>JANSVA010000216.1:19478869-19505548 GCA_025504915.1 Erythroxylum reticulatum
TTTTATATGGTTTAAAATTATATAATAATTAATATATTGTGTTTTGCATATTGTTTAATATATTTTAAATAATATTTATATGCATAAATAGTTTTTATTACAAAATAAAATATAGTTAAAATTAAAAATGCTTTTTATTTTTATGTTGCTAAGCAGTCTATTGTATAAAGCTCTTTTTAAAAAACTCTTTTCTAAATAACAGTCAAACAGTCAATTAATTTCTTAGAAAAGCTTTTTTTATAAAAGCGCTACTGACAAATGCTCTACTGATAAAAATTTTACTAATATAAGCCTATTCAAACAGGCACTATAAGTGTTCAGCTTTCCTCACCAAAACAGTAGCGCAAATCCAGTTAAGAAGTTTGTCCACAAGATGATGTTTATCTTCAGCAGCCAAATTATGTATTCTTTTGTTCCGTTCTTTCCACATTATGTAAATTGTTGAAACAAATACAAGTTAGGAAGTACTACATTTCTATCGTCGTCCTTTGTGTGGTTGACAAACCAAGTCAGTGTAGGCTCCCATTCAAAGAGATGGTTTATCTCTCCCACCATATAATGAATCCTACACCATTTTAAACAAATTTTGCTTTTGCTGACAATAAAATAAAAAAAAATGAGCTATACATCTTGCTATTCCAAGTGTTGAGAACAATACCATTGACAAATTTCTTTAAAAATTTTCTTTGGTTTGATAAGTGTAAAGGAGGTTATAAAGCTAACATTAAATGGTTTGAAGTTTATAGCTCAAAGAAACATGGAGGATTGAACATCGTTCCTTTAAGACTTTAAATAATTACATCACGATCAAGAGATAATGGAGATTGATTAATGATCATAAGTCATTATGGTCCAAATGGCGCATGAATACTACATCAAAGATAAATGCATTTGGGATATTGATCTCACATCTCGAAATGCATTTGCTACATTAAAAGGAATTCTCAAGTGGAGAAGATTGATTAGATCTCATATCGGAAAGGTAGTAGAGAATGGGATGAGCACATTGTTCTGGCATGACAATTGGATAGCTGGTAGTCCTCAAGGCGGAGCTAGTTGATTTCAAAAACATCATTCCAGACAATCAAAACCTCACAAAGGCATTGAAAGTTAAGGATGAAATCCTTATGAGAATTAATAATTAGAATATACATATGGAGATCAATAAGGTGGTTTTAAATAAAAATATATCTGACAGAAAATGGTGGTGCCCAACTGCTAATGGAAGATATAATAACATATCATACAAGAAACTTTGTTAGCAGAACCTTAAGGGTGTTCCATGGTCCATAATGATATGGCACAAATCTGATATTCCTAGAGTTTCCATAACTTTATAGAGGGCTATAAAGGAGAAACTACCCATCATTGATAGATTAAACAAGTTTAACTACTTGACAAATTGGCGTAGTCTTTATAGAAGTCAATTGGAGAGTACTTCACCCCTATTCTTCAAATTCAAATACATTTATAAATCTTAGAAAACAGTAAATTATAATTATGCCATCAATAATTTGCCAGAGGAGTGGCAACAGATCATAAGCTAGAGTTTGAACTTACAATATGTTAGGAGAGATTACAAATGTTGTTATTACATAGCCTTATCCTATTTGGTGCTACATATATAGGATGAAAAAAACATACACATTTTGCATAACAAGGAAAGAAGCTATGCTCAATTTATGATAGAGGTAGTAAATGCCATTAGAATACATATATATACCTTTTGTTACAAGCTTGATCTAGGATCAACATGTAGTCATATATAGAGATGTAGATAGTTTTGTAGTTGCAACTTTTTCAATGCTTTAGTATCTTGGCAAACTCATTGTTTTCTAAACTCTCTTCTTGGGAGGTTCTTGTAAAAACAACTTGTATTTCATCCTTAATTCAATTTTCATTTCTTAAAAAAGAAAATAGATAATAATTTTTTCTTTTATAGGATTGGCATGTAAGCCTGACCCGACCCGGTTTGATTGAACTTCAAATGAGGACTCATGCTTGAGCTCAGACTCTCTAGCATATCCTGGCTAATGCTTGACTTGTTCTCCATTTAATGTCTTAAAAAATATTGTTTTACAAAGTGTAAAGTGATGTTGTTTTACTTTATGTATTTAGAATTATTAAACGACATCATTTTAATCTTACACTGTATAAAACTTCTTTGTTTACGCTATGTAATCTACCTTCTTTGGCAGTTTAAACACAAACACACACACATATAGACGACAGAATCTTCCCCATTTCCTTTGAAAGTACATCCTTCATCCGATTTGACAGTCCACTCCTTTAACTATACTCATCCTTCTCCTTATCTCGAGAAGCTTAGTGAATCTCTGTTAACGATATAAACCTCTTGATCGTGGAAAGCTTAACAATCTCACCAAATGGAAGCCCGTTTTCTTGAGTTTTAGCGATGTTGCTAGCTTGTCCTTTTTTTCCTTAATAGTTAAGTTGAATTTTGAAGATTAGTTTTATGGTAACAAAAACTGGTTACCCTTAACAGTTGAGGCTTATCTTCCAAATTACATAATGTATATGTTTTTATGGTAATAAATAATTTATACTTGATTTTGAGTTTGCAGTGTAAACTTAGTTAAAAGATGAAGCTAAGTCTAAGAAGGTGGTGGGAAAACATTATATTTTGTGCTAAGAGGTAGTTGATAAGAACACTTAAAAGGTGTCAGTAATTAGATCTTGAGTATTTGCTCTTCCAATTGCCGAATTTGTGAAAAATATGTTTATTTTCCACTATTTTGGATTTCAAATGCTTTCTTTATGCTTGAGAGTAATTGGACTGAGGTTAGGCTTTCCATAAATATTTATTCTTCAGTAATATAATTGTGGATCCATTTGATAAACAGTGATTATTAATTGTTGAATAGCATTCAAATACATTTGATTAGTAATACCCTTTTTAAAATTTTAGAGGTCTTGATATTTGATTGATTTTCAAATTTGATGTTTATTCATTTATTGGTATGATCATATAAGTTTCTTGTGCAAAACAATTGTGAGTTTCTTCTCTATGGACTTAATGGTTCTAAAGTGTATTAAAAGGTGAAAAATCTAGTGAATGTGAATGATTTTGAGAATTGTTTCCATAACTGAAGTCTCCAAAAAAAATGGAGAACAATTTATTTATCCATTTTATGATTCTATTTGCTATTCTTTTCACTACAAACTGGGAGCCTAGGTTAGTAAACTTAGTTGTAATGCTAGGTATACTTAGACAGTTTATAGGAAGGGAATATAGGGGATGGCCACAAATAAACTACTCTCTTTATTTAGAGTTGGTAGAAACAAAAAAGTTATGATTTATTCATAATCCACTTAGAGATCATAGAGGATCCATGACTAAGTTCATGCATAATTTTGAAATATAGAGTAATATCATATAGGTGAATGCAACAATAAAGATCATATTCAAATAAGTAACCAAACATTCAAACTTACCCTTACCAAAGCATGTATGAATTAAAGAACTTGTTACAAAATTTAATAATTTATTGAAATTTGAAACAACAATCATCTTTCACTTTTTGAGTTTATTACTATTTTATACATGAGTGCTCACTTGAAAATTGTTGATTTATCAATTATAACATCTAATTTGATTAAATTTTATAATGTGCATTTAGAATTGTTTTTCTTTAAACATTAATTAAGATTTTGATTATTCTTTCATCATTGTCATTTTGTTAAATGTTTATCAAAGTGTACATATACATGTACATGTTCATAATAACTTCTATGGTTACTTATATTGATTGTTTCAGATGGACGAATATATTCTTTTAGTAGAGAGCTCTAATCTGGTATTAGATATTATACCACTAGAGACTTCTAATTTAGTACCAAGTGAAGAAACAAGTCATATTAAAGGAGTAGGTTCATTAAGAAGTGAAGTTTGGAATCACTTCAACCAAACTAGAATGATAGATATGATAAAGAAGGCCAAACATAAATATTATCAGAAATAGGAGTTTAAAAGGTGGAACCTCTTAGTTAAAGAGACATATGGAGTTATGTAATAGATAAGATATTATATCAAAAGGTCAAATATTTGTTTACCCCTATCTTAATAAGAGGGAAGAATGAAATGATTGCTGAACTTATGACAATAATAGATCAAAGTTTTTTCTAGCTAATGTGATCATTGTTGACGGACATCCACTCTCCATAATTGACATAAAGAGTTCTATGATGTTTATCACCTCACTCCATTCGATCTTCAAAATCCCAACTCGAAGTACTTTAAACAAATAAATTTTCAAGATATAATAGGATCAAAAGAAAGAAATATTAAAAAAATATTTTCAAGTATTAATGGAAGGGGTACCATCACATTAGGTATATGGAATGTTGATAACTAAAAGAAGGGTTATATAGTATTGATGACACAGTATATTGACAATGACTAGACTCTATAGAGTATACTACTAAGGTAAATTATATTATTTACTATTGTTATCCTTTAGTTTTTATCATGCTATGATTATTCATTCATATTTGTACATGGTATATTTATTTATCTACCAACACCATATAAAAATAAAACATTAACAACTGTGATAGTCGATTATTTAATGGATTAGAATATCAGCATTAAGTTGTTTACCATAACACTACAAATATTTCAATAACGATGCAATGATCGAAGAGTTAAAGAATAAGCTATGGGTTAGTAGCTATAGTTGATGGGGGGTCATTTCATATTCATTTGTTTTATGCATGTTTTGAATTTAACTGCGAAGGACGGGTTGGAGGTGATAAGAGAAGCGATTGATTCAATCCAAAATAGTTTAGTGTATTAGAGTGAAACATCTAAAAAGAGTTAAAGATTTAGAAAGGATACAGGATAACTACACATTCCATGTACAAAGAAGTCAGTAGTAGATTATCCCACTAGATGGAGTTTAATCTTCAAGATGGAGTTGACAGCCTAGTATTTTGAGGTGTTTACCAGGTTGAGATAAAGAGACTCTTAGTACATTTTCCTACCTATAGAAGAGCAATAAGATTTGGCTAAATCACTTTTTGTGAAGTTGGAAATATTTTATCCTATAACTGAGTTGTTATTAAGAACAAAATCTCTTACTTTGTATAGTTATTTTAGCAATATGTGTAAGATCAAGAAAGCTATATCTGATTGAATATTTAATTCCAATAAGGTGATCTATACTATGGTAGAGCATATGATGGAGAAATTTAATTCTTACTGCTATATGGTGGGATATATTGTGCCAATCATTTCTGTGTTAAACTCGAAATACAAGATAAAGTGGGTTTTTTATTATGACATGTTTCATAGAGATCGAGCTCAAGAGTATGTTGTTATCTTTGAACAGTTATGGAATGATTTGTTTAATGACTATCAACTAAGATTAAACAAAAATTAGGATCGCATAATTCTTGGATATTAATGGGAAAGATGGAAGGCTAATATCCTAACCCCGATTCGAAGGTGAAATCGACACCCAAGTCACAGTTAAGCTTATATCATCTTGTTAATGTTGAATCTTTCTTTTTAGATTATTATCTTTGTTTTGTGTTGACTGAATCGGGTTTGTAAATATGGTCTTAATACATTGTTTGGATTATTCTATTATGAACCTATTGTTAGAATGTTGAATTTAATCCATAATCGTTATATTTGATGTTCGTTAGTAGCCACTAATGATCTTGAATCATTAGGAACAATGTAACTTAGGTTAGATAACCCCAACATGTAAGGTTACTGCCTATATTGATTCGTTTTCCAATTCATAATGCGGCTTCCAAATTGAATCTGGAGATCGTATCTTGTGTTATTCAATAGCTAGGTTTAATTAACGAGTGTCTCTTAATTAAATACAACTTAAGGGAAAATAGGGATTAATAGAGGTATTGTTAGTCCACGATCAATAATTCAAGGAGAGGTATGAAAACACTATAATGATGGGATATGTTTAATCTTGTCTAAGCCAAGATTGATCCCTGAACTGGACTTTACACATCTTTGACACTTTTATTATTTTCGATCGTTTGCTATAATTTGGTTTTACTAGTCTAATTTTACCTTATTTTTCTTTTCGATTTCGTAAAAAACCTAAAACCCCTTTTTTATTTCCTTTGCATCAATTATTTTCATTATGAGAGTTAAGCAAACATTCCTTGTAGATATAATCCTAACTCACCATCTCTACAAGATCTTAGTGTTCAAAGTTAGATAATTTTGCATTGTACTAGACACCTGTTGTCATTATACTACAATCTCCCCACCTTAAAAAATATTCATTCTCAATTTTTACAATAATTGAGAAAGAAGTATGGAAATAACTCTCACATCTCTTGATTTGTCTCTCAATTAATCTCCTCGACATTACGATTCCTTCATATGACCTTAATCATAGGGATCTACTTTGATCGTAACTAACACTCCTAAGAATCAAAATACCTACTGGCTCCTCTTTATAGGTCAGACTCTCATTCACCTCCATACTTTATCATTGGAATATATGAGAAGGTTCATAAATATACTAGCGAAGCATAGAAATGTGGAATACTAAATGGACTTATGAAATATGCAAAGGTAACGTCTGTCGATATGTATGTTTCTAACTCTCTTTTTTGTCTTGTAAGGTCTAATATATCTTATAAATAGTTTCCCTTTCTTTCCAAACCTCATCACACCCTTCACCAAATATACTTATAAAAATATGAAGTCCCCAATATAAAATTCCAACTGCTTATATTTCAGGTTCAAATAATTCTTCTATCTGTTGAATGCTATCTCTAGTCTCTATTTGATTATTGGAATCTTTTCTAATGTCATCTTAGTTAGTTGTGAGCCCTCCAATTTTCTTTTTCCTACCTCCTCCTAACACATCAGTGATCTACATTTTCATTTGTGCAATGCCTCATAAGGCACCATTCCAATGCTATTATGGTAGTTATTATTGTAAGAAAACTTGATTAGAGGCAAGTGCAAATCCTAACTACTACTAGAGTCTATGTAACATCCCACTACCATAGGGAACATCTTAGAGCATCCTAAGGACATTGTAGTACATAACCTATAATAATGGCATGTTAGAGCAGTAACTACAATCCCTTAATCATGGCATCATCATAAATGCATAAATGTCACCATATTTTAAAATTGAATCCTCATTTCATTTCATAAAAATTGTATATATACATTATAGCTTTTCAGGAACTCCCAAATATGTACAATGATTCAAACCTAATACAAAACATGCTACATGAAAGAGGAATTAATCAAAAGTCTAATTAAATCCTTCAATCTTAGCTGACTGACTTTTGAGCCATTTCCTTACAAAAGTATAAGAATTAATCTTCTTATAGCATCTCCCTTTCACTAGTGTCCTCTCTCGGATCTGAAAAATCAACGTTGCAATTTTGATAAGTTTTGTGAACTCAGTGATGTAACTATCCTCGATGGTTCACCCAATTCATACCACATAACAAATCATATAAGTAGGTAATTTCACATCTTTTCATTTAGCAAATTGCACCATATATCATTTACTTCACATATCTATTTTCATACAAACATAAGTCCACATTATAATTCAATCAATCAAACCCACTCAATAAATGTATATGTAATGTTTGTGTGACTCACTTTCAATTATTACGTTGTTGTGACTGACTGCCTAAACTATCCCATAACTGTTGTAGATATTGGGCTCATTGATACTATCCCTTACCCGTTGCGGATACAGGGATCATTGTACATATCGAGCTTTTGGCTCTATACCATATTCCGGAGCTTTAAGCTCATATTCAGTAGCTACTCATGTCATAACTATCATTATCTGATCATGCATTCGTGTATGAAATGCATCACATTCATATTCAATCATTCATTGTTTCAAACATTTCCATTCGCAATCCCATTCAAACACATTTACAGTCCTATTTTCACTTATCGTCTAACCTTAGTCTGGCATTCAACAAACATGTTGAGAAACATTTATTTCACCAAATTCATATTTAAGGAACACTTCAATATCACATTCTTAAGTTAGAATTTTCGGACCTTCATATCTGGAATCAGTACAAACAATCCACATTCAGAACCTAATTTCACCAAATTTCACACTCAAGGATCACTCCAATATCTCATTCATAAATCAGAATCTTCGGATTTTTATGTCCAAAATCAGTACAAACAATCCATATTCAGAACATAATTTCACCAAATTCACATTCAAGGAATACTTCAATAACACATTCATAAATCAGAATCTTCGGACCTTCATGTTTGAAATTAGTACAAACAATCCGAATTCATAACATAATATATAATAGACAAATATTAAGTAAGACCTTCTAGGATACTCACAGTAAGCCCCACATAGCTATTGCTTTGAAGTCCCAGCAATGTCTGGATGGTGGCGCTCAATGTGCTCCTCCATATCATATAATACATACACATATCACTATTTTGCACAATGATACGCGTACTCAATTATGCACATATATGTACACATTACAATGCATGTTCATGACAATCTCGGGTTCCTTATCATTATTCTTGCCACAATATTCATTCATATACCAATACTCAATTGATCAAACCAGATTTATCTAAAAACAAACTTCGGGTCTACTTTGCATAATTATTCTCATTAGGAAAGTGAAGGAATTTGATAACACTTCCTTTTAGAAAATTGTTCTCCCATGTCTAAAGTTTATAATGACACTAAGATCATACAATTTGATTTAGTATTATAGAAGTTATACTCAATATACAGACTAAGTACATTTGTTATTTTGGCTAGTGCATAATCATGCACTCAAAGTTGTACAATTCATATCTCTGAATTCCAGTATCCAAAAATTACAAACTTTATACCAACTGAAAGCTAAGAGAATAAGCTATAACGTTTGGAAATACAACTTTGTCTGATTTGACATACATCAATACAGTTTATTTGATAACAACATGATATGATTTCTGTCACGGGAAGTGCTACAGCCTAAGCCAAAACTTAATTTCAAGCTAAATATCTAGACCCTTAAGGATAGAATTCAAATTCAACTTCTTCGTAAAAATTGTATACAAATGTCTCTAGTTAAATTTAAATTAAGAATCATCTCACTTGAAAATCTAAAGATCAAAATATAGACAAAATACCGAAGCATGATCAGTGAAATCATTCTAGTTAATAATATTCCAGCACACTCACCATTTTCATCCTAAATTTATCACTCAATAGCTTACGAATGGATTTAGATGTTCATAAATTGTTGTGGAGATTAAGAAAAATGTGTTATGAGTCTATTGGTTCAAGTCTCACTTCATTTGGATGTTAGGAGAAGAAGTTATAACAAAAAGAACAAAGGATGTTCAGAGAAAAAAACACTACAGCTAATTCTAGCAATTCTTCTTTACCAATATCACATGCACTTCAGTCCAATTGAAACATTATTTCTAAACCATTTAACATGCCTTAAAGCTTAGATTGTTACTTACCGATTAGATTTCCAATTGAACACAAAACTCCAATCATGCAAGATGAAGCAAGAACTCTAGGTGAAAACAAATTATGGACAGCAATATGAAGACCACTTTCAGATGGTTCTTAGCTGTTTTATGAAGGATAGATGTCTAGATTTGATGTAGCAATTAAGAAAGGATTAGATCAAAATGTAGTGAAGAAATCTTGGAGTGAGTTTTGATGGAGAGAAGCAAGAAAGAAGAGAAAACTCAGCGGAAATTTGTTTTTCCAGCATTTGCTTAATTCAACTAGGTGCAAGGTGTCATTAACTTGGATTAACATGTGTCCATAAGCATGCTGTCCACTTATCATCTTCCTAAGCTACCAAATGTCACCATTAAGCTAGGCCATTTGTCTCCCACTCATTGCTTCCATTTTTCAATTAATTAGCTATGCCATTTGTCATTTATTCATTATTCCACATGTCACAGTATAAATGGTCCATATTTCTACATTTGTCCTAGTCCAAAAATACTTTAAATTTCTAAAATACCCGAAATAGAACCAAAATTACCAAATCAAATTTAATACACTCCAATTTAATTTTCAAAACAATAAAATCCACAATTCCCATTTACAAATCAATTTTCGAAAAATTTCAATGAATGCATGTACAATCATATTAATGTGCAAAAATCAATATTCTCATTTATGTGTATGCCACATTATGCTTAAGCATGAAATACCCTTTCTAATTTCTCATTAACCTCTTATAAACACTATTTTAACTTTGACATGGGTAACGGAATGCTACAACTCTCCCCTCTTAAAAGAAAATTTGTCCTCGAAATTCTTACCTAATGGTTCAAATAGGTGGGGATATTGTTTCTTTATATGATCCTCCGTTTCCTAAGTTGCTTTTTCATTCGAGTGATTTCTCTAAAGGACTTTAACTAATGGAATTACTCGATTTCTCAGCTGCTTTGTCTTATAACCCACTATCTTGATCATCTCCTCAACATAGCTTAGATCACTAGCAACATTAATATCTTGAGTCGGTAACACATGTGTTGGATCAAATTTGTATCTTCTTAACATGCTCACATGAAGCACATTATGCAACTGAGACATTTCATTAGGAAAAGCTAACTTGTATGCTAAAGGTCCTATCTTCTCAATGATCTCATAAGGACCAATGTACCTAGGGCTTAACTTGTCCTTTTTACCAAACCTCAGCACACCTCGCCGAGGCAACACTTTCAGAAACACTCTGTTTCCTACCCTGTATTCTATATCCCATCAATGTTGATCCACATAGCTCTTATGTCTATCCTGAGTCGCTTTTATTCGACTCCTGATTAGTTTCACCTTATCCACAGTGTCTTATATCAATTTTGGACCTTTAACCATTCTCATACCAATGCTATATACTAATCCCATACTCTTTGAAACTCCAATACACATGCTTTAAGGATATCCTCAATAGTCTTGATTATCCTCTCACTCTGTCCATCTTTTTGAGGATGAAAAGCAGTATTGAAGTTTAACTTTGTGCCTATAGTTGACTGCAAACTCTTCCAGAATCTCAAAGTGAATCTGGGATCCTTATCCGATACAATGGACACCAGAACCCCATCCAATCTAACCACCTCATTCATATACTTCTGGGCTAACTGGTCTAGTAAGTTATTCTCTCTCACTGGTATGAAATAGGTCGACTTAGTCAATCAGTCCACTACAACATATATAGCACATTCTACCTCGGAGTCTTAGGCAATGCCATTATGAAATCCATAGTGATTCATTCCCATTTCCACTATGGAATAGGCAATGAATGTAACTTTCCAACTGTAGCCTGATGCTTAGCCTTAACCTGCTGACATGTTATAGATTTAGAAACAAACTCCATTACTTGTTTCTTCATTCTAGACCACCAGAAATGTTATCTCAGTATGTTGTACATCTTGGTGGTACCAGGATGTATAACATAAGCAGCCATTTGAGCTTCCTCTAAGATTTCCTTCCTCAGATCATTCACATTAGGCACACATAGCCTATGTTTTAATCACTATGTTTCATCTCTCAATTCAAATTCAGAATATGTATTTATCTTAACTTTCTCAACCAGTTTCACCATTTTAGGATCTTTATTTTGTACTTTTCTAGTTCTATCATACAACATTGGTCTCAACTTTAGTGTGGCTATCAAAGTTTCACTATTCTCTATATTCAACTTTACATTTAGAGCTCTCAATTGGTTTAAGTTCGGTAACCTTAATAATTAAATCTGATCTACACTGGTATTCGACTTTCTGCTCAAAGCATCGACCACCATATTAGCCTTTCCCGGATGATAGTTAATTGTATAATCATAGTATTTTAATAACTCTACCCATCTCCTTTATCTCATGTTCAATTTTTTCTGACTTAATAGATACCTCAAACTCTTTTGATCAGTGTATATCCGGAATGTCTCTCCATATAGATAATGTCTCCATATCTTTAGAGCAAACACAACTGCAGCAAGCTCTAAATCATGTACTAGATAGTTAATCTCGTGAGACCTTATTTTTCTCGATGCATTAGCTATCACCTTGCCATTTTGCATTAACACACATCCTAATCCTTGATGCAAAGCATCATTAAATACTACATATCCTCTAGTTCCCAATGGTATAGCTAGCATTGGTGTAGTAGTCAACCGATGTTTCAACTCTTTACAACTCTTCTCACAATCATCATTCCATCTGAATGCCACATTCTTCCTCAAAATTTTTCTCAGAGGGGTTGAGATCAATGAGAACCCCTCAATAAACCTCCGTTAATCTCCTGCCAATCCCAGGAAACTTCAGATTTTTGATACAATTCTCAGAGCTTCCTAATTCATCACTACCTCTATCTTCTTTTGATCCATTTGTATGCCTTGTCTAGATACTATATAACCCAGAAGTACTACTTAATCCAGCTAAAATTCACATTTACTGAATTTGGCATATAGTTGTTTCTCCCTTATAATTTGTAAGATCACTCTCAGATGTTCCTCATGTTCTTCTCTGCTCTTTGAATACACTAAGATGTCATTAATGAACACAATCCCAAATTGATCTAGGTCAGGCTAAAACACCTTATTCATCAAAGCTATAAATGCAACTAGGGTATTAGTTAACCCAAATGGAATTACTAAAAAGTCGAAATGCCCTTACCTTCTCCTGAATGCACTTTTCGGTATATCAACCTCTGCTATCTTCAATTGATAGTACCTCGATCTCAAGTCTAACTTAGTGAACACCTGAGCTTCTTACAATTGATCAAAAAAAATCATCAATTCTAAGCAATAGGTATTTGTTGTTCACTGTGACCTAATTCAGTTGCCTATAATCGATGCATAGCTTCAAAGTGCCATCTTTCTTCTTCACAAATAACACTGGAGCTCCCCAAGCTGAAACACTGATTCTAATAAAACTTTTTTTCTAGTAATTCCTGTAGCTGAGCCTTCAGCTCCTTTAGTTCCATAGGTGTCATCCTATATGGAGGAATGGATATAGGAGCAACACCCAGAACCAGATCAATTGTGAACTCTGTTACTCGATCTGGAGGTAAACTAGACAACTTGCAGGAAACACATCTAGGATTTCCCTAATAACAGGAATGTCCTGCACATTCTGCTCAGCTTTTGTATCAATAACATGGGCCAAATAAGCCTCACATCCATCTTGCATCAACCTCAAGGCACTCATAAATAAGATCAGCTTGACGGGTACTACTTGACTAATTCCTCTAAAAGCTACTCTCGACTGATTAGGAGATTATAATACCACCTCTTTAGTATAGCAGTTCATGATAACCCTATAAACAGTGAGCCAATCCATGCCTAGGATGACATCTATCTCCCTCAACTTTAATATAATCAAGTCTGCCTCTAAATCTGCT
This sequence comes from Erythroxylum reticulatum, assembly GCA_025504915.1. Lineage (NCBI taxonomy): Eukaryota > Viridiplantae > Streptophyta > Magnoliopsida > Malpighiales > Erythroxylaceae > Erythroxylum > Erythroxylum reticulatum. Next base: position 19,492,252 of record JANSVA010000216.1, read on the forward strand.
TGTTCAATTCTAACTAAACACCTTCTATAGACTTCTCTAATTACTGTGGTACTACTTATCAGTGTACTAACCTCCAATCCACGTTTCAATTGCTCTCTATCACAATACAACTTAAATGCCAGATGCGGTGCAATAAATGAATACGTAGATCCAGGATCTAGTAATGCAAATGCTTCATAATCAAAGATAAGCAATGCACTTGCAATGACATCTGGAGAATCTTGAGTCTCCTGTCTAGTCATAGTATAAACTCTAGCCTGAGATAGTGGTCTATTGCTCCGAACCTCAGTCCTGACAAAAGGACTTCCAGAACTCACTCAGCCTCTACCTCGGCCTCTCTGTCCATCCCTACTAACTCAACTCTGCTGAACAATATTCTCACTCAATGATTCCCCTCTCATACTAGACCGAGCTCCAATGGTAGTAGGACAATTCTTAACTTGATGGTCAAAGGAGCCACATCTAAGGCAAGCTCCAAATAATCTCCATCATTCACCACTGTGCTTCTTCCCACAATGCTCATAATTGGGTATCTGACTCGACATTGCACCTCTTCCACTGCCAAACTATATGAAACTAGCCTTTTATCTAAACCCCAACTGTCATGATCCAGCCGGTGATTGAAAAGATCTATTCTGATGTTTATTAAACTTCCTGCCATAACCACTATGAACTTCACTGGGCCTCTTCATTTTAGACTCTTGCCTGTGTTCACCCTGATCATCTCTCAACAATTGTTCTATTCGAATCGAGGCTGCTCAGAGCTCAAGAAAACTGCTCAGAGCTCAGGAAAACTGCTCAGGTTGGTGATTGCTAACCTTGTTCGAATTTTCATATTCAATCCATCTTTAAATCTCCTGCACTTGTCTTCCTCAGTAGGAATCAAGGTAGTAGCATACTCCATTAGCTAATTAAATCTGATCTCATAATCTGCCACTGACATTCTGCCTTGGGCATATAGTTCTCCCTAAAGGCCCTCAGAAAGTCTTCCTAATTCAGATTGCAATTCCTGGTGGCACTGTCTGGAATAGTCTTCCACCATTGATAAGCTGGGCCTTGTAGTAAGGAAACTACATAGTCAAACTTTTAGTCTGACTCACAGTCCATCTGATCAAATACTCTCTCAGTCCTCTCTAATTGTTCCTCGGTCTCTACAGGGTCTGTACTTCTGTAGAAGTCCATAGTTCCCTCCTTTCATAGCATATCGTACCTTCTCTTCCTTCACTCGAGAACTCTTAGAGGCATGACCTCAGGTCAAGGTACAAAAGACTCTCTATGGGCTCTTACTGATCATAAGTCAGCTGAGTGTCCTTCCTGATCGCCTACATCGGATGACCTATCATAAACAATAACTCCAATTATTATCCGCATTTCTCATGATATTTCATGCCTAATATTCTTATATGTCCCTATGAATGCCAAACCATACTCTGATACAAAAAATGTAACACCCCTCTACCATAGATTACATACTGGAACAGCCTGTGGATATTCCAGTACATAACCTATAATAATGACATGTTAGAGCAAACACGTATCCAACTTAATCATGGCATCATCTATTATATATAAAAGTCACCAAATTTTAAAACCAAACTGCATTCCTCATTTCATTTCATAAAAACCAAATTTACATTGTAACTTTACAAACCATCCGAATATATACAGTATTAAAATTAAGTACATTACATGAGGAATTTTACAAAAACTTCTATCTGATCCTTCAGTCTCAGCTGACTGTTTGATCCATTTCCTCACAAAAGTGCAAGAATTAATCTTCTTGTAGCGTTTCCCTTTCATTAGTGTCTTCTCTTGGACCTAAAAAAATCAACGTTGCAGGTTTGATGAGTTTTGCAAACTCAGTGATGTAACCATCCTCGATGGTTCACCCAATTCATACTAGATAACAAATCATATAAGCAACTAATTTCACATCTTTTCATTTAGCAAATTGCGCCAAATATCATTCACTTCACATACCCATTTTCATATAATTACATGGTCACATTAGAATTCAATCAGTCAAACACACTCAACAAGTGTATACGCAATGTTCACATGACCCACTTTCAATTATTACATTGTTGTGACTGAGTATCTAAATTGTCCCATATTTATTGTGGAGACTTGGCTTATTGATACTGTCCCTTACCCGTTGCGAATACAAGGCTCATTGTACATATCGAGCCTTTGGCTCTATACTACATTCCAGAGCTTTAAGCTCATATTCGGTGGCTACTTATGTCACAACTATCATTATCTAATCATGCATTTGTGTATGAAATGCATCACATTTATATTCAATCATTCATTGTTTCAAACATTCCCATTCACAATCCTATTCAATCATATTTACAATCCCATTTCCATTTATCATCGGATCTTAGTCCGGCATTTAACAAACATGTTGAGAAACATTTATTTCACCAAATTCACATTCAAGGAACAATTTAATATCACATTCATAAATCAGAATCTTTGGACCTTCATATCCAGAATTACTACAAACAATCCACATTCAGAACATAATTTCACCAAATTCACAATCAAGGAACAATTCAATATCACATTCATAAATCAGAATCTTTGGACCTTCATATCCAGAATCAGTACAAACAATCCACATTCAGAATATAGTTTTACCAAATTCACAATCAAGGAACACTTCAATATCACATTCATAAATCAGAATCTTCAGACCTTCATGTCCGAAATTAGTACAAACAATCCACATTTAGAACATAATTTCAGTAAATTCACATTCAAGAAATAATTCAATATCACATTCATACATCAGAATCTTCGGACCTTTATGTTCGGAATCAGTACAAACAATCCACATTTAGAACATAATACATAATAGACAAATATTAAGTGAGATCATCTAGGTTACTCACCGTACACTCTAGATAGCTATTGCCTTGGAGTCTCGCCAATGTTTGGATGGTGGTGCTCAATGTGCTCCTCTATATCGTACAATACATATAAATGTCAACAATTTTCAAAATGATAAATGTACTTATTTATGCACATATATGTATAAAGAATACATACAATGCATGTTCATGACAATCCTGGGTTCTTTATCATTATTCTTGTCATAATATTCATTCATATGCCAATACTTAATTGATCAATCCAGATTTGTCTAAAAGCATACTTTTGGGTCCACTTTGCATAATTATTCTCAATAGGAAAGTGAAGTAATTTGATAACACTTCCTTTTAGAAAATTGTTCTCCCATGTCTTTAAGTTTCTAATGATACCAAGATCATACAATTTGATTTAGTATTCTAGTAGTTATACTCAATATATTACAGACTGAGTACATTTGAAATTTTGGCTAATGCATGATCATGCACTCAAAGTTGTACAACTCATAGATCTCCATTACAATATCCAAAAATTGCAAACTTTATACCAATTGAAAGCCAAGAGAATAAGCTACAACTTTTGTGAAGACAACATTATCTTATTCTACCTACATCAATACAGTTTATTTGATAACAACAGGATATGATTTCAGTCACGGGTAGTGTTGTAGCCTAAACCAAAACTCAATTTCAAGCTAAATATACAGACCCTTAAGAACAAAATTCAATTTCAATTTCTTCTTAAAAATTTTATAAAATGTCTCTAATTCAATTTAAATCAAGAATCATCTCATTTGGAAATTTAAAGATCAAAATATAGTCAAAATACCAAGGCATGATTACTAAAATCATTCTAGTTAAGAATATTCCAGCACACTCACCATTTTCATCCTAAATTTATCATGCAATCTTTTTCGAATGGATTCAGATGTTCATAAATTTTGGTGTAGATGAAAAAAAATGTGTTATGAGTCTATTGGTTCAAGTCTCATGTCATTTGGAAGTTAGTAGAAGAAGTTATAACAAAAGAACAAAGAATGTTCAGAGAAAAAAAACACTACAGCTAATTCCAGCAATTCTTCTTCACCAATATCACATACATTTCAGTCCAATTCAAACATTATTCTTATACCATTTAACATGCCTTAAATCTCAGATTGTTACTTACCTATTAGATTTCCAATTGAACACAAAACTCCAATCATGCAAGATCAATCACGAACTCTAGGTGAAAACAGATTGTGGATAGCAATATGAAGACCACTTTCAGCTGGTTCTTAACTGTTTTATGAAGGATAGATATCTAGCTTTGATGTAACAATTAAGCAAGGATGGGATTGGATCAAAATACAGAGAAGAAAGCTTAGGGTGAGTTTTGGTGGAAAGAAGTAAGAAAGAAGAGAAAACTCTTGTTTTTCTGGCACTTGCTTAATTCAACTAGGTGCAACGTGTCATTAACTTGGATTAACATGTGTCCATAAGCATATTGTCCACTTATCATCTTCCTAAGCCAACAAATGTCACCATTAAGCTAGGCCATTTGTCTCCCTCTCATTGCGGCCATTTGTCAATTAATTAGCTATGCCATTTGTCACTTATTCATTAGTCCACGTGTCACACTATAAATGGTCCATAAATCTACTTTTTTCTAGTCCAAAAATACTCCAAATTGTCAAAATACTTTAAATAGCACCAAAATTACAAAAAATGAATTTTAATACACTCCAATTTAATTTTCAAGACTATAAAATCCACAATTCTCATTTATAAATCAATTTTACCTGGAAAATGTCAATGAATGCATGTATAATCATATTAATGTACAAAAATCAATATTCTTGTGTATATGTATGACACATTATGCATAAGCATGAAATACCCTTTCTAATTTCTCATTAACCTCTTATAAACACTATTTTAACCTTAACATGGGTAACGGGATGTTACAAGAGACATGGAAAACACGAAGAAATCATCAACTGATCCAATAGAATACATCATCAAACCTCTACATTGCAAGAACATATGATATGAGGTAAAATGAGATTTAAAATAATGAACTCTTTTTTTTATTCATTTTTCTTTATGTTTGAATTCATTTTCTATCATGTGTAACTAAACATCTTTAGTGTCTAGGTAAGATGAACCCTTTTGATTCTATTATCTAATGTAATTGTTTTCATTGGCCTATTATGATTTAATTATGTTTTTAATATATATTCTAATAAATTCAAAATATTAGTACTTAATATAATTTCATAACATGGAGATTGAGAAATCCTGTGTATGAATAGATCTACCATACTTAAAAGGAGTTGATTGCAATCCTAGAGATAAGTCGACATAAATCCTCTAGATTAAGGTCGAACTTAATAGTGAAATTCACAAATCCATAAAGCAATCTCTGTACCTTTAACTGGAATAATATCGGTTGATAATTGTAAGATTAGTTATTAGCAATCTTAAGTGAGTTATTAGCATACGATAGGAATTTCCATGGCCTAATAGTCAATAAAAAAATTGCATAATAAAAGATCATTTATTTAAAGGTTTTAGTGGGATTCATAACCTAGACACTAATTATTGATACCGATTATTTCTAAGTGATTTCTTGATTCTCTGCTCAAATTTGTTTCCTATTTATTTTAATTAATTAAGTTTTATTTTCTTTATTAAAACCAACATCAAATTCGTAGACTAGATAATAGGATAATGATAATTACTAATATTCATTGTCTTCGTCGGATTTGACCCGTACTTGTTGGTACTAGTTACAACTACATCATGCACTTGCGATAAAATTAATGTTAGTATGGAAATAAATCCATCATTTCCCAATAGAAAAACATCAAATCATCTATATATCCCAGGTGACTAATCTTTAACTCTCTATATTTATAGTGAAAGTTAAATTTGCCAATGTTAAGAGTACTTAAAGTTAAATTTGCCAATGTTAAGAGTACTTAGTAGTTTAGCTATTGTTTTGATGACTAAAGTGAATAATTAAGGGGAAAATGGATCCCTTTGCCTTATTCCTTAATGTTTATAAAGGTTTTATTAAGCAATCCATTGATAAGAATGATGAAAGTTATTGCAATTAGGCATTCCATTATCCACAACACAAATTGAGATGGAAAGTCAAAAGCTTAAAGGCAATTTTCAATAAAATCACATCTGTTGGTATCAAAAGCTTTTAAAAAATCTTAAGGAAACAAATTTTCATAGATCTTCCATTTGAATAGTCCTTCATTAACTCTAAAACTAGTAGAATATTATCTCTAAATTAATCTTTCAAGAAAGAAAACACCTAGAGCCTAATTGATACGATCTTTTAATTCTAACTTCAATTTGTTGGAATTGCAATAAAAGATAGGTCTGTAATCTAGTATTGAGGATGGATTCTACCTTTTGGGGATTAAAAAACATATGAGTTGTTCATATATTCAAGCCTTAATAAATAAACCACCAATTACTTATCTCTAGTTATATTAAAATGTAACTAAGCATTTAGATTCAGCTTTTGTGATATATTTTGCATTTTATAGATTTTTTAATTTGTATGACCTCTAGAATTAGGGGACATAACCTCATATACTCTATAATTTCCACCTTTGGAATGAATTTATTACTTTGTTTTCAATAAAAAATAAAAAATAAACCATATGTAACATCCCAAATCTCATAGAAGAAATCTGCAATATAACTATCTGGACTAAGTGCTTTAGAAGGGTGAAGATTGAAAAGAGCTTCTCTTATCTCTTACTGAGAGAAAGGTGACTCAATTGAATTCTTTATTTCCTAACCAATTCCATCCTTAGTGACCCTTCTGATGGCAATACCTCCATAACTGCTATTGCATTTTGATCCCATCATCTTAATGAAGTATTCCAGAGCAATATGCTCTATCTTATTATGGTCTATACGTTCAATCAAATTCATATCTTATAACATTTATATTTTGTTTCTACTTCTTTTAGTTAAAATTGGGCAATGAAAAAAAAATTGTGTAAGCATCTCTTTCCCTTAACCAATTAATTCTTGAATTTTTCTAAAGAATTGAATTATAAAATGAGAGAGTTTCATTAAAATCTTAAAATCTGTGTCCTTAAAGATCTTAAGGTAGTAATATAGGGGGTGCTTGCAACAATTTTCCTATGCAACCCTTATATTGTGCTTAGCCATAATAATACTCTTAGTATTTTCGTTGGTAAATCCCCTTTGATTGTATATTTAATAGTTTGAATCTTTCTTATGAGTTGATAAAAGTTGTAGTCTTTAATAGCTTTAGCCCAGCTTTTGAGAACCATTTGATGAAATCCCTCCTTTTTTTTTAATCCAAAAAATATAGAGGTAGCTTTAGTTGGATGGTATGGACAAATTTTCAGTATTTCAATCGATGAGTGATTAAAACAAATGTTATCTCTAAAATATGCATAAGAACTCAAAAATTGAATGAGCCATTATTGATTGACCATTGCTCTATCTAGCTTTTTTCTAATGAGCAAGTCCAATTATTGCTTATTTTTCAAGGTGAACAGATGGCCTACATACATCAAATCCACTAGGCCTACATGTTGTATAAGTCTATTAAATTCTTTGCAAGATGCTTTATGATTAATTTTGCCTCCCTCAATTTCTAGAGGAGTAAGTATGCAGTTAGAATCCCCTATCACTACTTAAGGCTTGGCCATCCCTACATTAATGGTTTTGATGTCCTCCCAAATTCTAGCTATTTAAAACAAGAAATTTGAAGCATAAATAATTGAAATATCAAAATAGACCTTAGTACCTTAGATATGACAATTCATATGTGTGAGTTGATCAGATTCTTAAGCTCTTTGAATCATTAATTTGTTTGAATTATATGTATAAGTGATCCTCTCATTGTAATGGTAAGTGTGACTCGAATAGATCTTCCATTCAATACCAAAAAAACTAAGATGCTTTTGTATATGAGGCTCCATTATTTTTGTTTCAATCAGACCCACAATTAGTGGCTTCTTCTCAAGAATGACATAGCTTCTTCTCAAGAATGACATCTTTCATAAATTTCCTTTTAAGAGGGTCATTTAACCCTCTTACATTCTATATTAGAACTGACATGTTATAATGCAAGAGGTTAAGATTCCCTTAATCTATCTTTTGCTTTCTTCCATGTTGATCTTCTTCTGTTAATGGTTGTAGGTTCCATTTCCTCTCCATTATAATTAATAGGTTCTTTATATTTTTATCACATAAGATACTAGCATTATGAAGCTCTTTATCTCCACCCCATGTATTAGGTTTAATGTTTTTGTTAATAATAATAATAGACTCAATTATTTTAGGATTCTCCATTTCATTCTCATGTGTTTTTGCTAAAACATTTTTATTCCTCTTATTTGTATTTAGCTTATTACTCAAGGAATTAGTGCTATGAGGGTTATCCATCCATATTAGCTCAATATAGTTGCTTATGATGAATGTTTTCTCTATTGGCTTCCATATATTGTTGAAGTTTTTTAGTTTCCAAGGATGGGCAATGACTATTTCCATTCTTATAAGTTCACCGTCATCTCTTAGCTTTATAATAGGAGCAGTCTTTAGAAACTTAGCATTCTTTTTAACTTATACCCACGCTTTAGCATAATAAATTCTCTCCGTATTTGTTTTTTGAGTGTCCATGCTTATTGGTTTACCCAAGGAGCTAGCTAAGAAGCTAAAACCTTTAATATTCTATAATTTTAAAGGCACAATGTAAAACTAACTCATTTTGGAATGCTCTCAGTGTTACCTTTATCAAGTTCAACTCTTGGCATTTATTTTTAAAGGAACATAGGTTGTCCCCTAATATGCCAAATACCTTGTTCCAATAGCTAATTGAGGAGCATCTCATTATTGAATTTGAAGATAAAGGTGCCATCCTCCATAAATATTATTCTCTTCGGTCCATTCTTACTCCATCTATTCACAATTCATGTTTTGACCAATAGAAAGACTACTCTTTTTCTCAAGAAGAAGAAAACTATTGTAGAGTACCAAATTAAAGATCTAGCTTTAAGTAGATCTACATGTGGGGTTACGATTCCGTACATTATAGCTCCCTCATGATGTTTGATCTTGCATTTATTCTATTTAGGAGCTAGTTTATCCTTCCGTATACCTAAAAAATGACTAGATGATTTAGCATAACTTGTCTTAGAACTAAAGTATCACCATTAGTTAGTGCTTGAGGATCATGAGCTAGCTTAGGAAATTCCTCTATGCTGACTTTTTCCCTTTTTCCTTTAAGGCTCAAGCCCTTTAAATGTTATACGGATGAGTTTTGGCAATCTGTGACGATATGACCCTACATCGGGTCACCTCCGGTCGATTGCACTAAGGTGACAAAGTACCTAAAGTAGATGATAACTTTCCAAGAAAGGAGAGAAATAAGGGTGGTTTGGTAAATTTCTTAGTGTGATTCTAGGGCCCTTCTTTCAAAATTTTGCTTCAAAGTCTCGTATCGAAAGTACATCAATCTCAGTCAAATTCATTTTCTTTAACCAAATTAGTTTGATGTATGAAACTTTATTATACATTTTTTGATAATAGATTTCTTTTTTATGATTCCAAAAAGGAGGAGAAAGTTTGGTGATATTAGATTTAGTATGAGTGATTGTTTTTTAACCTTTATATATCTTGCATCTTGCATTTGATATGATATGTTTGAGTAAACTTATGTTATCTTCATGAATATTTTTTTTATCTTTTGTTCTTGTTATTGTATGATTTATTCATGAATTAAGGAGAGATAATTATTATTTTGATAGTTATTTGTGTCCTTAACATCATCATTGTTCTCTAATATTAGAGATTTTTGGTCATAATTAAAAACGGTGGGAGAATATTGAACCAAAGGAGGTTCTAATTGATGTTTTAATGATAAAAATATAATATTAATGTGTTTATTATTTTCTGCAAAGGCAATGTTAGAATAGAATGAAGTCATAAACTTAAGAAGATAGTGCATAAAGTTGATAAAAGGAAGTTGAAGTTTATAACCAATGAAAAGAAGATCAAAACAATAAGAAAAGGAGATCAAGGCTCTTCAAGGTCATTTCATATGTTATATTATTATTTGTAAGCTCACTTTGTCAATTTGATGATTCAAAAGGCTTACCATGTATAAGTATTTCATGTTAGCTCATTGTACAAGTCTTTACATTGATTAAGAGGCATTAAAGCTTTTGATTTTAATATAAAATCCTCTTAATCTTTCAAATAATCTTTAGGGAACATTTAGGTAAGTGTTTTAATCAATAGTTTGATTTTTAAAAATTGGTTTGAGAATTTTAAGTTGTTAAAATCCTATTTTTCGGTTGACTGGTTGATCTATATAGGTTAGTGGTCAACCAATATAGCTTAAAGATATTAAATTTGATGTATCGAGAGTTTGTAGCAACATTGGTTAAAGTATTGGTTATTTAAAACCTTGTTGTCTAGCTAGGAAATTATAGAATCTAAAAGGGGAGATTATAATATTAGAGTTTGGTTGGCACCAAAATAGGTGAATGATTGAAGGCTAAAGCTTGAGCAAACACTAGTTTGCTATTATAAAATGCTTTAATACATTCTTTGTTAATAAGCACTCGATCTAATTTTCATCTAAGTAGCCACCTATCATATTTTTTGTTAGATTAGGTAACAAAATTCCTATGGAAACTAAGGCCCATCATACTTGATAATATGACACTTTCCTAAAGTCAGGATATGGTTAATTGGAACCTAATCCACTTTTTGTTTCATCCCTATACAAAGCGTAGTTGAAATCACCAATTACTACCCAAAGGTCTTTTGGTTATCTAAAATATTAATCACATCTTACTATAAGGTCTTTATTTAACAAGTTTTATCTAATATAAACTCTCAATATCCATAAGTATACGAAATCATTCATCAATTTCCTCACTTTTATGTTGTTTTATTTGATTTGCTTTCATAAGTTCAATTTTTCTTTGTTTTTAACCCCCTTTTTACATATAAATATAATTTAGAAAAGTGATTTGATTTAATCTTTGTGAGATCGACGTAGACTTACCATTAGCTATAGTTTTAAGTTTAGTTATTTTATTGCATTGTTACGACACATTGTTAGAAAACAACAACATGGAGCAACTCAACTTTTTGGGAGCATAGTATAGTCAAAGAGATAATAATCCCTATTCTTAGACTTATAATCCTATGTGTGAAAACCACCTAAAATTTTTTCGTCTAACAATGCAGCGAATCAAATAAGAGCTTAAGGACCATTAGGATTACATCAAGATACGTTTGCTTCATTGGAGTTAAAGATGGACAAATTAATGGACATGTTAAACTCCCAGTGCAATAGCCAAGATGAGAGTTAGATGAGGATGGAAGCTAAATTCGATCAAATAATGGAAAACCACTCCTTTTTTATTCATAACTTGGAGGTTCATATTGGGACAACTTGCCAATGCATTGTCAACAAGGAATGTGGGGAGTCTCCTAAGTAACACAAAAACTTAACCAATATCTATATTATGTTATGACATTTGTAGGGTTAACCATTCCAATCACGAATGTCAGGCACTAAATTATATATGGGAGCATCTATAATGCCTATGAAACTAGCCTCGTAATACACTATATGAAAATACTTATAATTCAGAATGGAACAGATGTTACACTAATGTGTACAAAGATTATGCTTCAACTAAATCTTTATGACAACTGTAGAAAGAAGAACAGATCATAGAGGAAATAGAAGTTGAAGAAGAATAGGAAGCTTCTATCCAAGAGGAAGAGAAAGTAGAAGAGTGAATAAAGATGATTAAGGCAGAAAAAGAGGAGGAGCCGAATAGGGAAACCATTGATGAATTATTTGTAGTCACCTTAAGTACAGATGGTTCTCACTTCCTACAAGATGAGCTATTTGATTCAATTGAAGATTTAAGGAGTTTTATTATTCCTTATTTTTTTAACAATTTGTTATAGAAAATGGAATCAATGAAGTCAATTGGATTTATTAATTTGATACATTAAATCTTACTATTATCTTATAATATGTGGCTTATTCACAAGCTACTAAATTGCCAACTGGAGAAAAAGGTGGAAGCAAGCTAATAATTATAAACCCAGGTTAATGGTAAACAGGAAGGCTACATCAAGCTAAATACATTAAACAAGCACTACTTAGGAGGCAACTCAAGAATTAGCATAAGTTTCATTTTACTTTGCTATGATGCATAGGACAATACCATCTCGAAGAGGAATTAATTAAAATAATGGCACTAAAATGGTCAAACTAGCAGCCTTAAAATTAGCATATTTTGGGTAGTTAGGTTTTTCATAATTTCATATTTGTTAGTGCTTTGTTATTTTTATGTTTTTATATTTATCTTGTAGAAATTTGATTAATGGATGTCATGTCATAAAGTGTGTCGAAGCTCTTGACACTTTCACTGCCATAATCCACATAAATATTCTTGACTTTGTTTTTATTATTTTTATTGTTTATTATATTTATTGTGTGTTTTTTTAGTTTAGTTTTTATGTGTTTTCTAAATTGAGTACAATATGTTGCTCAAGTGTAGGGACATTTATACATTAGCATACCATTTGTGTGTATTAATTTTGCACTTGCATTGTGTTTATAATAGTCGATTTCTAAAACTTAATGAGGGTTAAAATGTTAGACTTTTGATTCATATCATATTAGAATTTATGAGGTACATTTCGTTCACATACAGAACATGAGCATATACACAAATGAATGTTGATTTAGTAAACATTGCAAAGATTGTGTGTGCACTTAATTGACATATTCATATAAAGGGCGTAAAATGATGATGATATGATTGTGTAATTTTAGTTTGATGAATTATAATTGGTAATTTGGAGTTAATTGTTACAATTGGAAAATTGATGAATTAAAATGTTCATTTCATCTAGGAAAATTGTCAAGTGGTAAGACAAGTTGACATATGAAAATTAAAATGACTAAGCTTATAAAATGAGTGACATTTGGCATAAAAATTAAGTGACTAATGGCAGTAGTGATTGAGTGACAAATGGCCTAGGATACTGGTGACATTTGGCAACCACATAAGAGGACATGTAGCTTATCTCCTTAGATGACATGTGTGCTTTTAAAACAAGGATTCCTTACATCAAAAGGCTTAAGCAAATGTAGAGTCACTCATCTTTCCTGAAGTTTCTGTTACATGCTTTCTTCTCCTTTCCTCTCACCACCGAAACACCCAAACCCTCACATCTCTGTGTTTTGCCTACATTTCTTGTAGCGCCCCTTACTGCAGGGTACACATCGGGACACCCGCAGGTCATTCCGGTACATATCCTACTATAAGGGCGAGCTACGAACGATCACTATTTCACTTCACATGGCATCATAATAAAACATCAATATAAAAATCACTACC
>JANSVA010000216.1:19505648-19518082 GCA_025504915.1 Erythroxylum reticulatum
AAAGGATTTTGTTAACCAAGTTGTCCTGGAAGAACAAGAGGTAAATCAAATTGGTTAAGGATACAAAAACAAGGAGAAGATAGATTGACAAAGAAAAGGATTCAAAAGCAAAGTCTTTGGATACAAGATGAAGGAGAGGATAGCACAGCGAGGAATTAAAGCTGTAGTGAAGGAGTCAGTAATATCACTATCTTGTTTATATTTATTATTATCCTTATACCATATCATGTATAGATTGGCATGATCATTCGGCTATATTGCTTCCACTGTAAATAAGATTTCAAAAAAGTTTTGAAATCTACCAGTTCTCTAAATATGGCATGCTTTCTTTTCCCGATCCAACATCTTCAAGGAGTATCAGGATCAGTTTGTCATAGTGTTTATAGATGACATTTTAGTGCATTCCAAGAGTGAAGGGGAATATGAGATAGTGTTGCAAACACTAAGGGAGAAGGAGCCTTATGCTAAGTTTATCAAGTGTGAGTTTTGGTTTCACGAGGTGATATTCCTTGGATATGTGATTTCTAGAGATGGGATACATGTTGATCGAGGAAGGTTAAAGCAGTGGTGAATTGGCATGCAACAAAGACAATGACAGAAGTGAGGAGTTTTCTGGGTCTACCAAGATAATATAGGAGATTTGTTGAAGGATTTTCTATAATAGCTACTCCACTAACTAGATTGTTAAGGAAGAATCGGAAATTTATCTGATGTGAGGAATGTTAGAAAAGAGTTGAGGAGATCAAGTGTAGATTAAAAAGTGCTCCAATTTTGATTTTTCCTACTAGAGATGAGGGTTATATAGTGTACAGTGATGCTTCAAAAAAGGGTCTTAATTGATTCTGGTTCTATGCATTCATTTGTTTATGCAAGTATGTCATTCCATGATGAGAATTTGGTGCCTTTGGATAGTCCTTTGATTGTTAGTACTCCTTTAGGGAGAAATGTGATAATCAGTCAAGTGTATAGAATTTGTGAACTCTTTATTAAGGGTGCTAAACTGGTAGTGTATTTGTTTTCGTTGGAGTTAAAGGGTCTAAATGTGATACTGGGAATGGATGTCATGGAGAAATATTGCACAAAGATAGATTGTAGCCTTAAGGAAGTGGAATTTGATCTGGCCAATGGAGAGAAGGTGATTTTCAGATGAGACAGGAAAGCATTATCTCTAAGAATTGTTTCAACTTTGTTAGCTGACAGGATGATGAGAAAAGGGTATAAAGCCTTCTTGGCACATATTATGGATGCTGATGTGAATCAAGGGAGGTTAGAGAATTTTTCGATTGTAAGAGAATTCCCGGATGTGTTTCCAGAAGACTTTCTTGGTTTGCCACCAATGAGGGAAATTGAGTTTGCCATTGACTTGATTCCCGGTATTGTGCTTATTTCGATAACACCTTATAGAATGGCTCAAGCTAAGATGAAGGAGCTTAAGGAACAGTTGGAAGACTTGTTAGAGAAGGGGTTTATAAGACCGAGTTTGTCACCTTGGGGAGCGCCAGTTTTGTTTGTTAAGAAGAAGGATGGAACATGAAGGATGTTTATTGATTACCAAAGACTCAACAAGGTGAGCATTAAAAACAAGTACCCTCTACCCTGAATGGATGATCTGTTTGACCAATAACAGGGAGCAAATGTATTTCAGAGATTGATCTCAGGTCAGGTTATCATCAGCTCAAAATCAGGTAGTTTGATGTAAACAAGACAACCTTCAGAATACAGTATGGGCATTACAAGTCCTAGTTATGTCTTTTGGTTTGACCAATGCTCTAGCTGCATTCATAGATCTTATGAATAGGATCTTCAAGGAGTATCTAGATCAGTTTGTCATAGTGTTTATAGATAACATTTTAGTGTATTATAAGAGTGAAGGGGAACATAAGGAACATCTCATGATGATGTTGTAAACAATAAGGGAGAAGGAGCTTTATTCTAAGTTTAGAAAGTGTGAGTTTTGGCTTCATAAGTTGATATTCCTTAGACACATGATTTCTAGAGATGGAGTACATGTTGATCCGAGGAAGGATGAAGCAGTGGTGAATTGGCATGCACCAAAGATAGTGACAGAAGTGAGGAGTTTTCTATGTTTGGTAGGATATTATCGGAGATTCGTAGAAGAATTTTCTATGATACCCGCTCCACTAACCAGATTATTAAGGAAGAATAAGAAATTTATCTGGTGTGAGGAATGTCAAAAAATCTTTGAGGAGCTCAAGCATAGATTAATAAATTCTTTTTGATTTTATCTACTAGAGATGAGGGTTATATAGTGTATAGTGATGCTTTAAGAAAGGGTTTAGGTTATGTGTTGATGCAAGGAGACAAAGTGATAACTTATGCCTCACGACAACTGAAATCATATAAGTTGAATTATTTGACACATGATCTGGAATTGGCAGCAGTAATTTTTGTCTTGATGATTTGGAGACATTATTTGTATGGAGTTCAGACGAGGATTTTTACGGATTACAAAAGTCTCAAGTACTTCTTAAACCTGTTAATTGAATACCATCCATGCAAGGCAAATGTAGTGGCACATGCCTTAAGTAGGAAATCTTCTATAGATCACGTTTAGATAATTTATTTTCCATTGCTGAAAGAGATGACTAAGCTTAAAATCAGCTTAAAACAGGAAGAGTTTGATTGTATCATTACAAATATTAGAGTGAGACCGATACTCAGGGAAAAGATTAAAGAGTTATAAGCATAAGATGCAGAATTGAGCAAGCTCTGAGAAGAATTCAGAATGGCAAGAAGTCTGAAGTTCTAGTTAGGGATGACGGACTTATGGTTGTATGAAACAAGCTTTGTATTCCAAATGTTAAGGAGGTAAAGGATGAGATACTTGATGAGGCACATAATGCACCTTATGTTATACACCCAGGTAACACTAAGATGTACAGAGATTTGAAAGAGCATTTCTAGAGGAAAGGAATGAAGAGGGATATAGCAGAATATGAAATTAAGTGTCTAATGTGTCAGTAAGTCAAGGCTGAACACCAGGCACCCTCAGGCAAGTTAAAGCCATTGTCCGTTCCTCAGTCGAAGTGGAAAAGGGTGACTATAGATTTTCTGATAGGTTTACCCAAGACTAGTAGGAAGCATGATGCCATATGGGTTATTGTTCTTTATTTGACAAAGTCATCCCATTTTCTGGTAATTAAACAGATTGATTCTTTGCATGTGCTAGCAAAGAAGTATATTGATAAGATAGTAAGATTACATAAGATTCTAGATTCCATAGTTTCTGACAGGGATCCTCAATTTACTTCAAGATTCTAGGGAAGCTTACAAGAGGCTCTAGGAATAAAGTTGAATTTTAGCCTGACTTTTCACCCGCATACGGATGGTCAATCTGAAAGGACCATTCAAACCCTTGAAGGAATGCTTAGGGCATGTGTGATGAATTTTAAAGGTGCGTGGGATGAGCATTTTTCATTGGGCGAATTTGCTTACAATAATTTATACCATTAGAGCATTTAGGTGGCTCCTTATGAAGCATTGTAAAAAAGAAGATGTAGAACTTCGATATGTTAGGATGAGGAAGGAGAAAGGAAACCAATCGAACCAGAGTTACTCTAGATGACAGTTGACAAGATCAATCTGGTTAAGCAACAACTTAAGGTAGCACATGATAGAATGAAGAGCTACAACGATGCACACTGAAAGGAAATTGAGTATGAAATTGGTAAGAAAGTATTTTTTAAGATGTCTCCTTGGAATAGAGTCATAAGATTTGGTAAGTAAGGCAAGTTGAGTCCGAGATATGTGGGTCCTTATGAAATTCTTGAGAGGATTGGACTGCTAGCCTATAGGTTAGCATTGCCACTAAAATTGTCTTAGATACATGATGTTTTTCATATCTCTATATTGAGGAGGTGTAGATCGGATCCCTCTCACATCATTCAGACTACTGAGGTTCAGTTGAGAGATTATTTGACTTATGAAGAGACTCTAGTGGAGATCCTGGACACTATGAAGAACGTCCTCAGGAACAAGATAGTTCAGCTAGTCGAAGTTCTGTGGAGAAACCATTCTGTAGAATAGCCCATGTGGGAGTCCTTAGAGGCCATAAAGGAGAAGTATCCACACCTCTTTGATGACTCAGGTAATAATTTCTAAGACGAAATTCTCTTAAGAGGGAAAAATATTGGGCCTCGAATTTTTTCTTTAATTAAGCATGATTTAAAATGAATTATGAGGTTTTGATAGATTAACTGTTGGAACTAATTATTATGACATATTTGGTAGCATTTATTGCTTAGATTAATGGAATTAAAGCATTAAGATAATAAGAATGTATGAAGGGCAAAATTGGCAGATCACTTAAGGTTAAATGACATAAGGCTTATAATGGAAGGCAAAAAAGACATTTTATGATTTTTAAGATTGTAATTAGAAGAAGAAAATTTGTGAGTGAGAAGAGAGAAAGAAGGAAAGTGTCATGGAAGGAGAGGAAAAGAAGAGAAAAACTAGGGTTTTTGGAGATCTTGAAGAGTTTGAAGAATTTGAAGCTGAATCAAGTAAGTATAACCATCATTTTTCTTGATTTGATGATTGAAGAATGTTTATATGATAGTTATAAATAAAATGGGGTTGAACAGAGTAAGAAACTAGAAAAATTTGGGATTAAGGTCACGTTTCTGTGAAAGTTCACCGCAACCAACTTTTTGATTTACCGCAGCGAAGTCTCCTTAGTTCGCCACAACCAACTCTTTGGTTCGCCACCGCGAAGTTTCTCTTGCATAGCTCAAACATGTTTTGGTATTTTTACCATAAAATTTTCTGTAGTTATCCAAATGGAATGGTTTCTTATTTGGAGTAAACTAGGGACATAGGTCTACACATTGTCTAATGCAATTAAATTCTGATTTAGTCTCAAAAAAATTCAATTTTTTGCATGGAAGTTGAGTATAGAATATTGTTTCAATGTAAGAATATTCCTAAAATGTTTGGGATATAACTTTCAGATTACTGAACCAAATTGAATTATTTTGGTGTCACTAGAAACTTAAGACAATGATGAATTTTTTTTTTAAAGGAAGTGTTATCAAATTTCTTCATTTACCTAATCATAATGATCATGGAAAAATTGACCCAAAAGTTTGGACTTTTGGAAGAGTTTGAGTATTTAGAATTTATCTTAGCGAATATGCTATATGTGGGTCCTTAAATTGTATTCCTATTGAACAGAATTTTTTTTCATTGATAAAGAAAATCAAGGAAGGCGAGAGGATCAAGATGAGAGGAATCTTTGAGCAAGTTTATAAGCAAGGATTTGAAGATGGGTTAGAGTCTTATCATTAAGTAATAGGCCATTAATGTTTTCTTTCAATGATGGAAATAAATAATTTCAACTATTTTATGAATGTACATTATAACTATTTGAATGCTTTGAGAAAGTATTATGTGTTTGGTATGATCATATTGTGTTGATGAATTATGAAAAGAATTTGAAAATTATTTTTGAAAAGATACTATGCTTATAAAATCAAGTTTAAAAAATGTATCATTTTGAGCAATAAGTTTACAAGTTATGAAATACATGTTATGTGCGTTTGGATTGGTACATTATGTATGTCAAGTTCACTTTGACTAATGGTTTCTCCTGCCTACCCCCTAACAGCATGGAGCTCCTTCATGGACTCCCTCATGTTTACGACTACACAAAACTAATATGTGGGCTTGTGTTAATTCGTTCCGTTCACGACTACACAGGACCATTATATGGAAATGTGATAATTCGTTCTATTTATGGAACTTCCAAACCATTTTGATGTGCTTCTACACTCATGACATGTTGACAAGATTGATGCATACCTGATTTGCATTATTTTGAATTTGGTTGAGAATTTGAGAAATATGTGCTTTATGATTCAATGTGAACTTTTTTTACAATAGAAACAAGTATTTCAATGGTTTGGCTTATTACCGGTTATAAAATTGTTACCCATGAGCTTTAAGCTCACCCCTCCCATTTCGTCCCATCTTCAGGTGAGGAGCAAGAGATCGAGTAGTGAAGAGTCAAGGCATCACTCCAATTACGTTTATTTTACATTTGAAGTTAGTTTTCGTAAAAACAAGGCTTTAGTCACATTTTGAGAAATCATAATTTTGCAAACTATGTACTTTTGGATTATGTTGTAATGTGGATTGAAATTCCCATTAAAATCTTGTAAAACTCTTCTTTTGGATATTAATGAAAGATGGTCGATCTTTGCCCTTACATTTCAAACATTTTTGGCTTGCATTGGATTTACAAACTAGATTAAGAATTTGGAAATTCGGTAATGTTTAAATTCAAGTTCATTTTTTTGGTCTTTGGAGGGCATTGATGAGGGTGGTTAAAAGAATTTGTGTTTTCTTTTAGTATGATAGGAAGTTGGGATTGTTAGGTTTGTTCTACCGATTTCACCACAGCGAAGCTAAGAGTTCGACAAAGATAAACTTTCAAGCTTGTCGTGGTGAAGTTTAATCGCTCACCATAGCATAATTTATTTAAAGGGTTATAGCTCCCAAGTTTTAAGTTTTCCACCACGTCTAAACTTCCCACTTCATGACTTCTGGATAGTTGGACTCCAAAAATGGGGACCAATAAGTTATGCCTTTTATCTTGACTAATAGACCTAGTTCTTTTATGATTTTGATGAACCATGTGTTTCCTCCTTTTATTAGAAAGTATGTGATCGTCTATTTTGATGATATTCTAGTGTATTCGAAGATTTTAGATGATCATGTGAAACACTTTCATTATGTGTTTGGACTTTTAAAAGAGAATAAGCTTTATGCCAATTTAGATAAATGTTCCTTTTACATGGATACTTTTGTGTTTCTTGGTTTTATTGTAGGCGCTAAAGGACTTCAAGTTGATGAAGAGAAAGTGAAGGCAATTAAAGAATGACCAACTCCTAAGAATGCGCATGAAGTTTGAAGCTTCCATGGCTAGGCAAGCTTTTATCGGAGATTTATCAGGAAATTCTCTACTATTACTGCCCCTTTGATTGAATTGGTAAAAAAGAATGTGATTTTTAAATGGGGTGATTCACAAAAGGTTGCTTTTAACACCTTGAAAGAAAAAATGACCAATGCTCCTCTTCTTATTCTTCCTAATTTTTCTAAAGTTTTCTAGGTTAAATATGATGCTTTTGGAATAGCCATTGGTGTTGTTTTAATAGAGGATTCTAAGCCCATTGCTTGTTTTAGTGAAAAACTAACTGGTCTTGCTTTAAATTACTCCACTAATAATAAAGAGTTGTATGGTTTAAAAAGGTCGTTAAAGACTTAGCTACATTACTTATGGCAAAAAGAATTTATAATTCATTCTGATTATAAAAGAAATTTCTAAGTCCTAAGGTAAATTAAACGAGAGACATGCTAGGTGGATGGAATTTATTCCTTCTATTATTAAACATAAACAAGGGAAAGAAAACATTGTGGCTGATGCTCTTTCTAGGAGATACTCTCTTCTTACCTCTATGTATGCTAGATTACTTAGTTTTGAGATGTTGAAAGGCATGTATGAATCTGATTATGACTTTACAGAAATTTGGAAATATAGTGAAAAACATGGTATTGATAATTTCTATAGATTTGATGGATTTTTGTTCAAAAAATATAAACTTTGCATTCCATCTTGCTCTATGCGTGAATTACTTGTTAGAGAGACACATGGTGGTGGATTGATGGGACTTTGGTGTTGAGAAAACTTTAGCTCTTTTGCATGAACACTTTTTTTAACCTAACATGAGCAATGATGTTGTTTATGTTTGTACTAAATGTATTACTTCTAGGTATGCAAAATCTAAGGTTCAATCACATAGTTTATATTCTCCCTTACCCGTCCCCTCTCATCCTTAGGTTGATATATCTATGGACTTTATGCTTGGATTACCTACATCATCTACTGGAAAGGATAACATCTTTGTGGTGGTTGATCGATTTAGCAAGATGACTCACTTTATTGCTTGTTCTAAAACCAATGGTGCTATTCATGTTGCTGAGTTTTTCTTT
Source organism: Erythroxylum reticulatum (assembly GCA_025504915.1). Taxonomy (NCBI): domain Eukaryota; kingdom Viridiplantae; phylum Streptophyta; class Magnoliopsida; order Malpighiales; family Erythroxylaceae; genus Erythroxylum; species Erythroxylum reticulatum. Next base: position 19,513,659 of record JANSVA010000216.1, read on the forward strand.
AAAGAGGTTGTAAGATTGCATGGATTGTCAAAAACTATTGAGAGTGATAGAGATGTGAAATTTTTTAGTCACTTTTGGAAAATCTATATAATAAAATTGGCATTAAACTCTTGTTTTCTATTGTTACACATCTTTAAACTGATGGTCAAACTGAAGTGGTAAATAGAACTTTGACTACATTGTTGCATGCAATCATCCAAAAGAACTTGAAAAATTAGGAAAAGTGTCTCCCACATATTGAGTTTACTTATAATCATGCTATTAATTCTTGTAGTCAATTTTCTCCTTTTGAGATTGTTTATGGGTTTACTTTGACTCCTTTGGAAATTCTTCCATTACCTTCTAATGAGTTTACTAATCTTAATGGTATGAAAAAGGCTAAATTTGTGTAGGAGTTACATGCTAAAGTTAGAGCCAACATTGAGAGGAGAATATGTAAAGCAAGCTAATAAAGGCTGAAGGCATGTTATATTTGAACCCGGTGATTGGGTTTGGGTGCACTTGAGAATGGAGAGATTTCTAGAACAAAGGAAATCTAAGCTACAACTAAAAGGAGATGGCCCCTTTCATGTTTTAGAAATGATTAATGATAATGCTTACAAAATTGATTTGGTAATGTTAATGCTACATTCAGTGTATCTGATTTATTCCTCTTTGAAGCTATAGATTTGAGGAAGAATCCTTTTGAGTAGGAAGGGAATGATGGAGAACCATGGGCATGTGAAACATAACAAAATAAGCATGCATGGTATGATCTGCTTCAAGGAAGCCTAGGACATGACTTGCATAGACATGACCTTTCAAAAGGAGGCTTAGGGGCTGAAATTGGATCAGATTTGAAGTTTGAATGTGCAAGGCAAGGGGCTGAATGAAATTCCATATCAAAGGCCCAACATTTAATTCTAATGTTCCTAAAGATCCATTACAAGTTGTTGGAGGCCTAATGACAAAAGCTAGGGGAAAAGCAATGAAGCAAGCATTAAATTGTTTGATCCAAGACCTTCAAGAGATAGAGCCCATGTTGTTGAGTCAATTTTCAACTCATAAAGGTCCAAGAGGCATTTTCTTACTCTTTGAAGCCCAATATGAAATGTCCAAAAGCCCACATGGAGTCCAATTGGGAGAACTCATTTAAAATACCATGGGACAACCATCTACCACTTAAAAATAAGGTGAAGGATGTGATTTATAAGGTCCAATATGTTTAGATCATGTTTTAATTATTTTCCTTTTTTGTTTTCCTTAAAATAAGGCCATCTAGTCAACACCTTTCTAAGTTTATTTTGTTTCCTTTTTAGAGATTGCTTTTTTTCCTTTTATTTAGTTTCTTCTTTGGGACATTAAGTTAGGAAGTTTTCCCTATAAATAGGCACCTTTTATGTACTTTGAAAAGGGGATTTTTCATTCAGAGATAATATTGAGTATTATTGAGAGCATTCTTGCTTTCTTTGTATTTTTTGAGAATACTTGACTTATTGAAGGGGTGGGCTTCCTTTGTGATGTCCCAAGGTTAGAGTTCTAAGACACAAGTTCTTTTAGGGTTCTTTCCATTAACCAAGATTCTTATTAGGGTTCTAAGAGACAAGTTCTCTTAGGGTTCTTTCCATTGACCAGCATTCTTTTCAATTTTGTTTCTTGTTCTTCCATGTGTGTTTGATTCTAGCCGTTCCCAAGCATAGTTCCATCTTATTAAAGGTTCTTTGAGATAAGTTCCTATTGGGTCTCGCATAATCTCTACACATGCTTATAAGTTATAAAGATAGTTGGAACAACATCTTCTAGTTCTTTCATGTTTTCCATGACTTATATAGTCCCATACAGGGCCATGTAAGTTACATACATGAGTATGTACATTTCTACATATGCGTGTAAGTTACAGTAACTCCAATTCTTCCATTCTTTACTATAATTCATCTCTTTTTTTCTATAAGAAGGCAAACAAGAACGAAAATCAATGGAACTATAGCAAGGATGTGAATTTATCTTAGTTCTTATTACTCACCTAAAACAAAATATAAACCAAAAAGTATCTTACATGCAATATAAACTTTAATTATTAAGAAATAGGGAATAAATACATGATAAATCAAGCATTTATCAAGATCAAGATCAAAATAATAATCAAAACACTTCGTTCTTAACCATTTTTCTAAGAATAGATAGTCATTAGAAAAGAGGAATAACTTTCAAAAATTATAGTAAGAATTAAACATTTAGTGTTTTTATTCATGATCATTCAACAATCATTCCCTTAAAAAATTGAGCAATCTAAGGGTAGAATTTGAGAAATGTTGTTTAAAAATAAGATCAATCTATACGTACACTTAAACACCTTTCATGATCAAGACATTCCATAACTTTGCATATCTTTTCAATTCTCCACCACTAAAGATTCATATATATAACACAAATCAAAGGACTTTTGAAGGTTGTAAGGGGGGAAAGGTTAAAGTAAGAAATATTTAGGTCATGGAGTTGAAACACCATCAAAACCAATAAAGCAAAAAGAACACTCAATAAAGATTGAGTGTAAAAATTAAGATCCAATTAAGTCTAGGTACCACCAATTATAATGAAGGCAAAAACTCTATTCCATAATTTAGATTTAGGAATTCAAAACACAAACCGTTTAAAGCATAAATAATTAGAAGAAGTCATGTAAAAGAATAATAATAAAAAATCTATTATAAACCTAAGGAGTGACCTTTTATAACAACTTTTCCTTTATTTACATCATACTTAAGTCACCCGTTCCATGCAACTTTAGGAGGACAGATTAACATGAATTACTTGTAAAATAAATGATTTTCCTCTTTAATAACTTCATTTAATTTTCTCTTTTTGTTAAAAAATACAAAATTGAAAGAAACTACATCAATGATGGAAATCATTGATGGGAAATAAAAATCAAATTCCATCAACTATAACCAACCCACATATATGAGCACCCATATATTTATTCTCTTATGTATCCAAAAAAATCAATAGTACAAAATGAGACATTAGCTTTAAGGTTTGGTTAAGACATTTTGTTAAGTTAAAATGCTCATAATATGCTTAAAATCTCACTGGCTTATATTTACCTACTAGTCACTATTCTTCTAAAGGAAACATACATTGACTGATTACAAAGGTCCAATATGATTTTATTTCATATGATCTTGATGAATTCTTCCACTTTATGGTTTATGCTTATGTGGATTCTGTTGTTTCTTTCATTCTATACACCATTGACAAGATAGGATAATGCAATCTGTCTTATCCATTTGTTCCCTTTTGATATATTTGTAATCTTTTGACTCCATTACACTATATTAGACCATTTGGAGGGAGGATTTGTCATTCCACGTGAAGCCATAATGTTTCTTTAAGCTTTGTTAGTGTATGTACATTAAAAAAAGGAGATGGTTACGTAATTCTAGGATTTTTATTCTATAAAGTTCACTAATTTGGAATGTACATGTATTTACCAATCCTATCAACATTGGGAAGCTTAAGTTTAAAAGCAATCTATAGAGTGTGAGTAGTTTTGGGGCAATGATCATTACACCATACTATTTTGTTCCACCCAACATAAAGAGTTTTGTTTTCATAGAGTATTCTATATGATTGATTTGTGTATTTCCCTAAAGGCACTAGTTTTTATGTAGCTTAATTCTCATGTTGTAACACCCCACTACAATACAATATATACCCAAACATCCAGAGGACATTCAAATACATATCATATGACAATGGTATGTTATAACAAATATAATCTCTTAAATGACATCATAAACAATACATAAAACCTCAACACTTCATTTCATTCATTGACAAAAATTTACATTGTAGTCATTGAAACAAATATTTACATTACCAAACGTAAGAAAGTTTACAATCTTTTATACAAAAGTTCTATATATCAAAGAAACTACAAAATACAATCTATAACCCCTCTAATGTCAGTTGACAGACCTTTGAGTCATATCTTAATCCAAAATGTTCCTCTAGAAAATCTTAGGAACTAGGTCTCTTGTCTAGTACCTGAAAAGTCACGTTATAATTTTTGATGAATTTTGCAAACTCAATGAGTGAACCATCATTGATGATCACACTTAAGTCAAATACACAAAAATCACACAACCAACCATTTTCACAAACATTTTCCATCTCAATAACACATAATGAATGACACACATTTCACATACATTCTTTCAAAACATTTATAACCCAATCAATCACATTATGATGGCATATCACTTTATCATCACAATTTCAGAAAAGATTTCATAATCATATATTTCATAATCATAAATATACAAATGCCGATGTATATGAGACTCTAGATTCGTTATTAATTGTTATGATCGAGCACCTTTTAGATATATATAGATAGATAGATAGATAGATACTAGCCCAATGGGCTTAGTCAAATACAAAAA
>JANSVA010000216.1:19518182-19530758 GCA_025504915.1 Erythroxylum reticulatum
CCTACAAGGGAATTGTAGATTGCTTCACTCGAACAATTCGCGATGAGGGAATGATGTCATTGTGGAGAGGGAACACAGCCAATGTCATCGGTACCTTCCCGACTCAGGCCTGTTGCTTCTTCTAATGCTAACATCTCAATCTTCCACTTCTCTTTGCTTCTGAGTCTCTTTTTTCTTGCTCATCTCATTTAATGACCTCTCTTTCAGGCCTTGAACTTTGCATTCAAGGATTATTTCAAGAGGCCCTTCAACTTTAGGAAGGACCGTGACGGCTACTGGAAATGGTTTGCTGGTAACTTGGCATCAGGTGGGGCAGCTGGGACCTCTTCGCTTCTATTCGTCTATTCTTTGGATTATGCTCGAACCCGCCTTGCAAATGATGCCAAGGCTGCAAAGAAAGGAGGTGACAGACAATTCAACGGCTTGGTTGATGTCTACAAGAAGACTCTGAAATCAGATGGAATTGCTGGGCTCTATCGTGGATTTAATATTTCTTGTGTAGGCATAATTGTGTACCGTGGTCTTTATTTTGGAATGTATGATTCTTTGAAACCAGTGATCCCAACTGGAAACTTACAGGTAGATGGATTATTTCTTTTGCTCCTCGGCGCTATAATTACCATTCCCTATTCTGATTCATGCAAAGTGTTTCTAACATAAATTTTCTTGTCCTGCTCTGATGATCACAGGATAGTTTCTTTGCTAGTTTCGCTCTTGGTTGGCTAATCACAAATGGAGCTGGACTTTCATCGTATCCGATTGACACAGTCCGCAGAAGAATGATGATGACATCTGGTGAAGCAGTCAAGTACAAGCGCTCCATAGTAAATAAGACAATTTGCAACATTTTTAAAATATCATAGAATGTTAAAAATATCGTAGAATGTATTTCGCAACATTTTAAAAAATGTCGCGAAATGTGGTGTAGGTAAAAGGTTTCTGCGATGTTTTATGTAAAACGTCATAGAAAACACTGATATTCCGCGACGTTTATAAAAACATCACTAAAAATTTAGATAATCTAGGACGTTTTTAAAATGTTGCAGAATGTGAAGGAATTTGCAACGTTTTTTTTTTTTAAATATCACAGAATGTGTCTTGCGACATTTTTAGAAACGTCGCAAAATTTTGTATTAATTTTAATTTTTTCTATTTTAAAAATATTTTAATTTAATAATTTTTAAATTTTAATAATTATTTTTTAAAATAAAAATTTTCTTCTGCGATATTTTTGTATTATTTTTTAATTTTATTTTTCCATTTTTCGAAATATATTTAATTTAATAATTTTTTAATTTTAATAATTATTTTTTAAAATACAATTTTTTTAATTGGCAATCCTTATGCTCCCCTCACTACTGATCTTTACAAAGTAGTTTTTAACTCAAAAAAGTCTCCCTCGCAATTAACAAAACTAGGCAGCCTATAGTAAAGATTCGGATAACAAAAAAGAAAATCTATATGTTTGAGTGGAAACCATCACCATAAATGATTCCATCTAGATTTTGACATCTACAAAGGCCAAGTTAGCAACCCGTAACATAAACTATCAACATCCCCAACAATTACCAAGAAATTACCAAATATAACTTGAATTAAAGAACAATGTATATGTGATGCAATACGCTATAGTAAATGACAACAAGCCCGATCACCCCACTAGAACCAGGGATACTTCACTAGAAAATGTCAATGTCGAATCTCATGTAATTAGTTGTGTAACTCTGTGCTTCGATAACTAGTACATTACTTTCAGATCGGGTTTTCCCGCTTCCATCTTCATCCTACCTCCCCAAGAACCTTAGTACGTGCTTGGCTTTTCCTTGCATCATCCTCTACCCAGATCTGCATTCAGTGCTTCCAGTTATAAGAAATTTAATAGAAAACATGAAATTATAACTATTACTATATTATATCCCTTTCACATCAATGTTTGTCTGAATTAAGATTTCATACTATTTCCAAACAAAAACCATTCTTCATTCATTGTAGGAAATGACCGAGTTAGCTATAAAGTTTATTCACACTTTCATGTACCAAATTAGGTAATAGCATATTTAGGTTGATACATAAAATACATGTATTCTTTCAGATGAAGCACTATGTTTAATGGGGGAGCAAAAAATTCAGAGCAGTTAAGTTAAATGTAGGTAGTACCTCATTGCAAAATTAGTAAAAGCAAATCCATTGATCCAAGTTTATGACCATATATTCATTATAAATCTGCAGTTGGAATATAAGACATGGCTTTTGTCATAAGTTCTAAAAGTACCAACTTTAGAAATGCATGTACAAAAGAATTTAACCACTCACCTTTAGGTACTCAATAAAATAATCCACCTGGGTAAGATCCAGTAGTTGGCAGATGCTCTCTATGTCTATACTTTTCTGTTTCTCCTCTGCACCAATTTATTGCAAAACCAAAGCAACATAAATACTGTTTAGAAGGGTAATATTTCAAATTGCAAATAATTGCTACTTTGAAACTCCAATACCTATTAGGCAATATCGAAATGCATACGAATAGAAATCTACAAAGTTTGATGGCCTCATGACCTTGATAAGATGAAAATATAATGTCAAAAGTGTTGCATACTTATAAGCCATCGCTAAGATGCATCTCATACTGTTGTACATGAAGCAAATCAGATAAAAAAAATAGAAAGAAAGAAAGCTATCATGTACCTCTTTCCCTAGCTCATAAAGGGCCTTCTTCAATTTATTTACAATATCAGCCCTCAGTGCTTTGAGGCCCTTACACCACTCCTCCTATTAACAGTATTATATGAGTTTATAACGTGGAGAAGTAATAACGGTTTCTGCAATATTTAAGTTACATATTTGAATAAAAAACAGTAATCAAATTGAGAAAATTTCTAGAAAAAAGGGACACAAAACTATTAAGGATTCAGGCATGTATGAATCATGTATCAGTAAGTGTGCATATAGACCCTACTGGAATGCATGAACCCAAATCAGTTAAGCAAAAATTAGACAATGGATTGATATTCAAAGAGACTAATGCTCATTACCAGAGCAAAGTATCCTTGCTTTTCAGCTTTCATTTTCCTGCAATACATAGCCATCTATTTAGGATTAAAGCTTAATAAAGTTTTTGAAGCATGACATCTAGGCAACCAAATGGAACTTACATCTAGGCAACCGTTTTATTTTGGATCCAAAGTTGTGCACTGCTACTTCGGTTCTTTCTTGCATGAATCCCTAAGTTACGTAATCGTTCTGAGATAAGAAAATGCAAGCACAAATAGAAAGATAAGATACGAAACAAAAAAATTTAAAAAACTACTCAACAAAGGGAGCAATACCTTGCAAACGAAAACCTGAAAATTGTACCTAACCATATAATATTAATATTAGCATAAGAAACAAACCGAAATAGCGAGATATTCAACGATTAACTACAAAAGCAACAAAATTGTACCTATACAAATGCAATTACCCAATCTTCCTTTTTTATATATATAGAAACCATTGTAGCTATTTATACTCCTAAAATACAGCTATATGCAAATATACAACTATCTGCAAATCAGTTCCTGACCAACCATTTGTCTCTAATGGCAATCTTAAATATCATTGTTGCATGTACATGGAAGTAAACATTGAAGGAATGCATTACAAGACTATAATTATGTATTTGGGGTTCCAATATCACCCCTGGTAACTATATAAAAACGAAACCTAGATGTTCAATGGAGATAAACATATTTATTAGGTAATTCTATCCATCAAGAAAGCCCATATTGCTTTCGCAACAAAACATGAAGAATTTGACATGGTTAAATAAACACAATACATAAAAAGACATGAAAAGAAGCACAAGGGTAATTTTCTAAATTTGAATTACCAATGCTACTCACAGTATAGAAATTTTATGATATTTCAATGAAATGACATGAATGCTAAAGTCTTCAAGACATTTAAAATACATTGTCTTTTTAAAGTCCCCTCCAATAGCAAATAATACTTCCTTTGTGTCCCAGAAACCGTATCATCAAATCCAGAAACATCTTCCATTGGAGCAGCCACAGATCTCACTGTTATAAAAGGAAAAGAAATGTTCATTTCCAGCAAAGATAGGATAATTATTAATTCAACAGTTCCATATGAGTTATATTCAACACAATAATTCCAAGTCAATCACTAAAATTGTGAAATAAGAACAGCAAATAAAGTAATGAAATAAGACTACGAATACCATTTATGAGAACGAAAGCAATATTATATAATGAGACATCCTCGGTTAATCAATCATAACAGAAACTAGAGAAATTTACTAATTAGATATTAACATGAAGAGAAATCAACCATGGTTGACCCGAAAAAAGAGGAGATACAACACCCTAATTTTATTTTTATGCTTTGATATTCTTATTCAGCCAAGTCGAAAGCTTGAAGATAACAGTACTAAACTTTAAACCAGCTATTAACTCAAAACTCGACAATAAGCACTGAAAAGCAATTGAAAACGCTAACATATAATTGAACCATAACTTAAAGTTTCGACATAGAGATATCGAAAACATGCAAGACTCAAAAGACCAGTATCACTTTCTCTCCTTCAAAACTTATTGCCATACTTCTAGTATCAGAGTAACGACTAACAACACCAGGATCCCTCCCACCGCTTGCTCCTCCGTCTGCTTGTCTGTCATTGCCTGCTTCACCTTCTCTAGTTGTCGTTTTAGGGAATTTGCGTAAACGAAGAGAAGAATTGGGGAAAAACAAAAAAAGGCTAGCTAGTTTAGGAGATGATGGGTTAGGTTATTATATATCTAGGGTCGGTTATAATTTTCTACCCACTCCAACTGTGATGTTTTATTCAATAAAACGTCGCGGTTTCTATTTCGTGATGTTGTGACATTTTTATAAAATGTCGCAAAAGGTGTTACAAATTTGTGACATTTTTATAAAATGACACAAAAAATTCGTCATAGATTGTGAAGACTTTTCGTGACGTTTTTATAAAATGTCACAAAAAATTCAAACTTTTTGTGACATTTTTTAAACGTCACGAAAAGTCTTCACAATCTATGACGTTTTATTAATAAAACATCACGAATTGTGTTATTTTCTTGTAGCAATTCTTTCAAATCCTCAAGAATGAGGGTGCCAGGTCCCTTTTTAAGGGTGCTAGTGCTAACATTCTACATGCAGCTGCAGGTTCTGGTGTGCTTGCGGGATATGTCAAGCTTCAGGTGATTGTCTTGGGGAAGAAATATGGTTCTGGAGGTGCCTAATTTAGGCTCTAGCTACTTACCACCTCATATACTATTAGGTTCTGCCGAAAAAGAAATTTTCATTTCTTGCTGGATCCTCTAAGTAAGTCCAAGTTTTGAGTAGAAACTTAATTTAAAGATGACTTCTAAGTTTGGAGATGTTATATGCTTTTTTGTTTTATTGCTTCAGGATTTCTCGATTCAATTATTTGCATTACCTTAATTTCTCCTTTTGAAAAATTCTCAAAGATGTTATGAACGATCAATCACAATAATCAAAGATCAAGTACAAAAATTACAAACACACACAGATTTACATGGTTCACCAAGATTTGGCTACATCCACAAGCGGCTAAAGTTTTTATTTCACTGTGAATTTTTTTACTTCCCAAAATCTTATCAAGCTCCATATCTCAACAAAAGAATGGTAGTGATTTTCATTTTTTTATATATTTTAAATTGATAATTTGATATTTCACATGAGTATATGATCGATTATGATCATATCATCCTTGCTCTTGTGTAATTTGAACCTTTGTACCCTTGTATATCTGCATTCAATTGAGTGATTTTAACCTTTGCTTTTGAAATATCAAAAAGGCCTCACAGAACCAAATCAAATATTTAAGGTCTGTTATGATATTAGATGACATTCTTAAAGACCAGACCCTTCTTGGTATTTAAGCCACCTTAGAGCCTAAGTTTTCTAAAGCTGAATTGGTCTGGACCGTTACTTTTGTATTGCTTTATCCTTCAAATGGATTGGTATTGCTTAAGTAATTTAAGGCTATGTTTAGTTGGATGTTTTATAATAGAATGGAATGAAATGTAATATTACTTCAACGTTTAGGAGGAAGTTTTATAATAGAATGGAATGAGATGGGATGGAAGAGGAGAGTCTCATATTACATCTCATTCTATCTTAAACAGTAAAAATGGAAAACCTCCAATTTTGGGAGTTTATGATGAAATGTAAAATGATACACTATATTATATTATAAACCCTTCATCCAAACAACATTTCACTATATTACATTATGAACCCTTCTATCCCTCCTAAACAACAATTTTTTAATATTACATCCATTTACGTTTCATTCTATTATAAATCATTCTATTCCATTAAAAACTTTAAGTCCAACAAAACATATCCTAAGGAGTGATTCACCAGTAGATTAACTTTCATATATTATGAGATCAAGTAATGTGAAAGAGATAGATGCTATATTAATATTGTGAAAATGGATATGAAGCAAATAGAAAAGAAGTTTGAGTTTAAAATTTCATTTGGTTTTCACTCAACATATAGTAAAAAAAAAGTAAAATTATATTAATTATTTTATAACCATAGTAAATAAAAAAGTAAAATTATATTATTTATTTTATTAACTATTTGAGAAGAGGAAGCAAACGCTAATAAAAAATTTATTAAATTTATTAAATCATTTTTTTGATGATTTTCCCCTGTAACTTCAACTTAAAAAATATGTGAAAGAATACATATCAAGAACAAGAACATAAATGTCATACAAAAATGCAACATTGATATTATCACAAAGTAACAATTATCTAAGCACTTTATTCAAAAAAAATATGAAGCAACACACTAAGATCTTGCTGTAAAGTATTTCTAGCTTATTTAAAATTACTCATATGGTAAAATTTATTCTATTGAGTGCTATATATATTACTATAAATTATTTCAAAAAAATTAAGGGAAAAAGCCATTAAAATAACATCAAGAATACTCTTTGGAATTTACATATATGTTGAATAAAAATGGAAAGAAAATGATGTTGTGTGGATGCAAAAACTAAAGAGACGTTTGTAGTCTATTGAAGTAGATGACAACATTTACAATTATATAAGTATGTTTAATTTAGACTTATCACAAGAATAAGCATTAAGCCTTAACCAAGTTCCATGATGTATTAAAAGGGAAAAGAACTTCAATTTGATGACTGGATGACCCCCTATCAAAAGAACAATCTTTCATCATATCAAACATAACTTGTAAATAGTCATCTTCATACATCAACAAATTCAATCTCAGGGAATGGTAGCATTTATTGCTCTTATACAATCATAAACTTGTCAAAGTGATTACCATTATTTTTAAAGAAAAACAATTTAGTTCACGATCATTATCATTCAAATGTAGCTAAAACATGAAAACTAAAAAGCCTTAACCTTTTTCTAAGAGAAAGCAAAAATTGTAAGTTCCTTCAACAAACAAACTTTGTTAATAGGTGTGTGTTATTTTTTACAATTCAAGTAGAAAAGAGTCTAATTTTACTAGGTTGTTCAAGTTTTTGAATATCAAAAATCATTTACAGTAGGTGAGTCTTTTGATCCAACTTTGTCTTTGACCAATATTATTGATGGTAGATGCACCAAACATGCTTTGAGAAGAATGTGTTGCAAAAGATATAAAGGTTTAGCACCAATTGACAATTAATATAATAAACATCAAAAGCAAAATGATTACAACAAAAACAAAAATCATAACAAAGCAACTGTGTTGGCGAACAAAGAAAGTCATAAAAACTATCTTTATACATAAAAATGAATTTGTTAGTTTTATCGTACACTGAAGATTTTAAAAAAATGGAAGCAATTGGGCATCTAATTATCATCAAAAACTAACTTGGGATAAACTTATGGTATGAACTGCATATAGATTGAATTTTTTTTATTAAAGACAAACTAATTCAAGTTTGAACTTTGCATTCACTTAATGTAAGCCTAACAAGTTTTTTTCATGGTAAATAGTTTCTTCTTATTAAATTCTATTCTCATTTGTCATTCCTTGCATCTCTAAGGCACTCATTTTGTTCCTCATTTCTTTTAAATTCACACTAGATTCTAATTAGCTTTCTTGAAACAATTCTCAAAAATCCCCTTAATGAACCAAATTTCATTAAAAAATAACAAATATTAATTCCATGTTTTTAAAAACCTTTGCAAAAAAAACCTTATAGAATATAAAATTAATTACTTAGTTTAATTTAATGCTAATTACACAATTTATTGGTAACTTGGTATATATGAAGTAAAAATATTACTAAAAGAAATTATCTATCACTCTTGTTAAAGCTTTTGTAAACAAGTGCATTCGTGAACCTAGACCCTAATAATGGGGAGGATATATTTTGTCAAAGGTTTTGGATGAAGCCATACAAAGATGTTACTAAAAATTATAAATTAAGACATCATTTGAAATCTTACATTTTGATCCATAAAAAGAACTACTTTAGACAAATATCTTTCAATATTGTTATAACACCTTGATGTTCATCTCTTCCTATCTCCATTATTTTATAGACTTATCGTTATACTCCTTATTCCTTATCTCACAATGTTCCTACGGTCTAACTTAATTAGAAAATTTAACTTCTAACCATCAACACTATAGCTCATTACTAAAGACCGCTAAAGAAGAACAACTACATCATTTTTCTGACAGCTTTATAGTTATTAAATTAGAATTTTCAGTTGTTATTGCATACAATAATTGCATTAAGGAAGTTGATTACTTTTTAGAATTAAAGTATTGGGGAAACTCACATTGGCAAGTTCCTCTTCTTACCTACAAGGTGCAAATTTGATATTACGCAAGTCAAGTAGAAACATCAAATCAAACACTAAAATCACTAACCTTGCGGAAAATAAATGACACCCTTCTATTATTCTTTCTCACTACACGTGCATTAACCATATTAACATATTAGGCCAAATGATCTTTTGGTTAGACTAAAATAATGCTAAAACAAAAGCATATAAGGTAGACATATTAAAATAGATCCATTCATTTAGTGTAGTGGTAAATAAACAAGATAAGAAAAGATGAAAAGTAAAAAAGAAATAGCATTTGAAAGATACAGATATGAAAAATAAAAAATAAAACAAAACAAATGTCTTAAGTAGACAAAAATGAAAGGTCACTTAAGCTAAATATTCTTATAAAAATGCTTCTTAACCAATCAAAGAATGATCTAGAATGACCATAACTATTATCAATAGCACATAATTCAATACTTTACATCTTCAGGCTAGTAGAATAACTTCAGAGATAATTGACAAATAATTCCTAAAGCACCCGTCTCTTAGTTATTTACTTTGGTTAACAAAATCAATTATTCTAGAAAATGTGAAGGAAAAGTTTTCAAAAGAATTTAAATTAAAAACTCTTGAAAAGAAGAAAGTGAAACCTATGAGACTTGGTAGGTTATAGAAATACTTAACATCTTCAAACCTAGAATCTTACATATATTCTATTATGTTGAAAATTGTTGACCCCCCAAATTTTTTTCTTTAATTAAGCATAATTTAAATGAATTATGAGGTTTTGATGGATTAATTTGTGGAGTTAATTATTATGTTATAGTTCATAGAAATTATTGCTTGGATCAATGGAATTAAAGTGTTAAGATAATAAGAATGTATGAACGGCAAAATGGGCAGAGCACTTAAGGTTAAAAGACATAAGGCTTATAATGGAGGGCAAAAGGGACATTTTATGATTATTAAGAGTGTAATTATAAGAAGACAAATTGTGAGTGAGAAAAGAGAAAGGAGGAGAGTGTCATGGAAGGAAAGGAAAGAAGAGAAAAACTAGGGTTTTTGGAGATCTTGAAGAGTTTGAAGAATTTAAGGCTGAATCAAGTAAGTATAAGCATCATTTTTCTTGATTTGATGATTGAAACATATTTATGTGATAGTTAGAAGTAAAATGAGGTTAAATAGAGTAAGAATCTGGAAAAATTCGGGAGAAAGGTTGTGTTTCTGTGAAAGTTCGTTGCGGTGAACTCTCCTTAGTTCGCCGCGGCCAACTCTTTGGTTCGTCGCGACGAAGTTTCTCCTACACAGCTCGAACGTATTTCGGTATTTTAGACATAAACTTTTCTGTAGTTATTCGAATAGAATTATTTTTTATTTGGAGTAAACTAAAGACATAGGCCTACAAATTGTCTGATGAAATTGAGTTCTAATTTAGTTTCTAAGAAATTCAATTTTTCTATGGAAGTTGAGAATAGAATATTGTTTCAGTGTAAGAATAGTCTGAAAATATTTGGGGTATAACCTTTAGATTACTAAACCAAATTGAATGATTTTGGTGTCATTAGAAACTTAAGACAATGAGAAATATTTTTATAGAAGGAAGTGTTATCAAATTTCTTTATTTACTTGATCAGAATGATTATGGAAAGATTGACCCAATGATTAGACTTTCGGAAGAGTTTGAGTATTTAGAATTGATCTTAGTAAATATGCTATATATGGGTCCTCAATTCCTATTGAATGGAAATTTTTGTCATTGATAAAGGAAATCAAGGAAGGTGAGAGGATCAAGATGATAGGCATCTTTGAGCAAGTTTATAAGCAAGGTTTTCAAGGTGGGTTATAGTTTTATAATTAAGTAATAAGCCATTAATGTTTTCTTTCAAATGATGGAAATAAATGATTTCAACTATTTTATGAATGTACATTATAACTCTTTGAATGTTTTGAGAAAGTGTTATGTGTTTGAAATGAGCATATTGTGTTGATGAATTATGAAAAGAATATGAAAATGATTTTTGAAAAGATACTATGTTTATAAAATCAAGCTTTAAAAATGTGCCATTTTGAGTACAAGTTTACAAGTTATGAAATACATATTATATGAGTTTGGTTTATTCTATTATATATGTCAAGTGCACTTAGAATAAAGGCTTCTCTCGCCTACCCGCTAGTGGCATAGAGCTCTTTCATAGACTTCCTCATGTTTACAACTACATAAAACCACTACGTGGGATTATGTTAGTTCGTTCTGTTCATGACTACACAGGACCATTATATGGAAATGTGTTAGTTTGTTCTATTTATGGACCTTCTAAATCATTCTGATGTGCTTATGTGCTCATGATATGTTGACAAGATTGATGCATACATGATTTGCATTATTGTAAATTTGGTTGAGAATTTGATAAATATGTGCTTTATGATTCAATGTGAATTTTGTTATAATAGAAATAAGTATTTCAAAGGTTTTGCTTGTTACCGATTATAAAATTGTTACCCGCTTTAAGCTCACCCCTCCCATTCCGTCCCATCTTCAAGTGAGGAGCAAGAGATTGAGTAGTGAATAGTCAAGGCATCACTCCAATTATGTTTATTTTGCATTTGAAGTTAGTTTTTGTAAAACAAGGCTTTAGTCACATTTTGAGAAATTCTACTTTTGCAAATTATGTATTTTTAGATTAAGTTGTAATGTGGATTTAAATTCCCATTAAAACCTTGTAAAAATCTTCTTTTGGACATTAATGAAATATGGTTGATGTTTGCTCTTAGCTTTCAAACCTTTTACATTGCATTACATTTACAAACTAGATTAAGAATTTGGGAATTTGCAAATTTTTAAATTCAAGTTCATTTTTGGTCATTGGATGGAATTGATGAGGGTGGTTGAAAGAATTTATGTTTGCTTTTAGTATGATAGGAAGTTGGGATTGTTGGGATTATTCTGTCAGTTTCATTCGTTGGTGTGGCGACTTCACCACAGCGAGATCAAATGGTTGTCGTTACGAAGATAAACTTTCAGGTTTACCACGGCGAATTCCAATCTCTCGCCGCGGAATAAATTATTCGAAGGGTTATAGCTCTAAAGTTTTAAGTTTCCACCACACCCAAACTTCACACTTCATGACTTCCAGATAGTTGGACTCCAGAAATGGGGTCCAACATCTTATAGTATCAAAGCCGACTAGGTTTAAGAGTTTCCTAGGCATGTAATGGGTAGTTTAAGACATAAAATGAACATACATTGTTTTAAATGAATAACTTGCATTGTTTTGAATTGTTTCACATGATTTGACATTGTTTTGAATGATTTGAATTGTTTTACATGATTTGAAAATTATTTTGCATGAACTAAAGATTTTCAATGGTTTTAAATTGAAGGAGTGATTATGCCGCCTCGAAAGAGAACTCAAGGAGCTATGACTTGATCTCGTAGGACGTGGGGACACAGTCCACTATTAATTCTGAGGCACCTAGTGTGCAAAATAAAGTGCCACTACCTCCTGCTCCTGTGCCTACCATGGATCTACAGTTCTTTCAAGCCTTTGCTCAGGCTTTTCACCTATGCCATAGGCCAAGGGTCACAGATGCTGATGTACTCTCCATCGAGGAGGACTAGACAGTATGATAAGCTCCGCAAGTATAGAGCAGTAGATTTCAATGGTACGACAAATCTGGAAGAGGCTGAAGCATGGTTGAAGAGGACCGAGAGAGTCCTGCTTTAGATGAAGTGCTCTGATGAGGAGAAACTGGATTATGCAATGAGCTTGTTATA
>JANSVA010000216.1:19558459-19570925 GCA_025504915.1 Erythroxylum reticulatum
GTTGAGAGATTTGTCGTAGGTAGAAGATGTGTTTTGATAGAAGAAGGAAGAAGGGTTTTTTAATAAAGAAGACCCGTACCAAATCTAGTATGGTATTTGTAACATTGCTTTGACTGCATACTTTTGGGCATTTGCATATCAAGTGACCATTGTTACTGAGATGATTTATATCAAACACATTGTGTCAACTATTGGATTTGAACACATGGGATTTTGTCTTATACAACAATCTATTGTCAATGATGATGATAGGGTTGTTCGTAACATGCAAGGTATGCGTGATGCTTTCTCTTGCATTGGAAGTTAGGTGGCTGCTGTAAAACACAAGGATAAGGAAGAGGATGAATCCTATTGCGTGGGAATTGCTATTTAGATTAAGTTGTTATTTTGTTTCCTAAAAATAAGTAATTTGTTTCTATCCAAACTGTTGAGGCTCTTGAGGCCGAAATTAGTGGAGTAGTAGTCGCCAAGTAGTTTAGGAATCTAGTATATAAGGACTGTAATCAATCAATTTAATATTGATAAAAATCCAAGGAACTTTGATTCCAAATCCTCTGAAATTCTTCTTTAGCTTTGTTACTTTTGTGATCTTCTTTCTTTATTCTGTTTTTTAACAGATTTTCTAAAAATCTATCATTTTGGTATTAGAGCAGTTCGATCTGATGGAAACTAGGCAATAGAAAACTAACGCTGAATTTAGAACGAAAATCACCGAAGTTGTAGCTCAACAAACAGCTGCAATACAGTAGTAAGGAGCGAGCTTACAAAGGCAGGAAGTAGCACTAGGGCAAGTCAACACCAATTATGATCAGCTGCGATCTCTCCTCCAAGATCTGGTCACAGAATTCCACGCCTTCAAGGTTGCATCTACTGTAATGGGAACGCCAACCAAAATCAGCCAAGAGTTCAACCAGTCAGGTGTTGGGAACAGCTCCAGCAATATAGGAAGATACACAAAAACCATGCCAAAAATTCTTTTTCCACGTTACAATGCAGAAGAGGAACCCATGGGGTGGATTTTCCAAGCAAAACAGTATTTTATCTATCATGAAATTGAGGCTGAACAGAAAGTACCACTAGTCTCTTTCCATCTTGATGGTTTAGCACTCCAATGGTTCCGATGGAGTAGCAAAACACAGGGACCATGTCTTGGAATGAATTTACTAAGCCCTGGTTTGGATTGAAGGAAAGCAAAAGAAAAAAAAGGAAGAGAGTTGAACTTCTCTTGGTTTCCACTATTTAGACAAAAATAAGCAAAGAGAAATTGAGAGAATGGAGAGGAAACTGAGGGAAGTTTGGGCCAAATATATTTCCCATCAAATTGGTGGGAAATGAGGAGAAATCTAAGATAAGAGAATCTCAATATATGTAAATTACCACAGTATCCTTATTTAACTTAACAAAAAGATAAACAAGTTCTATAATCAAGGGTATAAAGGTCTCAAATTTTTTTTTGTCCAATATAAGTTTCAATTCCATCTTTTGATAAATTAGGAAAACAAACAAAGGAAAAGAAGTCTCATTTCTCTTCCATTCTTTTCTCCTCTTTTCTCCTCAATATTTCCTTTCCTTTTCCTTGTGCAAGTAAGGATCCAAACAAAGGCTAAGGCTTTTATAAAACGTTTCGGACCAATGGATTATGAAAATCCGGTGCTAGCTTTGTCACGTCTGAAACAAATCACCATTGTTACCATGTATCAGAAGGAATATGAAAGACTATCTCATAAAGTGGAAGCGCTTCCAGAATCCTTTATGGTCGGCAAATTCATAGCTGGATTAAAAGATGACATTCGTTTGGATGTACAGCTAAAGGAACCGTGAGATGTCACTGACACTATCAGCACTGCCCGAATTATTGAAGAAAAAATCCAACTGCAACGGAGGGGGTCTAATCTAACCCGAGTGCTCAACACCTCGAAACCCTCTAACCAGCAATAATAGAGTTTGCTTGGTCCTATTTCGGCACAAAAAGCAAGGGTACCAAATTTTAGGAAGTTATCTCCACAAGAGGCAAAGGAGAGAAGGGGGGCAATACATATAATTTCATTGAACAGAGGATTGCAACAAAATTTGGAATACCTGTTGAAACGAGCAGACGATTCCAAGTCATGGTAGCAAATCAACAAAGGGTCAAGTGCGCGAGAATTTATAAAGGAGTTCGCATGAGGATACAGGATTTTTTGATAGAAGCTGACTACTTTGTGCTTCTAAACACAGCATGCCCAATTGTACTTGGAGTTCAGTGGTTAGCAACCATAGGCCCCATACTGACTGACTATGCACGTCTAGCTATGTCATTCACTTTATAGGGAACGACACATGTTTTTAAGGGGCTTAAGTCCACAAACTTAAAAGAATTAACGCAAAAGGAGGTTAGATGCCTATCCAGCACTAGTTTTATGGGGACCGGTGTCTTCATCTACCTAGTCCAACCCGAGATTCTCTCCAAAAATTTCCCTCAAGTACCAACTGATTTAGATAATATTTTATCCCAATATAAAAACGTTTTTGATACTCTAACCACACTCCCTTCTCACCGAACCCATGATCATCAAATTACACTCCTTTCCAATGCTAAACCTATGAACGTTCAACCTTACAGATATCCTTGTTACCAAAAAATAGAGATTGAAAAACAAGTATGTCAACTGCTCTTTTCAGGGTTGATTAGGCCTAGTACCAATTCATTCTCTTCTCTTGTTCTACTAGTTCGCAAGGCTAGCAGGCATTGGCAGTTCTGCATTGATTATAGAGCTATGAACTCGATTACCATCAAAGAAAAAATTGATGAATTCATGGATGAGTTATTCGAGTCATCTTATTTTTCTAAGTTTGACTTGACATCGGGTTACCACCAAATTTGGATGAGGGAGGTCGACATTCATAAGAAAACTTTAAAACACATGAAAGCCATTATGAATTCATGGTGATGCCTCTTGGACTCACTAATGCACCATTGACCTTCCAGAGCTTGATGAACGAGATATTTCAGCCTTATCTCCATAAGTTTGTCATTTTATTTTTTGATGATATTCTGGTATACTCAAAAGCTTAGGAGGATCATCTGCAACACATTTGGATGGTGTTAGAAATTTTGAACCACCATGAGCTTTAAGCAAAACTAAGTAAATATGTTTTTGGAGTTCAAGAAGTTCAATATTTAGGGCATTTAATTTCAAAGAGCGGTGTGAAGTCTGATCTGGCCAAAATAAAAACAATCCAAAATTGACCAACTCCATCAAATAGTACGTGATGTCAGAGGCTTCCTAGGGATAGTAGGGTATTATAAGAAATTCATCCGACATTTTGGGATAATTGCTACACCTCTTAATAAGTTGTTGGGAAAAGATGGTTTTAGATGGAATATAGAGACAAAAACGGCCTTCCAACAACTAAAGGATGCCCTAATCCAATCTCTAGTTCTCAGCCTTCCCGATTTTTCTCAACCTTTCCTCATTGAGTGTGATGCTAGTGGAATGGAAATTGGGGCTATTCTTTTTCAACAAAGGCACCCAATAGCTTATTTCACCGATAATCTTAAAGGGGCATCATTGAAGTTATCAACATATGAGAAAGAGATGCTCGCAATTGTGAAGTTGGAGAGATGCTCGCAATTGTGAAGTTGGTTCATAAGTGACGTCCATATTTGTTGGGCAATTCTTTCATCATCTGAACTGACCATAAGAGCCTGAAATTTCTTCTGGAGAAGAGGATCGTGACCGATGCCTAAGCAAGATGGTTAGCCAAGCTTTTAGGATATGATTATAAGATTGAGTACAGACCGGGGAGAATTAATAAGGCTACCGACACCCTATCTAGGAAAGTGAAATTAGTTTTCATGGCTATCTCAAGTCTGCAAGCTGTATGGTGGGAGATATTACAGTACGAATGTGATCAAGATCCTTATTATCAAAAATTTAGCACCAATCCGCACGTTTAGAAGAAAGGTGGAGTATGGTTTTTGCATGATAAGGTACTTCTTAGTCCAAAATCTTCCATTATTTCTATCATACTATCTGAGCTGCATGAGACTCCAACTGGACGAAATTTTGGTTTCTATAAAACCCTATCTCGCTTAAGAGTAGATTTCACTTGGGATGGAATGATTCAAATCGTATGTGACTATGTTCGGGAGTGCAAGATCTGTCAAAACAATAAGGCTGAGCACATGGCTCCAGTTGAATTATTACAACCATTGCCAGTTCCCGATCAAGTTTGGATGGACATCTCTATCGATTTTGTAGAGGGTCTTCCTACATCCAATGGGTGTAAGGTTATAATGGTGGTGGTGGACAGGCTTTCCAAGTATGCACATTTTATTCCATTAGCCCATCCTTATACTTCGGTGATCGTAGCAAAGGCTTTTGTCGCTAACATTGTGCGTCTTCATGGAATTCCGACCTCAATTCTTACTGACCGAGATAAAGTCTTTTGGTGTAAATTTAGGAAAACCTTGTTTCAGTGCAAGGTACTAAATTGAACATGAGTTCTAGCTATCATCCCTAAAGTGACGGTCAAACAAAAGTCGTTAACAGAACTTTGAAGTAGTACTTACACTGTTTTGCCAGTGAGCAGTCGCACAGATGAAAGGAGTGACTGCCTCGGGCTGAATATAGTTACAATACCACTACTCATTCAATCACAAAGATTTCTCCTTTTTAGGTTGTTTATGGTACACCACTGCCATCTTTATTGAGGTATATACCGGGGACTTCACGGGTTAAGGCCATTGACTCTTATTTGCAAGATTGGGATAATGTCTTGAAGGAGTTGAAACTTACATTGTTGTAAGCTCAAGACCATTTGAAGAGCTTGGCAGCTCAACAACATTGTTATGTGGAATTTAATGTTGGAGACTATGTGTATCTTAAGTTGCACCCTTACTGTCAGTCTTCTGTGGCTTTCCGATCATCTTTGAAATTATCCCCAAGGTATTATGTACCATACCGAGTTCTTGCTATAGTAGGAGTTATAGCTTACAAATTGGAATTACCAGAGACTTCAAAGATCCATGATGTTATACATGTCAGTCAATTAAAGAAACACTTGGGCAACACACCAATTGCTCCTCCTCAATTACTGCCTTCTTCATCCACTATACCAGTTCTTTCTAGTGCAGAAAGGGAAATATCGTGCACAAGATGAAGTTTTAGTTTAATGGCATGGAGTCCCACCTGAGGATGCTACATGGGAGGATTTGCGCAGGTTCAAGAAAAATTACCTTGAATTCTTTTTCCTTAAGGGTAAGGAAAATGTTAGGGAGGCAGAAGCTGATAGGGTTGTATGTAACATGCAAGGTATGCATGATGCTTTCTCTTGCACTGGAAGTTAGGGGGCTGCCGTAAAGCACAAGGATAAGGAAGATGATAAATCCTATTGCGTGGGAATTTCTATTTAGATTAAGTTGTTATTTTGTTTCCTGAAATTAAGTCATTTGTTTCTATCCAAACTATTGAGGTTCTTGAGGCCGAAATTAATGGAGTAGTAGTCGCCATGTAGTTTAGGAATCTAGTATATAAGGACTGTAATCAATCAGTTTAGTATTGATAAAAATCCAAGGAACTTGATTCCAAATCCTCTGAAATTCTTCTTTAGCTTTATTACTTTTGCTATCTTCTTTCTTTATTTTGTTTTTGAATAGATTGTTTAAAAATCTATCAGATGATTGCCCCAATGTTTTGGATACTCACAAGAAAATACAGTGATAAATTTGCAGCTTTGGTTGAAAAGGGAAATTTACATGAGAACCCAAGAAGAGACACAAGGCTAAAGCCAGCAACTTATTACAAATGAAAACCAAATTACCAGACTATAACCTTAAGTTTAGAGATAGGAGGGTACAAAGCATAGGTAGTTAAAGAACTCTCTTAAATATTCATCTTGGGACAAAGGTAGCAAACAAGATGATCTGCGCACATTCTCAAGTAGTACACCAGTCGTAAACAAAAGAGAGGAAGTTTGCGGCATGACACTTGCTTCAGATTCTGAATTTTCCCCTTTCTCACCAAACAAGCAAACCTTCTCACGAGGCAAATTAAGCCAACTCCAAAGTGCTCCACCTCTCCATCCACCTCCGTCCCTTTCCACATGTTCCTATCTGTCAACTCCACAAACTCCACCAACTCTACTTCTGAATACCCTAGCCATTACTGTTATTTTCCTACTTCCTTTGTCATTTCACAAAACATCCACCTCCCTTAATTCTGAAAACCTACTTTTGTCCCCTTTCCATTGCTTCTCCATTGGATGACCTGGAATAGGGTTCTATAAAATGGAGACGGACTTTCCTCCACTATCTTCTTCTCTAAAAATTGCTAACCTACATGTTATCCCCTCCTCCACCTCCCAATCTTCTTCGGCCCATTTTTCCTCCCCACCCCTCTCTAAAAATACCCCTCCCTCAACCTCAGATGTTCCCCCTAATATGGTAGATCCAATAGAAGGAGATTATACTAAAGGAACTAGGAAGACAAGGAAACAAGTTATAGGAGATAATTCTAATTCTTCTTTGGTTTTCAATCATCCTATGGAGATTGAAGGGAAACTAATGGTGACTCCTAGCCTAGATATTCTACAGGAAGGAGATAGGACATGGGAGTCTACCCTGGTTGGTTTTTTCATGAACAAAAGACCTGCCTTTCTAGTGATACAGGCTTGGTCTCAAAGGAATTGAAAAGGAAGAGGTTTAATGGAGGTAATTCACTAAGGAGGATAACATAATCTTCACTTTCTCTTCAAAATCAAAAGCACAAAAGGTAATTGAAGAAGACCCTTGGCACATTTCTCAACTCCCTTTATTTCTTCAAAGTTGGCAATCAAGAATGGAACTAAAAAAAATTAGAAAGAAAAACATTCCCTTATGGGTGAACATTCACAATATTCCTCTAGAATATTGGACTACCAAAGGCTTTAGGATGATAGCTAGTTATTTGCAAAACCTATATGGATAGATGAGAACAACGCTTTGAGGAAAAGGATCGAATTTGCCAGATTGTGTGTGAGTATGGATATTTCTAAAGAAATGAAAGATTGCATTCCTATCTTAAGGTTGGCAAATGAGCATTCTCTTATAGAGGATAGAGTTATGGTAACGTGCCAATGGAAACTATCTCTCATAGTTGGAAGGATATTCACTAATGGAGACTACTGTGAGGTGATAGGTATAGAAAAGTGTGATTAAGAAGAAAAGAAAGACAGTGAGGAGGTTGAAAAAGTTGCTGAAAATCCTGAACCAATTCAGTTGGAAAAAGATTCTCTTAAAATTGGGGAAGCATTCATGAAAAAAAATAGACTAGCTTTAGACAAAAAGGGAGGATCAGGTCTGACATCATTGGTTTATCAAAATAATTCTATAATGGATAAAGAGGTGAATGGGTTGGAAATTAGTGTCACTAATCAAGGTGAAGGAGTTTCTTATCCCCAATAGAATGAACAAAGCCTACAAAAGGTTGATCTGCCGAATGGTTGGCCTCAAAAGGAGAAGTTTGAACAGGTTACTTCTAGGAAAAGTGATAGGAGCAATAGGAAAGGCTCCAAAGGTAAGAGCAATCTCCTATAACTATGATAGTATGGAATGTACGTGAAATAAATAACCCTTCCAAACTTAATGCGATAAGGGATTTTGTCTTGAAGGAGAACCCTCAGGTATTTTGTCTTTTAGAAACTAAAATTAGGGAAACAAATCTGAACAAGCTATGTTGTTTGGGTAGAAAATGATAGTTTTTAACAAACCAACAAAGCCACGCCTATGGTTTGATTATTATTGCTTATGATGGTGATTTCTTGGAGGTGAATGTTCTCGAAACAAATTAGCAGTTTATTCACAATAAGATTTACTTCAAGATGGAAAACTCTATTGTTTTAGCTACTTTTATTTATGGTTTTAACCTCGGATTTCAAACGACTGAACTCTAGGATTCTATAAGAAGATTAAAGGCCTCGATAAATTCTCCATGGTTAGTGTGTGGTGACTTTAACACCACATTATTCAGATCTGAAGTAGAAGGAAATTGTAACTTACACAATTATTCCTCAGATATGTATGATTCTATGCAAGAGTTCGAACTCACATATCTGAATTTGAAGGCCATAGATTCACTTGGTCTAACAAAAAAAGTTTAATTTGGCATATTAGGAAAATTTTGGATAGGGCTATAGTAATGTGGATTGGCTAAATTCCTTTTCAGGAAATTTAGCAAAATTCCTAGACCCTCGTATTTTTTACCATACTCCTATAAGGATTGACAACTTGTTTAACTATGTCAGAATCCTTCATCCTTTCAGATTTAACAATTTATTAATAGACATGAAGGGTTTTCATGAGGCAATATTAAAGGGGATGGAGTATGATTGCTTTGGGACTAAACAATACATTTTCCTCCAAAAGCTTAAGTCTATCAAACAAGAACTGAAACCCCTTAATTTAAAAAGAGGACAAAATCTCTCGAAGGAAATTGATAAGGCTAGAGATAAATTGTCAACTATTCAAACTTCATTGGTGGATAATCCTATAGATGTTTCTTTAGCCTCGGATGAAAAGGAAGATCTAAAAGAATATTTGTAAGTGGTGGATAACCAAAGCTCACTATTAAAGCAGAGATCTATAGTTAACTGGCTAAAGGATGCAGAAAGATGTACTAAATTCTTCTTTAACTCAGTATAAGCTAGGAAGAATGTAAACAAAATCAACTCTATTACAACTGCAGATGGAGAGGTTTTGGTTGGACAAAAAGGAATAGCTAAGGAAGCAATGAACTTTTACAAGAACATTATAGGCTCAGTAGCTCCCCCTCCTAACATAGGAGATGATCTTAGAAAGTTTGTCACAATAAGAATTCTTGAATATATGGTTTCCTTATTAATTAGGCCTGCTACAAACCAAGAAATAGAGAGGGTGGTATTTGATATGAATGGCTCTAAAGCACCAGGCCCTAATGGCTTGAATGGTTTCTTTTATCAAAAAACTTGAAGTACTATAGGGGGTTAGTAAAGGAGGCAGTGCTTAAGTTCTTTCAAAGAGGGGTACTGCTAAAGGAGATTAGCAAGACCTTCCTTTGTTTAGTCCCTAAAAACTTAAATCCATCCTATTAGAGTGAATTCAAACCTATTTCTTTCTCAAACTTTCTCTATAAGATTATTGCAAAGATTTTGGCTAATAGGTTGAAAGAGGTTTTGCACTATCTCATCAGTGAAAATCAAGGAGCTTCTATGAACAATATGGATATTGGGGATAATATTCTTCTCATTTAGGAGCTATTGAAAGGGTATAACCGTAGGAAAAGTCCTTGTAACCCTACTATCAAAGTGGAATTACAGAAAGCTTTTGATAGTGTGAACTGGATCTTTTTGCTACAAACTATGGAGGTCATGGAATTTCCTCATAGGGTTTTAAGGTGGATTCAGAAATGCATTACTACTACCTCCTATGGAATTCTGAAAAATGGGAGCGATACGGAGATGTTTAAAGGCAAAAAAAAGACTTAGGCAAATGGATCCTCTGTCACCTTACCTATTCCTAATTTGTATGGAGGTTCTTACTCAAATTGTGAAGAATAACTCTTCTAAGGACCCAGTATTCAAGTACCATTCCAAATGTAAGAATATTTCACTAAATAACTTATATTTTACAGATAAACGTATACTCTTAAGCAAGGCGAATGTCCACTCAGTCTCTCTATTGATGAACAATCTCAATTCTTTTAAAGAGATGTCAGGTTTGAGTATCAATCTTCAAAAGAGTTACCTTTGCTTTCAAAAAGTGCCTCCCATCTCTCTAATGCTTTGACTCAAGCAATGGGAATGGAATTAAAAGAGCCTCCTCTCCTTTATTTGAGCACTCCTATCTCATCTAAAAGAATAAGGTCTTGTGAATGTATTCCTTTAACTGAAAAAATTCAGAAAAGATTGGGATCATGGACTAATAGAGCCCTATCCTATGGAGGGAAACTTCAGCTTTTGAAGTTGATGATATCATCAATGCAAACTTACTAGTGTTCCTATCGATTTCTCTTCAAAGGGCTTACCAAAACAATTGAAAGAATGATGAAGTAGTTCCTATGGTGTAATAGGAATGGTGAGAAAGGGAAAGCAAAAGTCAGCTACAAGAGTATCTGTTAACTGAAAGACAAGGGGGGATTAGGATTGGAGTCAATAACCAAGAAGAACATATTACTTATGAATAAGAGAATTTGGAGAATCCTAAGTGATAAGCAGTCAATGTGGATCAAAATGGATTCACATCTACATATTAAAAGATGGGAGCTTTGGGGCTCTAAGACCCAAAGATTGTTACATTTGGTTCCTTAACCAAATTCTAAAAATGAAGGATGAAGTTTAACAGAACATTTCTTGTCAAATAGGTGCTAGAGAAAGAATTTCCCTATGGTATGATAATTGGATAGGGCAAGGAGCTTTATTTCAAAATTAGTTGGCAAGAGCCCTATTGGTGAGGTTTCCTAAGAATACTAAGCTCAAAGAAATAGCCACAAACGGAAGCTAGTCACTATCAATGGATGAAATTAAACTTCTGTCCATTCCACAGTTCATAAATCTCGGAGAAAGGGATACTTGTTTATGGAAAGGGATTCTAGTTTTAGAAATAATGTTAAAGAAAGCTAAAAATTTGAGGTATGGGACAATTAATAGAGTGGGATGGTACTCTCTGGTTTAGAACAAGGTTTTTAGACATAGCACTAGCTTTCTTCTCTAGTAGCAATGTTGAACAGACTTAGCACTTTAGATAGGCTGCAATTCCTACCCTCCTTAAAGACATGTATTCTATATAATCTAATGGAAGAAACTAGAGACCATATTTTCTTTGAGTGTGATTTCTCTAAAGAAATTCAGGCAAAATTCTCAAGACTATGTGCTGCTGATCCAAATTTAAATAAACTCTATAACATCCTACTGGAGTTATTCCATCTACATGTTTCTAAATTTGATAGAGTTATTATTCTAATCTCAGTTTGCACTCAAGCAATTTAGAAGGAGAGGAACAGCAGAAAGTTGTTTCTTTACTCTTTCTTATAGAGGTCATTATAACTAACATAAGAGAACAATTGATTTTAAATCAATTGAACTCTCACTGTAGCATAGGAATAGCTCTCACATGGAGAATCTAGTCCTCGCTCCATATTACTTAGTAAATTCATGACCAGAGTTCAATCTCACTATAAATTAGAAATCATGACCTCATGCACTCATGAATACAATCACCTAATCATGCCTCTACTTATGAATACAAGGACAGAAGAGATCAAGACTTACCTGTTGAAAGTAGAGTAGTGCTCCCTTCTCAAACTTCGTCAAAGGTACCCCCTGTCAGATTGAAGAGTCACTATAAGTTCAAAATAACATAAAAGAGCAAGTCTATCTGAGACACTTTCTTGAGTGAGATTCCTCTAATTTTTAGAGCACATCACTCACTCCTTTGGTTAGCAATGTATATAGAATTTGGGAAAAACGTTATATTATCCCCTAAAACATTAAGAATTGTAGTGACTCTAAAGAGGAGACTTACCTGAGATGAGATCCATCGTGTGCAAATATAAAAGGAGAAGAAGAACGGGACAACCATGCTGCTATCCTCGCCGACTGCATTATGCTTGTCACCCTCTCAAATCGAGAAGCTTTTGTAATCTTTAAGAAAGGAGAAATTAGTTATACCCTAATTGTATAATGACAAACTCGAGGCTTCCTCCTTACATTGTTGTTTTTGTATTAAGTACAAAACTTTGGCTTGATCTTTATGTAGTGGTTTGTAGTATTAGCTTAGATGTTTCAGTCTATTAAGGGGTCTTATGTGGCATACCTCCTTTATATGTTAGCCCCTTAATTCTTTAACAAATTTTTAAAATTCTCAAAAAAATACCTTATATTTTTTGGTTGACTACTGCATATAAAGGGACACTAGCCACCTGGTTTAGCTTATTATTTAGAGGTTACATCTGTAAGCCATATTAGAGTTCAGAGAATTACTTTCCTAATTAGGATCTTCGTGATTTAATTTATAATCCATTTCAATAAATCTGTGGTTGCATTACTTTCCTTCTTGAAAACTCTTCAATTTCTTTCTTCAAGTAAATCACGCGTTAATATAGACTTTACATTCAATAGACAAAATGCACAAGAAGGGGGTTGAATTGTGTATTCTTTTGCGTGAATACAATCCCCTTTCAAAATTCTTTGAAAAATAACTTTTTCAAAAAATATTAAGTAATCAATCACAATGTATTTCAATTAACTTCTATATACTTGTATAAAACAATAGAAATTGAAAATTGAGAGTTAGAGAGTAGAGGTTAACACAGTTTTTCTATCCTGGTTCACCCCAAACCGTAGCCTACGTCCAGTCCTCAAAATCCTTTATGAGATTTCACTATTCTTCTCACAAGTACAAGTATTCTTTTTCACAGAGCCTCTTTAGGTCTCTTACACCAAGTATTGTTTTTCTCACTTAGCCTCTTCA
>JANSVA010000216.1:19588808-19605480 GCA_025504915.1 Erythroxylum reticulatum
ATTTAACTTTTTATAATTTATCACCATTCTTGCCTTACCTCTAACTTGTTCTGCATGTCCTAAAAACCAATTTCATAACTTCATTGACCACTTCAGATTTTTCTTCTAATACACATACGGGCAACTTTTCATACTAAATATGATATGGTAAATGGACAAATTAGGCCACACTTCCTTCTAGAAAGTTATTCTACAATATCTTAAGTTTCTATTGACACTAAAATCAGTCAATTTGGTTCATTAGTTTGGAAGATAAGCCACAAACATTTTCAGGTTGCTCATATTCAAAAACAGTATACTATACTTCCATCCAAAAATTAAATATCTTATAGAATGAATCATAATTCGACTTCTGCATATGATTTGTAGCTCTATGTCTCTAGTTTACTCAAAATTAATAATAATCTCATTTGGAATCTTATAGATCCAGATAATTAAAACACCAATTTACGTTCAGTAAAACAACACCAATTTATACCATTCCAAAAGATTCTCTCAATTTCCTTCAATCAATATTTTTTAAATCAATTCAGAATGCTACAAATTTTTGTGGAGAGGTAGAAAACTGTCTTAAGAATCCAATGATTAAAGAACCAAATCATTTAAAGGTCTAGAAAAGAAGTTATGATGAAACTAAGCGAGACTGTTCAGTAGAAACGAAAATCCCAAATGCACGATCGTGCAAAAGCACGAGGGTGCCAATTCACTATACCCCAAAGTCACCGTCGTGTTTTTGCACGATGGTGCTTTTTGCCTAAGTCTCAAAAATCACCATCGTGCTTTTCAAAAATCACCATCGTGCTTTTCAAAAATCACCGTCGTGCTTTTACACGATGGTGCTTTTTCCACTTAACTCAAAAGTCGTTGTCGTGCATATGCGCGACGGTGCAATTCCACTTCTCCTTCTCCACCGACATCTCAATTTTAAAACTCCATAAATTTTGATACAAAACTCCAAATTTTGCAAACATTATATAAATGGAAAGATAAAAGAAAGATATACAACTTTAATGAAGACAATTTTGTCAAAATCTTCCAAGATAAACACAGAAAATTTATGAAATTTCAGATCGAAAATTTCCACTCTCACAGTTCATTCCCAAAATTTTCAGACAACTTCCACTTTTCAAAAACTAACACCTCAATTTTTATTCTACGCCACTTCACTAAACCCATTCAAAAATTTACACTACCTCTAAAATGCAATTTTAACCAAGTTCCATCAAGAAAAACAAATATCAATAGTTGGCTCTTCATGCTCTGTCATACACCATTCACTGCATTTTCAACTTTTTATCACATTCACTATTTTGTTCTCAACCTTCATTTTTACACTCATTTCCATCTTAAACCATCATTTTACAATTACTCTTCACTCAAAAACCATTTTCTTGATCAATCTCTAAAGCATTCACTTACCCACGTAAACACAAACACTCAAATATATATATATGCACAGTGAACAAAAAATAGAGCATATCACCTTTTCATACTTTCATTTCCTACACTCATCTTATACACCATTTCTTTACTATTTCAAAGTCCAAAACTCATTTCTACAACATCTGATCACTAATAATCATCAAAAATAAAATAACACTATAACCAAAATTTTCATCCCATCAACACTGTGTTTATGAATATATACACATAAATGCCATGATTATGCAACTGACAGAAATCCATCAAATTTATTTCATAACTTCACAACTCTAAAGGATTTATTCACCACTTACCTGTTAAAAAATCCAAGGGCTTCAACTACCCCAAAGCCCTAACTCCATGCAAGAACACGTAATCCACTGTGAACACTAACCAACTTCTAGTTTTTCTTAAGAAGAAACTCTTAGCAGTGGGGAAAGTGGTAAAGGATATGAAAAGGCAAAGTTAAGGAGTTTGATGGAAAACTCTATGTATGGGGAGAAATTCGGAGAAGGTGATGATAAGAAAAAACTTAGTCTTTTAACTCACTGATATCTACTTACTTTCTATAAGGTTCTAAAAAAATCACTTAGTCAGTGACACTTGTCACTTTCCTAATTCCTAAGCTCTAATTTAGTTTCTTTTGAAACTAACTCCATTTAACTCTCATCTTTACAATCCAGCTATCTCCAAATCTTCATTTAATTTCTTTTCTTCTTTTTTCTCATTTTCCATAATACTCTATAAATTTTGAAATAAATCCAAAATTCACCAAAATTCACAAATATAAAAATTCCACTAATTAATAAAATTTCCAATATAAATAAATTCCAAATTCACAAATTTCCCAAAAATCACAACTCATTCCAAATATACCTGAAAAATGTCAATGAATGCATGTATAGTCATATGAATGTGCCAAAATGTGCATGTCCCAATTAACTCATGCATGATGTGCATTTTTCCTAATTTCTCATAAAATTTCCATAAATCACAATTTTATCCTTAACATGGGTGATGGGATGTTACATTCTGCCATATAGTGCATCATACGATGCCATTCCGATACTACCGTTATAATGGTTATTGTATGCAAATTCTATCGGTGCTATGTACTGATCCCAAGCTCCTTGAAACTCCAATACACATCCTCTGAGCATATCCTCAATAGTCTTTATTGTCCTCTCACTCTGTCCATTTATTTGAGGATGAAATGCTATACGGAAGCTCAATTTAGTACCCATAGCAGACTACAGGCTCTTCTAGAATCTCAAAATGAATATGGGATCCATGTCTGATATAATGGATACTGGAACCCCATGCAGTCTCACCATTTCATTCATATATCTCTGGGCCAACTGATCTAGTGAGTTATTCTCTCTCACTGGTAAGAAATGGGCCGACTTAGTCAACCGGTCCACTATAACCTATATCATATCATTCTGCCTCGAAGTCTTAGCAATCCCATAATGAAGTAAATAGTGATTTGTTCCCATTTTCACTCCGAAATGGAAAACGAATATAACTTCCCTATTGGAACCTAGTGCTCATCCTTAACTTGCTAGCATGTCATAAACTTAGATACATACTCTACTACTTGCTTCTTCATTCTGAGCCACTAGAAATGTTGCTTAAGTGTGTTATACATCTTAGTAGTACCAAGATGCAAAGCATAGGTGACCATATGAGCTTCCTTAAGAATTTCCTTCCTCAAATCATCCATATTAGGTACACACAACCTCTGTTTCAACTACAATATCTCATCTCTCAACTCAAAATCGGAATCTAGATTCATCTTCACTTTCTCAATAAGCTTTACTATATCGGGATCTTTACTCTGAACTTTTCAGATTCTATCATGCAACATCGATCTCAAGTTTCGTGTAGTAATCAGTGCCTTATTCTACTTCAAATTCAACTCCACATTCAAAGCTTTTTGATAAATTAAGCTTGGTAGCCTCGATAATTAAATCTGAGCTACACTGATATTTAATGTTTTGCTTAAAGCATCAGCCACCACATTTGCTTTCTCTAGGTGGTACTCAATCGTGCAATCATAACCCTTTAGTAGCTCAATCCATCTCCTCTTTCTTAAGTTTAACTCCTTTTGACTCAGCAGATACCTCAAACTTTTATGATCTGTATAAATCTAGAAGGTCTCTCCATACAAGTAGTGTCTCCAAATCTTTAGAGGAAAGACAATTGTGGCTAGCTTTAAATTATATACTAGATAATTAATCTCGTGAGAACTTAATTATCACGATGCATAAGCAATCACCTTCCCATAATGCATCAATACACATCCCAATCCTTGATGTGAAGCATCATTATATACCATATATCCTCCGATCCTTGATGGAATAGTCAATACCGGTGTTGTAGTCAACCAATGCTTCAGCCCCTCAAAGCTCTTCTGACATTCCTCATTTCATCTAAACACTACATTCTTCCTTAGAAGTTTTTTCAGAGGGGTTGAGATCAGAGAAAACCGCTCGACAAACATCCAATAATATCCGACCAACCTGAGAAGATTCAGACTTTAGACACATTTTTTGGAGCTTCCTAATTCATCATTGCCTCTATCTTCCTTAGATCTACTTGTATGCTTTGTCCAATCACTATATGTCCCAAAAACACTACTTAATCCAACCAAAATTCACACTTACTGAATTTGGCATATAACTGCTTTTCCCTCATAATCTGTAAAATCACTCTCAAATGCCCAGCATGTTCTTCTCTGCTCTTCGAACACACTAAAATATCATCTATGAACATAATTACAAATTGATCCAGGTAGGGCTGAAATACCTTATTCATCAAGGCCATAAAAGCATTCGAGGCATTAGTTAACCTAAATGGCATTACTAAGAACTCGAAGTGCCCATACCTGCTCCTGAATGCACTCTTAGGTGCATCAGCCTCTACTATCTTCAAATGATAATACCCCAATCTCAAATCTAACCTACTAAATACTTGAGCTCCCTACAACTGATCAAGTAAATTATCGAACCTAGGCAACGAGTAATTATTCTTCACTGTCACCTGATTCAACTGCCTAGAATCAATACATAACCTTAAAGTCCCATCTTTCTCCTTTACAAACAACACTAGAGCTCCCAAAGGTGAAACACTGGGTCTAATAAAACCCTTTTTCACTCCTATAGATGTGCCTTTAACTCCTTTGGTTCCTTAAGTGTCATCCTATATGGAGGAATGGACATAGGAGTAGCAACTGGAACTAAGTCAATAGCAAACTCTATCTCCTAATTTAGAGGTAAACCAGATAGCTCGGTGGGAAACACATCTAAGAATTCCCTAACCATAGGAATGTCCTAGACATTCTGTTCTGCTCTAGTATCAATAACGTAGGCTAGATAAGCCTTACATCCTCCTTGCATCAACCTCAATGCACTCACAAATGATATTAACCTAGCTAACAATGCTTGACTAATTCCTCTTAATACTGCCCTCGGCAGACCAGGAGATTCTAGTACTACCTCCTTGGCATAGCAGTTCATGACAACCCTATGAGCAGTGAGCCAATGCATGCCTAAGATAATGTATATCTCTCTCAGCTGTAGTATAATAAGGTCTGCCTATAATACTGCTTGATCAATCCAAACAAAGCATCTTTTATATACTTCTCCTATCATTGTAGTACTATCTATTGGTTTACCCACCTCTAATCTATACATTAACTGTTCTCTATCACAATGCAGCCTAGATGCCAAATGGGGTGTGATAAAAGAATGTGTGAATCCTAGATCTAGCAATACAAATGCTTCATGATCATAAATAAGGAGTGCACTTGGTACAACATCTGGAGAGTCCTGAGCCTCCTCCCTGGTCATAGCATAGACTCAGGCCTGGGACTGTGATCAACTGCTTATTACCTCAGTCCTCATAGAAGGACTCCTAGAGCTCACTCTGCCTCTACCTCGGCCTCTCTATCCAGACCCACTACCTCTGCTCTGTTGGACCGTAACATCACTCCCAGATCTCCCACTCACACCAGACTGGGATCTAGCAAAGACGGGACAATCTATGATTCTATGCTCTAGAGAGACACATAAAAAACAAGCTCTTAACAAAGTCTAGCACTCTCCACCGTGCCTCTTACCACAATGTTCACACAAGAATCACTGACTCTGCACTGTACCTCTTCTACTGCTAGCCTGTGTAAAACCACTCCTCTGTATAAATCTTGACTGCCTTGATCCAGTTAATGTTTTAAAAGCTCTGTTCTGATGCTTACTAAATCTTTTTCCAAAACGAATTTGACTCTCACTAGACCTCTTCATTCTGAACCCTTGCCCAGTCTCTACTTGTCTCTCTCTCAGTAGCTGGTCAATCCTGATAGAAGCAACTCTCAACTCTAACTATTCAAGTTCGAAATTTCCAACCTTATTCTGATCTCCAAATTGAGTCCATCCTTAAACCTTCTATTCTTGTCTTCTTCGGTAGGGATCATATCAGTGGAATAGCTTATCAACTCATTGAACCTGATCTCATATTTTGCCACTGTCATCCTACCATGCTTTAAATCTAGGAACTCCTTCATCTTCTAGTCTAAGTAGATCTTAGGCATGTAGTTTTCTTTGAAGACCTTTAGAAAGTCTTTCCACTTCAGGTGGCAAGGCCTGGTGGTACTACATGGGTTAGTCTTCCACCACTAGTAAGCTGGGCCTTCTAGTAAGGACACTGCATAGTCAAATCTCTAGTTTGGCTCGTAGTCCATTTGATCAAAGACCCTTTTTTTCCTTTCTAACCATACTTCGGCCTCAACAGGGTCTGTGCTACCATAGAAATCCATAGCCCCTTACTTTCGCAACCTATTGTACCTCCTCTCCCTTCTATTAGGAACTCTCGAAGGCATCTCATCTGATCAAGGTACTGAGGACTCCCTACTAACTCCTATCTATGGCAGCTGGTTCCCCCAATTGATCACCTAGAGTGGATGACCTATAACAAATAATAACTCTAATCATTATTCGCATTTCTCACGATATTTCATGCTTAAAATTCCTAAATATCCCTATGGATTCCAAGCCATACTTTGATACCACCCAATGTAGCGCCCCCTTACTCTAGGGTATATACTGGGATGACCTGAGCAAAATTCTAGTATATAACCTATAATAATGGCACACTACATTC
The DNA here is from genome assembly GCA_025504915.1 of Erythroxylum reticulatum. Taxonomy (NCBI): domain Eukaryota; kingdom Viridiplantae; phylum Streptophyta; class Magnoliopsida; order Malpighiales; family Erythroxylaceae; genus Erythroxylum; species Erythroxylum reticulatum. The sequence continues at coordinate 19,595,388 of JANSVA010000216.1, forward strand.
AATCATAACATTCACTTAACATGGCATCATCTATCTTTATTCTCTTATGAACATCATAAGGAAAGACACAATATTTTAAAACAAAATTTCCTCATTTCATTTCGTAGAAACCGAATGTCTACAATGTATCTTTAACATTCATACTTATACAACATGATAGCCTAATACAAAAAGTGCTACATAAAAGAGGAAATATACAAAATCTATGTAATCTGTCCATATCCAGTTGACCAACCTTTGAGTCATTTCTTTTTGTTCCCAAAAGTAAAAGTCTACACTGCTTGTAACATCCCTCAATAGCTAATATTATCTCTAAGTCCTGAAAAATCAACGTTGTAATTTTGATGAGTTTTGCAAACTCAATGAGGCAACCATCATCGATGGTTCACTCAATTCATGCATCACATCAATACACGTAACATATTATTCACATGTTTTTGCATATTCATAAAATGTCACATTTCACTTTCAGAGCAATCGCCATAATCTTTTCATTCATATACAATACACATATCAAGTATAAATGCAATGCATGTGGGACTCACTTTCATTTATTATTATCGTTGTGACTGAGTGACTTTTTACTAGCTCAGATCCCTTAGTGGATACTTAGCTATGCCAAATTATTTCCCATATCCCTTAGTGGATACTAGGTACATTTACAACTAAGCTTGAGGCTCTAATCATAATTCGAGCTTTAAGCTCTTTATCTTGGCAACTCACATCATAACTTCCTTTATCTTACATGCATTCATGTATTGAATGTTTCACCTCCATATTCTCAGTCAATCACATGATTACATATTCACATTCAGATCAGATTTATCATCGAACCTTAATCTGGCATTCAAAAGAATTGATGAGAAATATTTATTTCATCACATTCACATACAAAGAGCATTTTAATAGCTCATTCATACACCTTCATTGTCTGAAATCAACACAATCAATTCACATTCATTAAATAATTCAAACATAATATAAAACAAACAAGTAATTGGGTGAGACCGTCTAGGTTACTCACAAGTCACTCCCAAAGCTAATGCCTGGAAGTTCACGTCTGGAGGTTGACGTTCCAATTGCTCCTCTATAACAAGCAATATACATATATCATAAATTGGCATAATTGTAAGTGTTTTATAATGCACACACACACACACACACACACACACACATATATACATAATATGCACAATGTATGTTGATGACAATCTAAGGTATCACTCTATTATTCTCATCACATAAACATTCTTAATTCAAAAGTCATATAAGTATCATTTATACTTATGGTTTTTTCCTTCATAAAATCATTAGAATCTAATTTCATAACCCAATGAATCATTTCAGATTTTTCTCCAAACACTGACTTTCGAGTATATTGTTCTTGATCATTTACACAATGCCAATGGGGAAATTTGAGAACACGTTCTTGTAGAAAACTGTTCCTTTTTAACAACACCAAGATCATTCAATTTAATTAAGTATTTTGGAAGTTATATTCCAAATAATTTCGGAATGTTCTTATATTGAGATAGTGCCCTATATTCAACTTCCACCCAGAATTTGAAACTCTTAAATTCCAATTTAGAATTTTATTTCTTTAGATAATTTGTGGCCTTATGTATATAGTTTACTTAAAATTAAAAATCATTCCATTTTGATAAATACAGAACAAGATATTCCCAAAATAACAAAATATGTCCAGTGTAGAGAAAACTTCGTCGTGGCGAAGCTAAAAGTTCAGTGCAGCGAACTCCTCTCGGGAAGAATTCTTGCATTTCACAAGTTCAGCATTGTGAAACCTAGAGTTAGCTGCGGCGAATTTTTCCTAAAAGGAATCCTAGCCAGATCTTTCAAGTTTGCCGTGGCGAAGTAAGGAGTTTGTTGCAATAAACTTTTATTGAAGCATATGCTACTGTTCAACTTCAAGTCAAATTTTGAGAGTCTTATAGACAAATTTTGAATTCTACGTCTTCATGAAAAATGTAGACTAGCTAAAATCCAGTTTAATCCAAATCAAGAATCTTCACATTTGGTTAACTAGAGAATATTTTATGAATAAAAGACTTACGCAAACTTAGTGAACATTTTCCAGTCAATTATCTTCAAACTTTCCAGATTTTACACCTAACATAACTTGTACAAAGATCACCCTTTTCTACTTTATTTACTCCTCATTCTCAACTTCATTTCATCTCAATATCATTCACTAACAAAGCATGATCTAAATTTGATTATTAACCTAAAAACAGGACATGCTCATTTATCTATTCATCAATAATTAACTACATCTCATCATTCATAAATTCCTATTCTTTTTCCATAACATATCTCTTTACTAAGTTCATTATTTCAAGTTGACAAAAACTTCATGTACACTTCACGTTTAGCTCAGCATCATCTATACACAAATCAAAATTCCATGCTTGATCATAAACACCCAAAATAGAACACAAACATATACATTCATCCACCAAATTTTTGCACCCATTATGAAGCTCATTCATCCTCACAACATCTCTATAGCAATTCATAACTTATTACTCATCAAGTATCATCAAACATATCCAAAAGCAAGAAAATTACATCAACTACTACATATACATAAAATTTCATATAATCAATTCATCAATCATACATTACTCATCATTCTAGTTTCATTTAACCAAACCCATAATGGTTAATGCCCTACTTACTTGGTTTAACTCCAAAATCTTCAAAATCTTCAAGAATATCAAAATTCCCTAGCTTCACCAACAACCCATGATCATCATCTTCTTCCAAAGGTGATAGGGATGGGTTTTTGGTGAGAATGAAAGTGAGAGCAAGGTGAAAGAGAAGCAAGTAAGACATGAGAGAGCTAGGTTTAATGTTGGTGAAGATTGACAATAAAATGACATAAAGAAGAAGAGAACCAACAAATAAGAAGAAGGAGAAGATGTTCACGAAAATGAATAAGAAAGCCATGAAAAATGAAGTGAGAGAGAGCAAAATGTAAAACCTTTTAATGGCCTTTCAATTAAATGAATGAATAGTTACTTTAGACTTGGACATTTGTCCAATTTCCATGAATTTCAACTAGCTCTTTTATTTAACCAGTTCAATCAATTCCAATTGTCTCCGTTTTTTTAATGACAATTGACAAATAATCCTAAATTCATTTATCAAAAATTCCCATTGCCTTTGGATAGTAAATTTTAGTATCATTTATTAATAGTTTTACCACTTGACAATTTTCCTAGCCCAAAATACCCAACAATTTTCAGAAATTTCTCCAAAAATTTCAAAAATTCTAAATCAGTAAATACACTCTCCAAATCAATTTTCAACACATAAAAACCACATTTCTCAATAAAAATCACATTTAGAAACAATTATACCTGGAATTTCCATGAATGTATATATAATCATTTTTATGTGCAAAAATTCACTATTCACGTGTATATACATGTCATATTATGCATGAACATGAAATGCATTTTTTTATCTTTCAATCATCTCTCATATATTCTATTCCAGCATCAACATGGTTAATGAGATATTACACTATTGGTCCAATAACTTTAATCTGAGCTTAAATTGATTAGTACATTTTTATATAGGCTTATAATGTTTTTTACCCCTCTTTTCTTTCTTAATATGATATTGTAATATTCACCTCCTCTGTGAGATTTTAGAATCTCCCTTTCTTAAAAGATTGATGTCCTCATCAAGAGCCAATAAGCAAAAGGTCTTTTGTCATCTTTTGATATAGAATAAGACCACAATCCTATCAGTAGCCACTTATTGCTCTAGGCCCTACTGCCTACATAATTCGCTAACCTTCTCATCTTGACCTAACAATGTACTAGTTGAGGTTTTGTTCCAATACCATTTATAATGTCCTAAGATCATATTAGTCTAACCATAACTATATCTAAATCGAGATAAAAAGGACCACATACACAAAAGTAGCTATTTAACAAGTTGATTAGTGTTATTTTCTATAGACTTATAATGGATTTTATCTCACCACTCTTGGTAGATATGGGAACCTATACAAGATTTATATTAATGATATCTATTTGGGAAACTAGTTTTCTGGCTAAAATTATTTTAGAATCAACTAGCAAGATTTGTTAGAGTGTTTCTTATTCTTATTTGTTTATCTTTTCCCGTTTTCTAAGTTATTTAAAAAATGTATTCACATTATTTTGCTTTGGTTATTCTTTTATAGGTTAATACTTTGAGCAATAGGAATGGGATACCTAGACATCCTTAGGAGAACAAGTTTGAATATCATTTTTTATTGTCAAATTAATAAGTTGTGTAATAATATTGTTGATTAATTTTAGTTCATTTTTTCTTTAGGAAATAAAATTTTACTTATGTTATTCTAAAATAGTGTAGAGTAGTTGTCATTTTGTTTTTGTCAACATTCTCAGGATTCATATAGATTTGTTGCATCTATAAGTTTTTAAAAGCAATTAGGGTTGTAACCTTTTCCATTGATCCTCTTGTTCTGATCCATTTTAACTTTGAGGGTGGGTGTAAGTTTTCTTTTTTCCCAAATTCATTTTAATATATTAATTTTATATATTACTTAGAACCTAGTATTCTTTTAACACAAATATTTTACAACTTTTTTAAGATTTTAGTTTATCTTGATATTAACATGTTTCTAATCTTTTTTAAAGTCAATTAAAATTTTCCATTTATCATTGGTCAATATGGAAAGAACTACGTACATCTCCAAACTTATATACCTTTCTATGGTTCATATTGTATCTAATAACTGTCGATCAAGCTATCCTAGATCGTAATGTTCGATATGAAGCAATTATGGATGTTCTATATGAAACAATTATAGAGGGGTTAATTTAATGAATTTGTTATCTAAAAAGTAACCAAACATTTACTTAAGTATATTCGTACTTAATTATAAACTTATGATTATTTTCTTCGCAAGAAAATAATATAATGTGTCTTTGCCTGTTTACTCTGTAATTGTCTAATTTTAATAATAAAAATAAGTTTAGCTCCATTCAATAACATAACCAATTCTTCCACTTTATAATTAACAGACGATAAAGTTGAATTTGTAGTTTCCACGCTGATAAAATTACGTTTACATTAATATCAAGAGCCATAATTTGCGCCAAGAAAATACGAGATTCCGTAGTTAGATGACTTTCGTTATGCATGTGCAATAAAAAAAATTTAGAACGTTGGCAGCAAATTGTAAGAAACAAGATGCTAGAATACAACTTGTCTTTATAATAATGCCACAATTTGCTGAGAGTCCAAACTCAATTTTGGCAAACATATCGAAAACAAGATAAGCATGAACTGTATCAAGCTACGCAATGTCTTCTAATTCAAACGGATTCAGCTTTACTAGGCGCTAACTTACTATATCCTCTTTGGTCCGATCCGTCCTGAACATAACAGGTGGCAAACTAACAGCCATAGTTGTGGCAATTCACAACTTAACATTGTAAACTTGGCATTGCTCACCGCGCATGTATATTTATGTAATTGAACAAAAAGACAAGCATAGGATGCCATGTAGTCAATGGTTGAATACCGCACAAAAGCCAGAAAAATTTTCCTCAACTGCTAACGTTCTCGTTTATACGTATATGGCGCGCGGCACACTAACATCAATGAGCATTTGTCGATTACATGTGCGTATTATTTTGTAATTTTTTGGACCTTCACCAATATAAATTTGTCCCAATATTTATCTGGTACTCTCGTCCTTCTCAAGAACTTGTTCCCGCTCCCAAGTTTATACGGAAAGAATGATGTCCAAGTTTTTTCTTTTGGTGGGTCTCCTTTTCACAGTTGTTGTCCTCATTTCTTCGACAGTGGGAGCCGAGCAGGCAACTGAAGATGAGCAAAATTGTTAGTATTTCAGGAGACATATTGCTGGTTTCTTAAATTGCGTTACTTCTTTACCCTCACTTATTGTTGTCATCTTCCAATTTGTATCACAATATTCTTACATCACACAGGAAGAGTATGATCCGTTAGTTGCTCTGTAATTTGTAAACGTTTACATGACCATTTGCTCATTCATAAATTCTTAACTGAAATTCATTGCTTAGATCAATACACTAAAAATATGGTCGCTGGAAAACTTCTCATTTCTTAATATTTTTTATAAGAAATAATTATTAGATAGTTTGATGGAGTAAAAATAATCAAAATCTGAAGTTAAAGAGATATTTTATTGGGTTGCAGTGGCTGCTGCAAGAGAAGAAACAAATCAAGGGGCTTACAGACGTTGCCCTTATGGCTGCTGCCGATACAGAGGATATCAGTGCTTTCAGTGTTGTCGAAGTGCTGAAGAAGCCAAACAAGTCAACAAGCAAATTGATAATGGTTTAAGTATTAGCTGCTTTTACTGCTATATATATATATATATTGCTTTTATCTAAGTTCTTTCGTGCTTAGCCCATGTCTCCATTTTAGCACTAAAAGTTTAATCCATACTTTTCATGGACTTGACATCCCGTTTATTGCTTTCTCCTTATTTTAGTAGAAGAATCAAATCCGAATAAGGAAAATGAGAATGGAGGATGGCAAGGTCATGGAGGTGGAGGACATGGTAGTGGATGGAGAGGCGGAGGTGGAGGACATGGTAGCGGATGGAGAGGCGGAGGTGGTGGCAGAAAGTGCTGTGGTAAAGAGAATAAAAATGAAGCCGATACCGGTGAGAATATTTAGTAATTAAAGAAATTAATTATATAAAACTTACCGGTGAGATATGTTAGTAATTAAAGAAACTAATTATATAGAACTGACTCCCAAAAACATATTTATTTACTCTTTATCACATATAGTTCTTCTAATTGCTTTTTCTTGTTTGTGACTTCTTAGTAAGCAAGGCAGAAGAACAAGAGTCCCTGAATAACGTAAATCATCATGGAGGTGGGGGTGGCTGGAGAGGCGGTGGGGGCGGCAGAAGGTGCTGTGGCAACAAGAAGGATGGAGAAACCAAAACCAAGAACTAGAGCTACGTATTGTAGAAAGGGCACACATAGATACACGGTTGTGTATGAGTGTGCCACGGAATAATAAAGAAGCTAAAAGAATAAAAACGTTAGCATGGGATTGTCCATATCCATGCAATACGTATAAATGACATGGTGACAAGGCAGGGGCTAGGGTTATAATATCCCATGCTGTTTATGGTCTCTTATAAGTACGTGTTTACTCGTAATATTGCTGCTTTTCATGTCTAAATGAATGTATATGCTGCGGTCAAATAAATGCGACTTTCGTAAATAACTTTGTTTATTCGCTTTCTTCTTTTTTTTTATGGCTTATATGTTATTAGTCTACATGGAAGAAAACTAAAAGTACGCAACAATGTCAAAATCCAACCTTCTTTTTCAACAAACTAAGCAATTAGACCACTGTTGTACCATAAGATGATTAGATGTGTTCAATCTTTTTAAAGGAACATGGCAAAAATATTGAACTGGTGATATCAGTGTGGTTTTCCTGCATAATTCATAGCATAGTCTCTTCAATTTCTTTAAAAGTTTTAAAATAAAAATCAAGTTCAACTTTCCATTTTCCATGCAAATAATTAAAAATACAAAAACTTAAATATCTATTTTATTTAATAATTAGATATGAATAAAATCAAACATCTAGCACGCATTTATGTACTTCAGACATTCATCTTTCATATTTGAAAGAGCTTGTTTCATTGTATCTATTAGATAGTACACTACAAGAAAAATATTGTTTAGCGATAGATATTATCGACAGAAAATATAAAAATTTCGTTGGAAAGATATTTTAGCGACGGAATTTTTCGACGGACCAAGGCATCGTAAAAATAGCCGTAGGTAATAATTTCCGACGAATAACAGTGTATCTGTCAGTAAATTTATCGATGGAGAATTTATATAACCGTTAGTAAATATACCAACGATTGTTTATACGGTCGACCATCGGTAAATTTTCGATAGTCAAAATTTGTTCATCAGCAAATTTACAGACAGTATTGGTTATTCTGTCAGTAATTTTATTAGAACCCTACCAACGGTTATATTTTTCCATCGGTGAGTATACCGACATTTAACAATATTACCGACTATTTGTTATTTTCTGTCGGTAAATAGAGTTGATTTTTACCGACGCAATTTTGTTGTCTGTCGGTAAATTAACAAAAAAAATCAAATTCTTTACCAACGCAATTTTGTTTTCAGTCGACAAATTAACAAAATTTTTTTAAATTCCCTTCATTAAATTTTATTTAATGACCTTATGGTTGATGCATAATTTAAACAATTATGAATTATTTGTGCATAATATTTTGATTTTTTTATATATTGAATTTGTTTAAACAGAAAGTTGATTGATGATATAAAGTTAAAATTATCTTAATTGATAATAAACACATTAAATTGTATATAATAAGTATTTGTAACTCAAATGAAATGACTACAAGTACACTATTGATTTGGTGACCGCAGATGGTCGGTTTACTACAGTGAGGTGCTACCCACCTCTTCAACTCATCCATCTCATTACGGAGCTAAGTTATATACTCCATCAACTATTGCAACTGAGTTGCCAATGTTTCCATTATGTTCCGAAGCTCATGAATTTCATTGGTTGTCAATCGCCTACTAGATGCTATTATACTGGACGTGGAGGATTATGAATAACATATGTTCATTGAGTCTCATTAACATCTTCAGACTGCTGAGATTGTCATTGAATGTTTTCTTGTACTCGATCCTAGCAGAAGGTAATGTTTATATTAGTAAGTGATAATTATTAAGCATTAATATTAAACCATAAATTCCACATACATTTTGTTCTCTACATCGGATGTTGACAAATGTCACACCATCATACTTCTTAGTATGAGTGTGCAAAAAGAGCTAATGAGGTGTAGGCCTCATGTCCACATACTTTTTCTGCATAAGAATAAAATGTTATAAGTGAACTAGTATTTATAAAAATTTTCGTAGAGTTTCCTCTATTTTTATGATATTTACAATCAATCAAAATATAAGTGTAAAGTTTAAATACTTATGAGTCTCTCTACATACTCGTGGTGGGTAATAGATCCTCTCGTATGTCCGAGAAGACTCTTTCTCCCCGATCCTCCACGTCTATTGGTAGAATTACGCTCTGAAATAGACATTGCCTCAGGTGATGTCTAATACTATTGCTAATGACTCGATATTTGTTCAAAAATATAAGGCGGTCGTATACCATCCTTGCATATTGCACCAATAAAATCCTGACAACGTGTACGTGCTCATCTTTTCTATATGTTATTAAAGACCACATCAAATTCAGAATCCTAAAAAAAATCTTTTTGAAAAAAAAGGAAAAATATTCGATAAATACTTATAATATAATAATATTTATCTAATTAATGTATAAATCAATTAAAAAAGATAATCATATTTTTTGTACCTGAAAATCCTGATAGTAAAATTTCTTTATGGCTTGAGAGATATTACTCCATATATAACCCTCAAAATTAATCTCTCTTTGAATTTGGATGTAATGTTTCTTAAGCATGGTTGAGACGAAATCAATCTAATATAAAAACAAATAATTTTATACCATTTTTAAAATTTGAACCTATAACTTAATTATAAATATATAGTGTTTCATGTATTTCACTCACAAATTGTTGACAATTGTGATGTAAGCTCTTCCATCAGGTCCCTCAGGTCTAGGTTAGCGTTCACCTCCTTCATCCACATCGTCTACCACTGATATCTCTATTGTTATAGGGGTAGTGGATGATGTAGGGGTGGTGGATGGTGTAACATCAGGTACGGAAGGTTATGTCTCATCTGCAAGTGTAGTAGTTGGAGGGGGAGGAGGTGATTCAGTTCCAATTGTAGAATGTGATGCTTCTCTTGGACAGTAAATACCTCCGAATCATTGTCTGAACCTTAGTCGCATTATATTCTATTTTCTCTTTGGTGGCATATTTCAACCTGAAATTCATATTTGATTGAATTTTCTAGAAATGTGACAATTTGGATTCAATATTTTACACAATATATTGAAAAGGAAATAATTGATTTATTGAATATAATATTCAATTACAAACACAAATTAA
>JANSVA010000216.1:19607306-19617964 GCA_025504915.1 Erythroxylum reticulatum
TGTTTCGATTAGAGATAGAGCATGGAATTAATGTCTCCTCTATTTTGATTCCAATCATATTATTCCTTCGCTACTAGCTATCGATTCGATTAATGACACTTGTAAACTATTTACAAAATGTCTTTCTACCTTAGCCAAGGATTTCCTGAATCAATACTAATAAAAAATAATGGAACATTCTCCCTAATTACTTTAGGGTGATGGATCCTATCTTGATCATACAACTACCTCCATATAGTTCATGTTATATCCAATGATTACCGATTAACCGACCTATGATTAAATAGGTCATAAGTAGTATCAAAATATAACAATCCCTATACAAGATAACTTTGGTGACCTCAAATTAAAGGATCACTTATACAATCATCACAATGAGAATTCCATAGACATACAAGTAATGTTCCAAATGGATTTTTCATATTGGATATGTTCAGTGACCTTGGTCTCTAGTAAGCACCTATACATTTGTTTAAATATCTCTATACTTTAGCCTCTGAAATCGACTACTTCCTTTATACGGAAAAACATAATATGTACTAGTCTTTTTGCATTATATTAATGTCCGATATGAATAGACTAATGACTAAGAACAATTTAGGAATATTACATAAATGTTATATGAATCTTATAATTATAATCTCATTTTAGTTTCATTTGCAATTTACAATTATCTTATGGACTTTATCATATACATTTAAACATATACAAGATAAAAAATGCCTTTAAATAATTGTTATTAAACTAAAACCAAAGTGATTGGTTGTAAGACATAAACCAACACATTTGCCTATAAGTTTAAGAGTTAGTACTAGGCTTGATATATCAAGAAATTTTACCTTTTGGAATTTCATATTGGATCCATTTGATCCAACGTAATTAACCATTTCTAAATAGTTTTCAAATCATCTTACTAAATAATATTTCATTTATTATTTTGATAAGTATTATGCTCAAATTGTCCTCTTCTTAAAATAGTTTATATCATTTTAACTTATTTTATCCTCAACAAAATTACCACTAATAGTAGTCTACAACGAGTAGAAGAAAAGTTGATCAATAAATGTGTAAAGTTATTCAAAATGGATTTCATGAGTTGTTACTTCCTAACATGTGAAACTAATCTCAAGATCTGTGAGTTGCTTAATAATAGGCTTGTCAAATAATAAGAAGACAATCTTTAAAAACCAAGACTTATAGTAATAAGGGGAAACCTTACATTATCTACTAGAAAGATAGTTAAGATAGAACCTTAACAAGCTAGCTAAGAGCTTTTTCATAATCAAGTAAGACAAAATTTTAATTATAATTAACAAGTAAGTTAGAAAGTTGTTCAAAAATATTTTAAGCTTTAAAGAAGACCTTAATCAAGGTTTAATTAGCATAAGAAAATAAAAAGAGATAGCAAATGATGAGCTAAACACTTTGTTTTTAAAGTATTTATAATGGAATAGTAAGGAATTGGTGGCTAGAATACTTCTTTGAATTGATAGATATAAGACCTCTAAACCCAGCAGAAAAAAAAAAGATATGGGATTTCTTTACCCTCTAACTATTTTATAGGCTCTCCGTTTATAAGAGTAAAGAAAGAATTGATGGTAAAACACTGACTAATAGAGTAAATAAATCTACTAAGGAAACCAAATGCATAAAGGGACACTCTATAAAGTGCACTCCTCTATTGTCAATTGCTTTCTTGAAACCAATCTTCAATATGTATCATATATAGTCATTACTTATGTGGTAATCTTTAATAACCTTATATGCTAGTAACATGTTTTCACTAATGCTCTAGCTTAAAACGAATGCATTATAGGTTTCATTGATTAGGACTTCTAACAGTGTCTTCAATATATTAGAAAATATTTATTCCTTTTTCAAGGAAGATTGATCTTTGTTAGATTTATAACTTCATAAGAAACTTGGTCATAGTAGACATTAGAAGGAACACATTTCCATAAGCATGAAAATCTTCCTAATATATCATATTTAGAATCTCCATTTGTTTATAACTTTATTCTATCTCCCAACTGCATATGATTTTGATTCTCCTTATAAAGTTCATTCACTTACCTTCAATTTTCAAGTGCATTCAATATAGCATTGAAAATGGGGACACGACTTAGATTGGGTATGAAAAATAGCTTGATATCAACCCTCTAAGCCACATACCTGAATTATAACACCTAAGGAATAGACTGCCTTTGAACTTTAAACTTTCTTCCTTAATTATTAACGGTGAATGACATGGAGAGTTTAAGGGGTTTTAGACTTTGTTGAGCTAACTTCCACGACTTAATGATCCACACAATGTTGATGTCATATGTTGGTATTTAAATAGGAATGGCACTTTCTCAAACCACTCATGTTATCAACTATTTACTGATGCAATGGTTGATGTTCCTTGGTTCAATGTATTATGGATAAATGTTGTTAGCCCTAAGGCTTCTTTCATCTCATGGCTTGCTATCAAAAATCGACTCCAAACTAAGAGTCAATTGTATAGCAATATTGATACTACTTGTTTACTTTATAGCATTGTTAAAGATAGGGATCACTTGTTCTTTCAATGTCCTTATTCTAAAGTTATTTGGAGTAGAATCTAACATATGTCACCTTATAATTTATATGGTTACAATTAGGAGAAAATATTAAATTGGATCATTTCTAAATCGAAGCACAAGAAACCCAATGCTAGTCCCTAAAAAGTGGCATTCACAATTACCATATATACAATATGGAGAGAGCAAAATAATTGTAGATTTACAGATAAGAAGACAGAGAAATACTAACTTGAAGATAGAGTTGTCAACCTCATTAAAGCATGCATATATTCTAACAATGTGAAGCACTCTATGTCTATGGACATGAAGAGAATGTGGAGCTTGTAATTTACTTGCAATTTCACTAAGGCATATGTATTTGCTTTTGGATATTTCTTTAGCTTTGCTACTTGTAATTAGTTCTCATTAAAGGAATAGGCAGATAGCCTAGAACTCCTAGTAATGTTATTTTAATTTCATCTATCAATTAATTATTTTTCATTTAAAAAAACTTAATGTTAATTACATATATATACATCTAGAGAATACCAAATTCAAAATATTTCTCGAGTTATCAATTTGTCCTATTCTGCTATAAGGTACTCTTATCTTTCTAAGGCCATATAATTTTGATATTAAGGAAATGGTAGCGTAAGAAAGTTAGTTTAGTCAATTAAAAAAATCCTTTTATGTTATCAATGAAATTCTTGTAAATCTAGTTTATTACAATGGGGACAAGCCTGAAATCAAAACCTTAAGACTCCGTGAATGCAATGACTCTTACATTAAAAAATGTAAATTCTCCTCAAATTTAGTTGTTGCATATCATAACCAATGTTTAAACCCAAGCAAAAGGATATCTTAGGAAACAGGTCTACTCATGACATATTCCTCTAAAAACATAAAAAACATGATTAAATAAAAAAAACTCTTAAGAAAATCAATGTTGATTCACTATGGTAAAGAAACTGATTATAATAGGTAATGTGGTTTCAAGACCAAAATTGTGGCTTCAACTAAAATATTCCTCAAATTTTAGAGAGATACATTCCATTATGTCATTTTCACACTAGCTTTTGACTAAAAAGACTAAAGGTAATCCCAAAGACATAATACTAAAATTGTTACTTTGGTTCCTATATATAGATAATGCCATCAAGAATGTCTTCAAATTTTGGACTCATCTAAAAATTAGATTATTTCATCAAAAAAGGAAAGAAAGAACAAAAAAGAGAAAAAATGGAAATTGTTTTCTATAAGCAACAATAATAAGCAAATAACCTGCAATTTCAAAACTAAAGCTTAATAAGATGAAAATGGAAAAAATGGCTACCTAGGAAAAAGTTAAGCTTAGCTCATTTGTTTTAAAAGTTTTTATGACCTAGAAAAAACTAAAAGCATGAAAAAAAATCTAAATAGGTTATAAATTTGTTAAAGAAAGCTCTCAGATAAAAATTTCACATATAAAGAAAATAAGAAGAAAGCTTACTAGGATTAAAAAAAACTAATAAACAGTGGCCCAGACCAAAGTTAAAAATAAAAAAATAAAATAAAAATATAACTAGATGAAAAATGGTAAACGATGGACTAAGCAAATACAAGATAAAAAAAATAAATATTTAGAAATTAAAGATATAAGGGGAGAATAATTTTTAAAATGGCCTATTACAAAATCAATTATATAGTCTTAATATTCTCTAATTTGTTGAGGTTTGTGATCATCTATCATAATGATTTTAAAGGAAGAAGGCTCTTTTAGAGATTAGCTAAATTGACAACTCAAACAATATCACATCTCATTATCAATAAATTTGGCTTACATCCTTATCCTCTAGAATTAAATTTCAAAGCATATCTTTAATTATATGTCAGTGAATAAAATTAAGGAACTATTTAACCATTTTAAATATCAAATTTCATCCTTAATAAATCAAATGATTATCATTTTTATTTATTTAAGAATTTCTCAAATTAAATTTTCCAAATTTAGTGATTGTACACAAATTTTGAATGTTAGACTTGCATTATGCATATAACATTTGGAAAATGATGGATTTTTTTTATAGGAAAACTTAAGCAATCTTAAACTCCAAATACCTCATCTAAGCCACAAAATGAAAAATGTTTGAATATCATCAATGATAAATGAAAAATATAGGACTAAAATTTTATGATTATTGTACTAATCTTAATTTGATTACTTTTATTTAAATAACTAAAATTAATGATTAATTATTTAGTAAAATGGTCACTTTCTGGATCTGTGTTACCATTAACATAGGCATGTTGGTATCGACTAAGGTTTCTTTAGAGATCATGTGCATTTTCACCCTTTTATAACTTAACCAAAACAGCTCCATGTTGCCACAAACTTGTCCCAATTTGTTCCTTTTGCTCTAAGTAATTGAATTAAAACCTAAAAATACAATAGAAAGAAATTAAGTATGAAAACAACAAAATATCAAATAAATAAGCAAATGCCTTAAACATGGGAATAAAATATGCATTTTTACAGTTAGAACAAGCATCAAGGTTGCTTGTAATTTCACGTGCATAGGTAGGCCTGAACAGACTTATTATTTAGGTATCCAAAGTTACACTTTCCAAACAAGATCGCCTTATATGAAATATGGCATTCTGCAGTTTGGTGTATAAGGTTTAGAAAGAAAGAAACCTCAAGAGATTCAATTGCAAATAGACTAATTTACAACAATTTAAAAACAACACTCTACATGCTATCAAAGAGAAACTTTGGTGCCACTTGACCGAAAGGAAACCTTTTAGAAACTTCCTTAAATAATTGAGAAAAAGAAATAAAATATTTGATTTCAATTTAGGGGTTTGAAATTATTTCTTTTGTAGATTGGCTTCTTTCTTTATATCTTGTTATTTGTACATAGTGAAACTAAAATCCAATCAAATATGGTTATCAATAGAAAGAATATCAACCATCACAAGCAATCTAAGGAGGAAAGCACCAGAAAGAAAGAAATGTGATTATTACACGTAATAACATTGCATTATGTTGAGATGGTAGAAAGATCTATTATTACACGTAATAACATTGCATTATGTTGAGTTGGTAGAAAGATCTAGTAATATATACACATTTCTAAATGTCTCTTATAATGACATTTATTATATCGATCCCCCTACATTATAGAATTTTCTAGGCAATTTCATTTATCCTTCTATAGTATAGGATACTAAGTACATAGTGTCAATTCCAAAAAGACTATGATTACTAGTATTAACCTTTTTTATGTTATCTAACCGATAATTTAAATGATTGTAATTAATTAGGTTTAAAATTAAAACAATAAACTAAGGACAACTTAATAGAAATAATAATGGTATCTAGAATTTGAATCCCCCCTTAGAACTTCTCGTGCCATCATGACTTCACGCATCAATTTAATCTAAAGTTTATTAGATCATGGAAATTCCTTAATTATGCTAATATCTTTTTTAAGACTATGAACAACTAATCCTATGTTGACTAACTAAAACCTCTTTTTTAGTTAAAACCCCTAGAATTATATTAATTGATTTATAAATTTCACTATTAAGTTTGACCTTAGTCTAAAAAATCTACGTCGACCTTTGTCTAGGTCTGTATGTAAATTCTTTCAATTTTGCTCGTTCTATCCATACAAAAGATTTCTCATTCTCAATTGTATGAAATCACACATGAATCCACATACCAATAATATCAATTCAAGAATAATATAGAGCAAATAATTTAATCCTAATGAAACTAAAGAATAAATTAAAATAAAATAAAATTACTATAAGGTCCACCCTAAGGTTCATTTAATCTAGATACCATAAAAAGTTTAGTTCCTAATATATCCAAAGTTACATCAAAACTAAAGAAAAACAGAAAATAAAGGATAACATGATGAAATCCCTTAAAATTAAAAAACTCCACTTTAGATTGACGAAAATCCACTGCAAAGGGGCCTTCTTACTTATTCTTCATTCTTTCTCCCATCTTGAGGTTTCTTATTATGTCTTAATCTTTTTTTACATTTAATACTAGCATTAAAGATTTGAAAAATGGATTCTACGGGACACATATGCATCAACATATCAACATCGGTATGTTGATGGATGTGTACTTCAAATAGAAACATAATGCCATTCTAGAGCCAACATGTGCATGAATATGGGTTTGTACTATCAAAATAGTCGTCTTACCACTCAACACCAATGTTTGCACAAAAGTCAATCAACATGCCCCCAAAAACTCTTTAAACACTACCATGTAATTGTTATACACTTCATAACTCACTTAAACATATCCAAATTTCTTTAATCATATTTCAATTTGTTCTTTTTACTCCAAATAAGAAAATTAGATCCTAAAGACAAAATATGAACAACTTAAGTACTAAAAGCAAAAAGATAATTAAATAAATAGTCAAAATACAATAAATATAATTATAAAAATATGACCATCTCAACAATTATCAACTTCCCCACATTTAGGCATTTGCTTGTCCTTATGCTAATAACAATCCAAATTTGCCAACCCTTTTAAATATCTACACCTCCTCAATATCAACCTATTCACACTTCAAATGATGTACCTTAAGAAACAAACAAAAATAAAATTAGAATCAAACGATCATAGATTAAGTTTCCAGAAAAAAAAACACAAAAATGATATTTTGGCAAAGTTTCTAAAATCAAGTATTATAGGATTTAACACCCTCACATAAATTTCTGAATTGATTAATAATAAATGCTAAATAGACTATATTTCTAATCTCATATTTAATGCATTTGTTTATTTGATAGGTTTTTATTATTTTGGTACATATCTTGTTTTTATTGTAATTTTAGTTCTTATTTGCCTTCTTGGATAAAAAAAGAGAATAGTTATACCCAAATTGAGATGGAAATGGAAGAATTGAAGTTATGGGCATCAATCAAACCAAAAAAATAAAACCGAACTATGCAAAACTAAATTTTAGCCCAATTGTGATTATCACACTAAAAGATTTATAAAAAAATTCACATCAACAAATAATTGTCGTAACTTAATATCATTATTGATTATGATTCATTTTAAACGTTTGTCAAATGTTAGAATTCAATTTGAATTCATTTAAAATACTTTAAAACATTAAAATCTATTTTAAATTCTAATATAAATGTTAGGTTCATTTAGCTCATTTTTCCAATAATCTATAAATACAAGTGCTTGTCATCAAAAGCTGTTGTCCCGGGGAATTCTCTGGCCCTTGTCCTAAAATACTTCCAAGCGCATCCAAAAGACTCATTCAACCCAGCTTACGTACAGCTATCCTAAAATCGCTCGTCATCAATCCTCTCCTTCCATACAACCAGAATTCTACCTGTGTCGGAACCTTTTCCACCATTATTCACCTTGACAATTCACTCTCTATCTCTCTCCGCACATGGTTTTCTCTCTCTTTGTCATTTCTTTCTCTACCCTTCATCATCAAAACGTAAAAGGACCTTAGGCCACCACCGCCACCGCCACCAGCAGTACCTCCACGTACCCAAGCATCAAACTTGTATCGTCTCTCTTTCTCTCTTTTCTCCCTTCTTCAATGGGCAGTTGTTGCTCAAGAGGCGCCCCAGGGGATGCCCTAAGTAATGAAAAGGGAGAAACTGTATCCAACAACACTAATAGTGGAACCAATGGTGGTGGTGCTGCTGCAGAAAGCTCCTCCTCCAACCCCCTTAGGGCGGCACCACCGTCACCTACTCCAGGCTCCTCCAAGCCTGCAAAGCAAGCACCGATCGGTCCAGTCTTAGGTCGGCCCATGGAAGACATAAAATCAGTGTATAATATAGGAAAAGAACTTGGTCGGGGCCAGTTTGGTATCACTCATTTGTGCACGCACAAGGTGACCGGCGAACAATTTGCATGCAAAACCATAGCCAAGAGAAAGCTTGTGAATAAGGAGGATATAGAGGATGTTAAGAGAGAAGTTCAAATAATGTACCATTTGACAGGCCAACCCAACATCGTGGATCTCAAAGGAGCATACGAGGACAAGCATTCGGTTCATCTGGTGATGGAGCTGTGCGCAGGAGGAGAGCTCTTTGATCGTATTATTGCAAAGGGCCATTACACCGAAAGGGCCGCAGCTTCTTTGCTTAGAATCATCGTTCAAATCGTGCATACGTGCCATTCAATGGGAGTCATCCATAGAGATCTCAAACCTGAAAATTTCCTTTTGCTCAACAAAGAAGAGAACTCCCCACTCAAGGCCACAGATTTTGGACTCTCCGTATTCTACAAACCAGGTTGTATTTCTATTCATCAACTTAGCTTCAATTAAGTACTCTACCTGCTAACCTTTATCCTTCAAACCTAGGACATTAGATTCTTCTGTGATTTATTAAGCAAAAGAAAAAGGTCATCTTTGTTTCCTTGGTCCCTGATGAAGAATTGATTAAGCTATTAAATTTTCATAAACAAAGTTTTTATAATGCAGGAGAAGTGTTTAAGGATATCGTTGGTAGCGCCTATTACATTGCACCTGAAGTCTTGAAACGGAAATATGGACCAGAAGCTGACATATGGAGCGTTGGTGTTATGTTATATATTCTCTTGTGTGGTGTTCCTCCTTTCTGGGCTGGTAATCTGTTTGTTCCTGTTCCATTCTGTTAGGACCATACACTGATAGCAGCTTTCAGGGACCTAAATTAATTGGTTGACAGAATCGGAACATGGAATATTCAATGCAATCTTACGAGGTCACGTAGATTTTTCGAGTGATCCTTGGCCTACAATTTCGGCTCCTGCCAAGGATCTTATACGGAAGATGTTGAATTCAGACCCACGACAGAGGCTTACTGCAATCCAAGTTCTAAGTAAGTAGTCTTGCGCCTCTAGAGTACAATATGCACTAACCAGGCACATGAGTGATGCCCTTTCGTAGAATAAGAATATGAAGGGAGATAAAAATATTTGAACAAGTTGACGATGAATTGTATGTGATTTTTGTCAGATCATCCATGGATTAAGGAAGATGGGGAGGCACCAGATACTCCTCTTGACAATGCAGTCTTGACCAGACTCAAACAATTTAAAGCAATGAACAAGTTCAAGAAAGTTGCTTTAAGGGTATGCATCTCCAATCCGGACATTTTTTTTATGTTACGAATAATTTCCTGGAGCTCTGTGTTTTAGCTTTCCATGTGGGGAAAATGGATAGGTAATTGCTGGGTGTCTATCTGAGGAAGAAATCATGGGGTTGAAAGAGATGTTCAAGGGCATGGATACTGACAATAGCGGTACAATAACCCTTGAAGAGCTGAAGCAAGGGCTTGCCAAACAAGGGACAAAACTTTCTGAATATGAAGTTAAACAATTGATGGAAGCTGTAAGCAATTCCAAGAAATTTCACAGCATATTAAGGTTGCTCAAGCTTATAATATACTTGTTTTGTTTCCCACCTTCAAATATAGGCTGATGCAGATGGAAATGGAACAATAGATTATGATGAATTCATAACAGCGACAATGCATTTGAACCGAATGGATAGAGAAGATCATCTCTACACGGCTTTCCAACACTTTGACAAAGATAACAGCGGGTAACACAGCATTGAATCACGTCTAATATCTGTTTGATAATAGGTCTATACTTTAGTTGCCTTACTAGTTACACATGCCTTCCCTATTTTGTTTATCCAGTTATATCACTACTGAAGAGCTAGAGCAAGCCCTCCGTGAATTTGGCATGAACGATGAAAGGGACCTGAAGGATATCATATCTGAAGTTGATGCTGACAACGTAAGTGTTGCAAAAGAAATCAACCTCGTTTACTTTGAAAAGCTACCTCATATAATGCGATGCTCTTCCGATTCCTGATGATGTCCAAATATTAAAATATTGTTTCACCTCCTGAAAACCACCTAATTAATAACAATATGTAGCCCCTAGCGATAACCGACGGCTTGGAATCTTTTTGCCTTTAGGACGGAAGAATCAACTACGACGAATTTGTGGCAATGATGAGAAAAGGAAATCCAGAGGCTAATCCAAAGAAACGGCGTGACGACGTATTTGTATGATTCTTAATTGGCGCTTTGGGCATCAAAGGACACGAAGATCACCGTTTCCGTCAA
>JANSVA010000216.1:19656423-19671347 GCA_025504915.1 Erythroxylum reticulatum
ATTTTCAAAATAGGACAAGAAATCCAAATCAAATGAGTTATTTGGATTGCCAGTGTCAATCTCACGAAGATTATGAATGTTATATTTCCCCTGTTATCTAGCCTAAGGATTGATTTTAGATTTTTAATAAAAAGAAAATAAAAACTAAAACAATTAAAGAAATAGGAAATGATAATGAATGCAAAGACAGTGGAATTCACTTAGAATACTATCATTATTAGAAATTAGTATCTAGTTTTGAATCCCCTTAAACCCTTAACATATTGATCTTTTATCATGTAATTGTTTTGCTAAAGTATTGGATCGTAAAGACTCCTAAGGTATGCTAATAGTTGATCTTGAGTCTACTATCAACTAATCTTAACGTCTCTAAATGAATTACTCAAGTTAAATCTTGTAGGATTATGTTACTGATTTATGAGTCCCTCTATTACGTTTGTCCCTAATCTGGAAGGTTAATGCAATCCTATCTCTAGGGTTGCAATCAACTACTTCTAATTAAGGTAGATATATTCACACTAGTATTTCTTAATCTCTACATATGAAATCAAATTATGATATAATATTCTCAGGTTATTAGAATATAAATAAAACGCGTAATTAGATCACAATATATCAAACATCCAATTGCACTAATAAATGACTCAAATCATATTAAAGGATTAACATAAGATTCATTTTAACCTAAATTCTAACTGGATGTTTAGTTACGCATGATTAAATACTAAATCAAACATATATAAACAAAAATATGAATAAAAAACAATTGGTTCATAATTCTAAATCTCACTGATTGTATTTTATTGAATGTTCTTGCAATGTAGAGGCTTGATCTTGTATTATGATGGATCTATTGATGATTTATTTGTGATTTCCCTTTTTTGGACCAAAATTGTACTTAAAGAATGAGTCCTATGTCTGGAATCACCCCCATATCTCCTCTGGTTGCCTTTATTAATCTGTCCTAAAAATACCTTTTTATCACAAATTTTAGGATTTTGGGAGATGTATGATCTCTTGGAGAATCGTGTATCAGACCATGCATCACCAAATTCTCTAAAAATTGCTAAAGTGTATAACCTTGAAGATGTGTATGGATGTGCATCTCTTTTATATGTTGATTTTTCGATTTGTGTCGTGTTTTCGTCTGCATTCTTATCCTTTAAGTTCGTGAATGTAATTACACTCTGTAAACACAATTGGGAAAATTAAGTACCAAATATATGATAAAAGTCTAAAATATCGAGCAAAATACATTAAATATGAGTGGTAAAATATAGTCAAATAACCATTTATTAACAACCTAGTCTTTTGACCCCAAGGTAAACATCTTGTCATGAATGTCCCGTAGTTACTTAACTATGTCACATTTTTTATTTAGCTTGGTTAGAGTGTCATTTCTTCTTAGTCAATCATTCTTATAAAAGGGTACTAATAATGCTAAACAATTTACCAATTTAAATGACTTATAATTATAAATGTATACAAACAAATTTCCTAAAGTGAAAGAATAGGTTTCATATCCTAATTAGGATGCATATTCATCCTAAAGACACTTAAACAAAAAAATCACAATTTACTATGATGTTGATGCGTGTCGAATAAACCATAAAATAAACCTAACTCTGTATAACTAATGTTATAGAGATAGTGAGTAGGGATCGTATTCATAGAGAGTGTATGTAAAGGTTTTGTAATGAGAAGAAATCAATGTTTAGGTTATGGCGGGTTTGATTTAAAGCAGTGAACAAAATAAAGTAAAACTTAATTAACAAAAGGAAATCAAATTAAACAATTAAAAATGAGAAAATTGATGAATGATTTCGAAATCTGATTCTCAAATCAATCTCAGCCTACACATAATAAACAAACATCATTGCATTATTGTTTTCACAGCTCTCTTAGAACTATTAATCATAGATTAACAATGATATACGTTAATTCCGATTTTCCCTTATATAGCATTCAATTAAAATAAGTTATTTAGCTAAACCTAGCTACTAGAAAACCTAGAATAAGCTCTCTAAATTTAGTCAGACAACCACATTATGAATAAGGATAATAGATCAATTTAGGCAACAACTATACAAGTTCTATATTTTATTATCCCTAATCACTATAAGAAAATTACAAATTACTAACAGAAAATTCCATACGAAATTTTTCCGTAAACTTGTCTAGAAAAATGGTATTTAGCGACAAGAAAAATTTGTATCTGAAAAAGGAGGGAATTTTTTCGTGAAACTTACCGATGGAATGTAGCAACGGATAGTGAAAGTCATGCTAAAAATAAACATCAATAATTCTCGATAAAAATTGCATACAAAGTTTAATGAAGGAAAAACATTCCGTAGGGAATGTACCTACAGAAACATCACTCTGTAGCTAATTTACCTACAGAAACTCCATTTCAATAGGAATTTACCTACGAAACTATCATTCCTTAGGTAAATTCAAAATACGTTAGTATTATGGTTTAAATTGGAAGGAAAATGAATTCCTTAGGTAAATTCAAACGACATTAGTATTATGGTTTAAATTGGAAGGAAAATAACATCATTTTCTTTCAAATTTAAACCACAAACTCAAAGCCCCCTCCCCTGTCGTTCTTCTTTGTTTCATTGTTTTTCATTGCTCCTCTGATGTGATTTTGTTCTTCTTGTCATCGTCATTGCTCATCTTCATTTGTTCTTCCACCAACTGCTTCCATTGTCTTGGGTTAACTGTCTCGAGGTTGGTTATCCACTTACTACTCTTAGGTTAATTTTTCTGCTTAAATTTTTGTTGGTAAATGGTTTTATCCTCGTTGGTTTTGTTATTATAGATTAAGTTATGAGGGTTTATTTGGGTTGTTAATGGGTCATTATTTGTTGTTCTATGTTAATGTTAGTGAATAATGGAAAAAGACAACATTTTTAAACAAATTAGGGATGAATTTCTGAAGCATACCAAGTGTTCAACGAAAGTTTTGTAAGAAATCTCTCACATCATTATACGTTGCCTTCGTCTTCCTTAGGTGTTAAATTAGAAGGCATACTTATAATATAACAATTAATTTCTAGAACTATAGTAAACGTATACCAAAATGTTGTTATACATTATAGTAAACTTTCAATATAAAGTTTCTTCACCAAGATGACTTATCCATATCTGTTATAACATAATAATATCTTCCTTTCTCAACTATTTTGGCTTCTCCCCCTACAGTTGTGCTCTTTATTATTTTGTAGATGTTACTTACCAATTTTGGTTCTTCCATCATGATTATCACATATAAGGTTTACAAAGAGATCATGTAAGGTTTACAAAGAGATCACATTTTTACTTAAATCTAGTATATATTGTATAATACTTAATCTCATAAGTATATCTTGCACTTCTCAATATTGAGTTGTCATATTTTGAAAAAAAAACTATAATCATTTTTTAATCTTCTTATATATATGTCACATCAAGATTTATTATGTCACTAACTACATGGCTGAATGTAATGATATGTTGTTTCATATATATCCCTCCTACATCTTCACTTGTATAATATTTAGTTTAGATATATCTTGTTTATGAGAGATATCGAGATGTATTAATTTCATCAAGGCACAATACCTTTCAACTCTACTTTATGCAATATGTTACATCTTACTATCATGATGTTAACATACATCTTACATTTTGTCATCAAAGTTTATGAGACATTAGTTAACTCAAAATGTCAACAAATTTTGACACATCTTTAAAACTTTAACACCAAATCCTCAACAAGTATTAATAACAAAATTTCATAATGAACATATAATTTTTCTTATCAAAATTTTAGAACTCTTCTCAAACATAACCTTTTTCTAAGCAATTTTTTTGAAAAGTGAATGAAATATTATTAACACTAGCACAAGCTATTACAAGATTACAATGGGTTCTTAGTTATAAATAAGTTAGAATTTACAAGCAACCTAAACTTAGAGATTCCATCTACATTAAATGTTAGGAGTGAGTTTGTTTTGTACATTTTTTGATATCATGATCTCTCTAATTCAATTTAAGGTGTTATTAGCCAGTTGATGCTTTCCAAAGGCTAAATAGTTATAGTGAAAGTAGTATTGGAGAGCTTTACATTTTGCTTGAGTTATTTAGCTTTCTTAATGAACAAGTTCAAGAGTCCATTCCATTCGTAAGTCTAGTAATACTTTACTAGCATAGGGAGCACCCTACTCCAAACAGCTTTGGAATACCTAAAGAGGAAAATGATATGTTTCTTGTTTTCCCCAAATTCTTTGCGTAACAAACACACACATAGGGTCCTATGTACCAAACCATTTATCTTTTAATGTGATTCTCTTCTTATCACAAACCAAGTGATTAAGGAAGCTTTGGGGTTCAAGGAGTGCTTCTAAAGTAATTCATACCATGGTACATCTCCCAGGCTTGTTGTATAGATTTTATAGCAAGATTCATATGTGAAGATCCCCTTGGAATTTAAAGTCCAAACAATGTTATCCTACCTATGAAGATGATTAGTTGAGATAAATAAGTTGCCAAGGAAGATAATCCTCTTAAATTTTCAGACCAATCTCCACATTGGATGAGTGAAGAGAATTTAGCATAAGTATGATTTTGTTTCTCAAATAAAGGAATTCATTTCTCAAAATAAGAGGACTTAAATCAGTCCAGTTGTCATATTAGAACCATACGTTTTTCCCATTTCCTAGTTTATGTTTAATCTAGGGATATAATAAGTCCCTCAAGTTCATTAAATGGATAACTTAGTATTAATTATACTAAAAAGGTCAATTCCATTTAGAAAAAATAGAAATGTAAGAAAAGCAAGTAATTGATTGCATGCCATGGCTTCCAAATGATACTAGGACTTTAATCATGTATTTAGTTTCTCCTACTATTGTATTCAAAATAACAGCCCTCGCTAGTATTTGAAAAGATTAATATAGTCTCTCTAATGGACTAAGATCTCATTCAAATTTAGTTGATCTTGAGTTTTCTCAAGAAATTAACTAAACTTAAATTAGATAGATAACAACTTTATCAATCACATTTCATATGACTCCTAGATCTTTTAGTTGACAACTCTTGCCAAAATATATCTTATATGTTATTCCTAACTCTGGCTCTAAATTCATATGATCATGAGTTTGCTCATTCAAATAACACAAACTTAGTTAAGTAGAATCCATTATCATAAGACATATTCAGCTTAAAGTGAC
Source organism: Erythroxylum reticulatum (assembly GCA_025504915.1). NCBI lineage: Eukaryota > Viridiplantae > Streptophyta > Magnoliopsida > Malpighiales > Erythroxylaceae > Erythroxylum > Erythroxylum reticulatum. The sequence goes on from JANSVA010000216.1 coordinate 19,661,640, forward strand.
CTTGAGTTTACTTAACAAGCCTAACAACAAATAGAAATTTGATTTATTCTTATAACAATGGAAGGCAATAATCATGTTCAAAACATATACTTAATAATTTAACAAGGGATTTACTTTTGTTTGTCTCATCAAACAAAAAATTGCATGCAAAATATCATACATATAAAACATACAATTCAACATGCTTAATACATCAAACATATATTCAAACATGCAACTTACGCACTCATAATCAAATTATTTGCTCAAAACATCAAGCTTCATTTGATTCTAGTTATTAGTTTTCATAATCTACAATAATATTTCCAACTCCTTTGAAAAAATGAAACTTATTGATTCCTGAATTTATTAAATTCCTATTCTAATTATAAATTTAATTTTATTTGAAAACAATTTTCAAATTCAATTGGAAGTTATTTCTAATTGTCTTTACTCCTTTAACAAAACTTAATTAATTTTTTATAAATTATGTTTCTTACTCGTTATAATCTAAAATGCTCTTTTTTCAAAATTGTATAAGTAACACTTCTAATCCAAAGCTCTTTTTTCCAAAAAAAAACCCTTTCCATTCTCATTATAAATTATTTTTCCTTATTTAAAAAATATTTTCTAATATTAAAGGAAACCATTTTCAAAATTAAATAAAACACTTATATAATTAAGAAAGGTTTTTATATTATTTATTTAAAGACTAATCTCTTAACTAATTACAAATTATTTCTTTAAAAAATTAGAAAACTATTTTCAATAATATTAACAAAGATCATTTTTCTTAATTAATAAATAAAAATACTTTTCAAATTTTAATTAAGAAAAGAATCTTTTCTAATAAAACAAGAAGTTTATTATCTATAAATAAAGAAGCAATTTCTGAATAAAATTGAATAATAATTTTCTAATCAAATAAAATCATAATTTCAATTTATCTTAGTCAAACTGAAATAAAAACTTCAATTAAGAAACACCTTTCTTAATTACTTACGAAAATGCTTTTCTTAATTTTAAGGAGTTTAATTAATTAATTTGAATCTAATGGAAACTAATTAATTCTAATTTTAGAAACTACTATTCTAATTATTAATTAGGAACCAATCAAATTATTAATGTTAATCAAATTAAGAAAATAATTATTTTAATTTTGGAATTGAATTAGAAATTTTAAAACTCTTTTAAAATTTTGTTTGGCATTAAATCTTGTGATATCCTAATTTTGGAATACAATAATCCAAATTAAGAACACATTATCTTTATAAGGTTCACTAATCCAATTATCTAACATACTTTGGTTAGTAATATCTTATTCCTATACTATAATATACTAAAATAGTGTCTAAACACTCTTGATTTTAGGTTAGCTCATTCCTATGTCCAAACATTGGTGATAGTTGTAGGTTACATGATGTTTTAATATGTTTTTAGTAGTTAATTAACTTATTCATCTATGTTTAGGGCTAGAATTGTGTTAGTTGGTTAGATATTTTTGTTTTAGTCTGATATGGGCTAGAGAATGCTATTAAGCTTTAATTTTGTGTATTTGAGGTGGCTTGATGTATTTGTTAGTACTTAAGATCAACTATTGAAGAACAAAGGAGATTCGGAGGAAGGCTAAAGGAAGACCCAGGGCCATGATTGTGGCTCATGGGCTACGATCTTGATAGAAGTAATTTTTTGAGTGTCATGACCATGGCCTGGTCGGCTTCTAAACTCAACTTTTCGAGGGATATTTTAGACTTTTTTAGGCCAAGTAAAACATATTTTTACCTTAATTAGAAAAGACTAGGGGGGGAGAGCCTAATTTTTGTGTGCCTCCATTTACGACATTAGGAAAGATTCAAGGAAAGAGAAGAAGAGGATAGAAGAAGAGAAAGGAAGAGTGATGCTATCTTCCCAATCCATCTTGACGTTTCCAAGTGAAATTTTTATTTCATCTTTGTTATTCTTTCTTTTGAATGTATGAGATGAATTTAATAGTGACAGATTTGGGTTTGATGGTGATGCTCTAAACTCTTTTAGAGATTTGTTCTTGAATCAATGTTAATGTGATTTCTTTTGATGTTATTACATTGGGTAATGTGATTATTTGTTATATTTGCATGCTTTGGTAACAAATTAAGAGATTGAGTTAATAGCAAAATGATTAGATTGGGTAATGAGAGTTAAACAATTTAATAGATCACGTAAATAATCAAATCGGTAATTTATACGAAGACAGATCTCTTGTGAGAACCCAATAGTCTATTAGGGGGCTTAAGATCTAATTGGATGTGTGGGATTTTTTATTAATTAAGAGATTGCAAACTCCATAATTCAATTAGGGGTTATGATTTAGGGTTTAATAATTATAACTCGAGAGAGAATAATCCACCCTTCGAAAGTCTAAGACCGATACAATATTAACTCAAAAGTAATCAAGTTAGCATTTGATGATAAGATAAATCCCTAATCTCATAGTCGACTAATTTTCCTTGTGTGATTTTTGATTGCTTATTAGTGGAGCTCAATTTTGATTTCTTTGTGTTAATTTTACAATTTCATTTTCAATCAATCCATATTTTCTCCTTTACTTTTTTGCTTAGTTTTCCTTTTCATTTTAGTTATCCTTTAGGCCTCAGACAACTTCGAATTCAATTAGTCCACCAACTCTTTGAGGGATCGACACCTTATTTACCACACTCACAACTTATGAACTTATAATATTTTAAGGGATAAGAAATTGTAAACTTGCCCACTCGATCAAATTTTTGGCGCCATTGCTGAGGAATTGTTAAGATTAGTTAATTCTTTTAGTCTAAGGAGTTTTTACCATTTTTGTGTTGATGTATTTACTTGAACACAAGAGTTACTAGAAATTCAAGTTGGATTACCGAAAAATTAGAGCTTTACATCACCCATTTAGAGCGAGTAGAGCTAGATATGAAGAGGAAGAGAATACTGAAGAAACCATGGTAGAGGAATTTCATCAAAAGTTTCAACAAGGAGGAAACCAAGGAACCCAACCACAGACCCCAAAGATTTCATGAGATCAAGGTTTAATGTGACCGATCAAGGTGTCACTAGACCACCTGTTCAAGCATCTTCATTTGAAATTAAACCATCTTTATTAAACATGCTATAAACTAATGTTCAATTTTATTGGCTGACTAATAAGGATCCTGATGCTTATATAGTCAATTTCTTCAAAATATGCGATACTTTCTGATATTATGGGATGTTGGAAGATGTTGTTAAGATGAGGCTCTTCCCTTTCACACTAAAGGATAGAGCTAAGGCATGGTATCATTTTAAGTCCCAAGAATGTTACAACTTAGGAATAATTAGTGTGAGCATTTTTATATTAATACTTCCCCCTCATGAAGACTACAAAGATAATCAAGGAAATCACAAGCTTTCAACAAAGTGATGGGGAGTCACTTTATAAGGCTTGGGAAAGGTACAAAGACTTGCAAAGGAAGTGCCCTCACCACAACCTACCTAAGGAGTTCCTTTTGTAAACCTTCTATAATGGAGTGAACCTACCTACCTGAGGCACCATTGATGTAGCATCAGGAGGATCTTTGATGAGGAAGATGGTGGATGAAGCAGAAGAGTTACTAGAGGAAATGGCTAGTAACAATTGTCTTTGGACAATGGATAGGAGTAGACAACATACAACCCTTCGCGAGCAAAAGGGAGCTTTAGTTATTGACCCATTAACTAAAATGCAAGCTAAGATTGATAATTTAAACTGACAATTAAATAATATGAAATCCTCTTCTTCAGCTACTATGAAAGTTATTCAGTAAAAATGCGAGTTGTGTGGACAAGATAACCATGACACCATTGATTGCTTTTTGATGAAAGACCATGAATTGGAACAAGTTAAATAAATGGGAGCACAATTTTGTTGAGGAGGGGGGAACAACCCCTACTCAAACACATATAACACTGGGTGGAAAAAAATACTCAAACTTTTCTTGGTCAAATAATACTGGAGGTCAATTCCGACCTCAAGGACTACCTGGTTTTTCCAATAAGAGAAACCAAACTTGATGGAATCTAAGTTAGATAAGATCTTAGAAAAGATTGGGGGTATGGATGACGCTTACAAGAGGTTAAAAGGATGAATTGAACAAGTAACAAACAACCATGCCTTGTCCATCCATAATTTAAAGGTTCAAATGAGCCAATTGGTGAATGTTTTGTCTACACGAAGTGCAAAAAGCCTCCTAAGAAATGCGGAATCAAAACCAATGAAGCAACTATAAGCAATTACATTACAAAGTAGGAAGGAATTCAAACAACCTATAAAGCCAAAAAGTGTACCCCCTGCAGAGAAAGACAAGGAAAAGGAGAAAGACATGGACATGAGTGAATACCCTCCATACATTGCTCCTCTTCCATATCCACCCAAAATTCCATAAGCCCAATAACTTCATCCAAGTAAATTAGATGAACAATTTGTGAAGTTCGCTGAGAAATTGAAGACTTTACAATTAAATCTTACATTCATTGAGGCTTTCGAACATATGCCTAAATATGTTAAGTTTTTGAAGGACATATTATCAAAGAAGCATATTGAAGGACATATTATCAAAGAAGCATACTTGGAAAGAGAACCAAACTGTAACCTTAATTGGCAGCTGTAGTTCTATAGTCACCAATCAAATGCCTTCTAAGCTAAAGGATCCAGGGAGTTTCAAAATACCCTGTGTGGTTGGTGAAAATTAGGACTCAGTGAGGTCAAGCCAACTGCAATGCTAATTCAACTGGCTGATCTATTTATTAAAAGACTATTTGGAGTGGTGGAAGATGTTTTGATACAAATGGATAAGTTCATTGTTCCTGTGGACTTTATTGTTCTTGATTTTGAAGAAGATAAGAACTGCCCACTAATTCTTAGACAACCTTTTATAAACACGTGTAAATCATTGATTGATGTTTATAAAGGTAAATTGACCATCAGGATTAGTGAAGATCAAGTAAAGTTCAATATGAACAAGGCATTGAAGAATCCAAAGCAAAATAGTGATTGCATGAAGATTGAAATTACAAATGAAAGTGTCCAAGAGCAAGTAAGAAGCTGCATGCAGAGATCAAATCAGTATAAGTGGAGATAAATGATGAAGCTGAAACGGCAAACAAAGCTGAGCCTGAAGGAGATGTTGAATTGGGGGATTCGGGTGTTTGGACCCATCAAAAATATTAATGTGAATCGAAGCACATATACGAACATCCACAGAGAAGCCACCAACCTTAGAGCTTGATCGTTTACCCACACTTCATCGATACACTTTCCTAGGTAAAGTTCAAACTCTACCTATCTCATTTCCAATCAATTAGATGGTAAACAAAAAAATAGGGTGGTTGAGACTGTTAGGAAGCAGATAAAGGTCATGGGATGGAAAATATACAACATTTGAGGTATAAGCCCAAATGTATATATACATAGGATAAACCTTGAAGGAGGAAGCAGAGTTGTGAAGGAATATCAACATAGGTTGAACCCTCACATAAAGGAAGTGGTCAAAAACGATGTAGTAAAGCTTTTATATGCGGGTATCATATATTCTATATTCGATAGTGAATGGTTTAGCTCGGTACAATGTATATCAAAGAAGGGTGGAATGACCATAAAGGAAAGTAAGAGTGGAGAAGTAATTTCGATAAGAACAATCATTGGATGGAGAGTGTGTATAGACTATCGCAAGCTCAATAAGATGACTAAAAAGGACCATTTTCCTCTCCCATTCAGAAATCAAAGGATAGAAAGAGTGGCAAGTCACTCACTCTACTACTTTTTAGATGGTTACTTTGGGTACAATTAGATATTCATCTACCCCAAAGATCAAGAAAAGACCACATTCACATGTCCTTTAGTACCTTGATGTCACTCAAGTTAAGCAATGCCCCAACTACATTTCAAAGGTGTATGATGTCTATCTTTACCAACATGATTGAAGATATTATGGAAGTCTTCATAAATGGTTTCTCTATCTTTGGAGACTATTTTGAAGAAGTGTTTAACCAATTTGGACAAGGTACTCCAAAGATGTGAAGAATTGCATTTAGTGTTGAATTGGGGAAAGTGCCAATTTATGGTGCAAGAAGGGATAGTGCTCGAACACAAAATTTTGCATCAAGGATTTGAAGAGGAAAGAGCAAAGATGAAGATTATAGAAAAGCTTCTACCTCCAATTAATGTCAAGGGTGAGTGGGCATTCCTAGGCCATGTTGGGTTCTACCGTTGCTTTAATAAGGATTTCTCGCAAATTGCGTGACCCTTGACAAACTTGTTAGTCAAGGATATGCCTTTCCATTTTGATCCTAACTGCTTATCTGCATTCAATCAATTAAAGGAGGCACTAACATCAGCCTCAATTTTAGCACCACCTGATTGGACACTCCCATTCAAGGTCATATGTGATGCAAGTGACCAAATTATAGGTTATATGCTGGGTCAAAAAAAGGATAAAATGTTACATGCGATTTACTATGCAAGCAAGACACTTACAAGACCTCAATTGAACTACACCACTATGGAAAAAGAATTGCTTGTAGTGGTGTATGCATGTGATAAGTTTCGTTCATATCTTTTAGGCTATAGAGTGATAATATTTACCAATCACACTGCAGTTAAATATTTGTTTGCCAAGAAGGATGCAAAACTGAGACTTATTTGATGGGTATCACTGTTACAAGTGTTTAATATAGAAATAAGAGATAAAAAGGGAGCAGAAAGTGTAGTTATGGACCGTTTATTGTGTCTGGAAGGAGGGGAATGTGAGATAAGTGATGATAATAATGAAAAATTCCCTGATGAAACCCTGATGCTTCTCAATAACATGGCAACACCATAGTTTGTAGATGTCACAAACTTTGTCTTTAGTGGTAACATCCCTTCTAATCTGTCATATCAATAGAGAAAACGATTCTTGCATGAGTGCACCCAATAGTTATGGGATGAACCAATCTTATATAAAACTTGTGTTGATGGGATGATGAGGCGATGTGTGTCAGAGGAAGAGATGTTGGATATATTAACACACTGTCACGAAGCACAAAGCAAATTAAACAACATCTTGAGTACTCAAGTGTGGATTCTATTGTCCACATCTACTTAAGGATGCTCAAGCTTTCGTGCACAATGTGATCGCCGTCAGAGAGTGGGTAAGATCTCCAAAAGAGATGAGATGCCTTTATCCAACATCTTGGAAGTTGAAGTCTTCGATGTGTAGGGCATCGACTTTATGGGCCCTTTCCCATCATCCATGGAAAACACATACATTTTAGTAGGAGTAGACTATGTATCTCGCTAGGCCGAAGCTGTGGAATCTCCAACTAATGATGGAAAAGTTGTACAGAAATTTATTAAGCAAATATTGAACTGATTTAGAGTGTCACAAACAATAATAAGTGATAGGGAATGCATTTTGTAACAGATCTTTTAATACTCTCCTAAAATGATGCGGATTCCATAATTGAGTTGCGACTCATTATCATCCGCAAACGAGTGGACAGTTGGAAGTCATGAATTGAGAACTCAAATGAATTTCTAGAAAAGACGGTGAATAGTTATAGGGAGGACTAAACATTAAAGCTAGATGATGCCTAATGGGCTTATTGAATCTCTTTCAAGACACCCATCGGAAAGATACCCTTTTGACTCGTATATGGTAAAGCTTGTTACTTTCATGTGGAATTAGAACATTGACCATATTGGGTAATGAAGGTTTAAATTTTGATTGGAAGCAAACGAGTGAGAAGCAACCTCGACAACTAAATGAACTTAAAGAATTTCATTGCAATGCATACGAAAACACCAAACTTTATAAGGAGAAGGTAAAAAGATGGCACAAATCTCATCTTAAGCAGAAGGAATTCAAAGTGGAATATGCAGTGTTGCTATACAATTTGAGGTTAAGGTTGTTCCCAGGAAAACTTAAATCGCGATGAAGTGGATCGTATACGGTTACCCAAGTGTTTGTCCATAGAGCCTTCGAATTGGAAAAGGCAAACATAAAAACCTTTAAATTGAATGGGCATCGCTACAAACTGTATCTCAGCAGAGTGGTTCCGAAGGAAAAGGAAGTAATTTCTTTCATTTAGAGAATTGAAAGCACTTCCTAAGATGAAAGGTCAAACTAATGACCATAACTTAGCACGATTGGTAGTTAGATTGAATTGTTGCGTAGTTAGATTTGTTTTAAACTCTAAAATAAGTTTTAATGATTTGGAATGGTTTGGATTGCTAACTCTCTTATTTCTTATAAACCAATTATAAGACAAGTTAGCAATCTTGGACGTCAAGCTGATTTGGTATTTAACACCATCGCTATCACCACCTCAATCGCCATAACAAGTTTTTATGCTCTAACCTTTATCTTTTCATTTATGTCTTTATTTTGTTCTTATGTTTTCATATTCTTTTAATTTGATTCCCACCATGTATGTTATTTGTCCTTCTCATATTAAGGATAATGTGATGTGTACATGTAGGGAGGGCTGCATTATATGCATTATATGTTTTATTTTGAGTGTGAATTGTGCATATTATATATTAGTTTTGTTTAGGTTTGCATGAAGTGGCTCGTGTGAATGTGTCAATGGATAGGACTTAAAGGAATCAGTTTAGCTTCGAGCATAGTCTCTTAGGTTGTTAAGATTTATTAGCTTGTGAAATTAGCGTCTTAGATTGCTTTGGTTACATATGCATGTTAATTAGGATATGATGTTTGGTGTTTTGATTTTTTAGATTGTTTTGTTTGATTATTTAGTTTGTTTTGTTTTTAGATGAGGACAAGTAAAAGTTCGAGTATGGGGATGCTGATAGTTGTAGGTTGCATGATGTTAGTATGCATTTTAGTATGTTTTTCGTGGTTAATTAATTGATTTATGTATATTTAGGGTTAGAATTTTGTTAATTAGTTAGATATTTGTGTTTTGAATGTTATATGGATTAAATCATGCTATTGAGCTTTAATTTTGTGTATTTGAGGTGGTTTGATGTATTAATTAGTGTTTGAGATTAGATATTGAAGAATAGAGGAGATTCGAAGGAAGCCCGAAAGAAGAATCAAGGCCACAATTGTGGCAGCAGTGAGTAGGGAAGGCCATAATCATGACAAAAGCAATTTTTTGAGTGCCACAATTCTAGCCTAGGGGCCCATGGTTGTGGCCTGCACAACAACAAACATGGACAGACTTTTAAACTCAACTTTTCGAGAGATATTTTTGGACTTTTTAAAGTCAGGTAAAACCTAGTTTTTACCCTAATTAGAAAAGACTATAGAGAGAGGGGGAGAACCTAATTTTTGTATGCCTCCATTTGCTACACTAGGAAAGATTCAAAGAAGGAGAAGAAGAGGAGAGAAAAGGAGAAAGGAAGAGGGAAGAAGAAGGGATGTTGTTGTTGTTGTCTTCCCAATCCATCCTGACCCTTCCAAGTGACATTTTCATTTCATCTTTGTTATTCTTTCTTTTGAATTTATGAGATGGAATTGATAGTAACAGATTTGGGTTTGATGATGATGCTCTAAACTCCTTTAGGGATTTGTTCTTAAATTAATGTTAAGGTAATTTCTTTTGATGTTAATACATTGGGTATTATGATTATTTGTTGTATTTGTGTACTTCGATAACAAATCTAGAGAGTGAACCGATAGAACAATGATTAGATTGGGTAATGAGAGTTAAACAATCTAATAGATCACGCAAATAATCAAATCAATA
>JANSVA010000216.1:19671447-19684894 GCA_025504915.1 Erythroxylum reticulatum
ATTTGTTGTATTTGTGTACTTCGATAACAAATCGAGAGAGTGAACCGATAGACCAATGATTAGATTGGGTAATGAGAGTTAAACAATCTAATAGATCACGCAAATAATCAAATCAATAATTTATACGAAGAGAGATCTCATGTGAGGGGATGATAGTCTATTAGGGGGCTTAAGATCTAATTAGATGTGTGGGCTTTTTGTTAATTGAGAGATTGCAAGTTTCATAATTCAATTAGGGGTTATGATTTAGGGTTTAATGATTATTACTCGAGAGAGAGTAATCCACCCTTCAAAGGTCTAAGATCGATACCTTATTAACTCAAAAGTAATCAAGTTAGCATTTGATGATAGGATAAATCCCCCTCTTATAATCGGCTAATCTTCCTTGTATGATTTTTTATTGTTCATTGGTGGTGTTCAATTTTGATTTCTTTGTGTTAATTTTATAAGTTCATTTTCATTCAATCCATATTCACTTCTTTACTTTTCTGTTTAGTTTTCCTTTTTCATTTTAGTTATCCTCTAGGCCTTAGATAACTTAGAATTCAATTACTTCACTAACTCCCTAAGGGATCGACATCTCATAAACTGCATCGGCTAATCTTCCTTGTATGATTTTTTATTGTTCATTGGTGGTGTTCAATTTTGATTTCTTTGTGTTAATTTTATATTTTCATTTTCATTCAATCCATATTCGCTTCTTTACTTTTCATTTTAGTTATCCTCTAGGCCTTAGATAACTTAGAATTCAATTAATTCACTAACTTCCTGAGGGATCAACATCTTATATACTGCACTCACGACCCGTGCACCTACAATGTTTTGAGGGATAAGAAATTATAAACTTGCCCACTCGATCAATTGGTTATTCCACTCCTAGAATAAGCTTTACTTCAAATCCAAATAAGGCTTTTCTTCTTCTTAAAAATCCTATTTTCTCAGTATGAAACCCTAGCCACCAAGGCTTCTCCTATTGTCACCGCCATCACGACTCCCCGTCGCCAGTCGCTTTTCTACTGCTCTCACCAATGAGACCAGCAATTTTTCCAAGTTCATTTAACTAAAAATTTTCATTTAACTAAAATAGATAAAATGAATAAAATGAAAAAAGAAATAAACTAAAAATAAATAAATAAACTAGTTTTTTTACTTATTTTATTATTTATTATTCTTTTTTCCGATAAGATTCCTTTTTACTTTCATGAACGAGTCCACGATTACGGGTCTTTTTTTGTTCCAACAAATACTAACTATTAGGAAATACAATTACAATGGCATATTTGATTCAAAAACTAAAAGGGTTGTTGAAACAACAATCAGAAGCAGGATGCTTTCCATTCCTATGCAATAGTATTAAATGATATAAAATGTAAATTTAATATTAATAAATATTAAATAGAATATATAAATAGAGAATACATTTATAATATTTTAAATTATAATTTATAATATTTTATAATATATAAATAGAATATAGAATATAGAATATATATAAATAGAATAGAATTACAATATATAATTATATATTTCATTTTATATAATCTAATTTATTTATTAAATAAATTATTTATTAATTTTATTGATTTTATTGTAATTAAATACAATATAAAATTAATTAATTACAATTAAATTACGAAACAATTAAAGTAATAAAGAGAGATCAAAAAGGGCCTTTTTCTAACTTTACGTGTTGTAAAATGTAACAATTTAATTACTTTTTTTTTGAATTGGGATAGATGGCTGAGTGGACTAAAGCATCGGATTGCTAATTCGTTGTACGAGTTATTCGTACCAAGGGTTTAGTCTGTGAAGATACATTGTTAGGTGCTCCATTTTATTTTCCCATTGAGGTCGAACCTAAACCTGTGCTCGAGAGATAGCTGTCCATACATTGATAAGGGATGTATGGATTCTCGAGAAGAGAGGAGCCGTGGTGGTTCCCTCGGACCACCCGGATCCCACGAGTGAATAGAAAGTTGGATCTACATTGGATCTCACCTGAATTGCCTCATCTATCCTCCTGAAGAGAAGTTTTGTTTCAAACCTCGATTTGAACAGGAGAAGTACGCCATGCTAATGTGCCTTGGATGATCCACATCTCAGGGTCAGGCGTTGATGAGCACATTCTATTATTATTCTATATATATCTAAATAAAGATTAATATATCAAAAAAAGATTATGAAAAATTAAACTGAAGATTTCCTCTGTGAAGAATTTTCTATTTAGGAGTTTATCAACTGCAATTTTTGTTTTTTATTTTTAATGACTTTTTTCAGAATCCTATTTTTTTAACAAATTTGATCGTATTCAAAAAATCCAAAAATGTAATTAAATCTTTTTTATCATAGACCGCCATATTCTATAATGACAAAAATCTTTTTTTTATCTTTTTTATCTTATTGATAGTTTTATCTTATTAATAGAAATGGATTTGATAGAAATTGATATAAGATGGATAGAAAAAATGGAGCTTTAGCTATGTGTCTCCAGTAGTAACCTTCATTGGTAGCTCCTCTAGCCTTTATTTGTATCTCATTAGATGTTGCATGAGTGTAGTTACCGCTAGCGCTGTTGCCTCCTACAAGCACTTTCACTACCTCCTAGAGGTTCTGCTACCACCTTTAAGGATTGTACTTGACGCCATACGCTGCTAGAGAGTAGAGGCTCTAGCGTCCCACTACTATCATAAATGATGCCAATCTCTTTTTTTTGATAACTCAGGGTCCGAGCTTGGCTCGACTACCTGAGACCTATGAGCCACCCACTCAAACTCATAAATAGGTAAATTCGGGTTTGATCCTAAATAGTATCAGAGGTACCTGCTCTAACGGATAGGACTTCATCACCAGGGGGATTACATCACCTTAAATAAAGGCTGCTCCTCCCAAGGCTCGAACCCATGACCGCACACAATCCTCTCCCCCTTTCTACCACTAGGCTACCCCGTGAGGGGCAACTTTTCAACATTGCCATCGCTATACCAAGTTGATGGACATTGCACACCTAAAGCTACTTTCTCTGACATATGTCAACGTCAACAATAGTCATCACTAATACATGATTCAACAACCACCTAAATTCCAGCAGCTCCAAATCATGAATTTTCCAACAACCATAAAAGCCACAAAACCAACACACCAAACCCAAAACACAACCAAATCGTAGGTAACCGGAAACTCCACAATAATGAAAACAAAAATTGCAAGTAATACACAATCCAAGTTGTGCCATCAAACAACTTCATAGGGTACAATCTGGGTAGTAGCAATTCATGCATATTACAAAATACTTATTGTATTCTTATGGTTTCTTTACAATTTCATATTCTGTTCGAACTTTACAGATTATGAGTAATAAGATCAAAATTTGATTTTTAAGGTTTATGTTGGAACATTAATATGAAATTTTCATAATTAATTATTTAGGGTTTGTAATTTCAATTTCAATTTCAATTCCAAAATTGTAATAAATAACAATTAAAATATTTTAATCAAATGATATAATTAAAGATGAGTTTGATACCATGGTTAGAAAATCATGTCAGGATTTGATCCTACACATAGACGAATAATTATGAAGCTTTTTTGTTTGATTTTTCGAAAGTCAAGATCACCAAAATTTTATAAAATGGTTAACACATAAATTATAATGAAATATGAATCTTAATTTATATCTTATTTTGATGCTTAACCTTTTTCTTATCGTATCCCTTGATTCATTTTCAAAATTAGTCCATCTTAAACACTATAGTTATATAAGTGTTTGACCTCTAACAATATCCACATAATAAGTTGAAAGAACTTTACAAATGTTGCAAAATGGGCTAAGCAAGGAGTACTAGCTCCATTAGAGCTTAAGCGTATTTGTAATAAGTTTTAAATATCTTAATAATTTAATTGAAATTAAATTATGATTTCAATTAAATTTAGATAGAATCAGAAATAACTCTAATTAAATAATAGTTATACCCAAATAAGATCCAACATCTCATATTGATCCTTATTTATTAAATAACTCATATTTAATCATAAAGTTTCTTAAACTTTATGATCAAGTTCAACTTAATTAAAGTATCTTTGCTCTCTATAACCCGTTCTTTATGTGTGAACTATTAGGTTTTCAAATATGTTGGCAATGGATATAAATTATAATCTTAAATCATATTTAGGGTTAGATAAATTCAACTCCTTTAGTTTTACCTTTAATTATCTAATTAAACAGTTTATATTCATAGATCAAGATTAGTGTCTAGCAATACATCATGATCATACAAATATGTAGGAATGTTAAAGTGATTTTGACTAACCTTTTCTTGCATGATTTTTTTCGTATAATTCAATCTTTTCATTATACAATATTCCAATTAGATATAAAGCATAGAATTAATGTCTACTTTATTTTGAATTCAAACATATTGATTTTCTACCATTAGTTATTGATTCAATTAATGAAAATTTTAAACTATTTACAATAAAGCATAGAATTAATGTCTACTTTATTTTGAATTCAAACATATTGGTTTTCTACCATTAGTTATTGATTCAATTAATGAAAATTTAAACTATTTACAAAGTGTCATTTCACCTTGGCCAAGAATTTCCTAGACCAATACTAATCGAGAACAATGAAATATTCTCCCTAATTACTTTAGGGTGATGAATCATATCTTATTCACTAAACCACCTTTGTATAATTCATGCTACATTCAATGATTACTAACTAAATTACCTATGATTAGAATAACTCATAAGTAGTATTAAAACATAGTAATCCCTATACAAGATAACTTTGGAGATCTCAAGTCTAAGAACCACTTATACAATCATCACAATGAGAATTTCTATAGATATACAAATAATGTTCCAAATGAATTTTCTCATATGAAGTTAGTTTAGTGAACTTGTTCTCTAATAAATATCCACACATTTGTTTAAGTATCTCCATATTTTAGTCAATAAGATTGACAACTTCCTTCATAAGGAAAAACATAATGTTGTGTTAGTCTTTTTACGTTCAATTAATGTCTAGTCTTAATAGAACAATGACTAGGAACAATTTAAGGATAATAAATAAATACAATATGAATATCATAATTATAATCTTTATCATAATTTCGTTTGCAATGTCTAATTATCCTATGGACTGTATCATGTATATCTAAATATGTACAAGATAAAGAATACCTTTAAATTATTTTGTCATTAAACTATAACCAACCAATTGACTCTAGGGCATAAACCAACAATTTGACGGGCCCTGGTTTGATATGGATGAATCCACTTATAAAAGGAAGATGTTGAAAATTCACAAGTGGAGTAATCCCACATTAAAAAGATACATAAGGATAAAATGAGTTATACACAAAGATAAGACTCATAACCTATAACTTTAAGGTTTTGAGTTAAGATATAATGTTCTCGTTATTTATTTGCTCACTTAAATTTGATACAATTTTTCTCGAGGTCCCCTCAAAGCCTTTATGTGTAGAGTTGTATGTTATGCTTTTTTTTAGACTGAGGGGGTTCTTAGTTCACAAGGAGCAATGAAAATATGATTTATAATGAATATAGTGATGAATGAGAATGAATATAATTATTATAATTATGATGGTTGATTAGAAAGAAGAAATGATTACTATTACTATTGACAATGATTGATTTGTTAAAAATCTTAAGAAATAAAAATTCGTTAAAATTTTGTTTTACATCAAATTTTAATATATTCTAATTAATTATATTTAATTTATGCACCCCATTTATGATGACAAAATGTTTAAAATTAATTATATTACGATACTTCCTTTCTAATAGTTCTAGCATTTTTTACATCAATGTACATAATGTCTCCAAAATACAGTTTAATCATGTTTTATAATCTAACTAAATGTAAAATTAAAATGTCTACTTAAATGTAAAATAAAATGAAATTTGAAAAAACAATAATTTTAAAAAAATAATTCAAATTTTTGATTAATGATAGGAATAAAAAATGCCACCCCTGCGACAATAAATGTCATGTGATACTTCTATCATGCCAGGGACAACTTTTGCCATGCATGTGATACTTTTTTTTTTCAAAAGAATGATTTACATTCTTTTCATAATCGGGGTATAAGGTAATGCACCAAACTTTGATATAGAAATATTGTTCATTAGTCAAGCACCCCTCAATTCCTAACTTGGGTAGAGAACATTTTGTTAACTCACCTAGAGGATTTACACTCATTCAAAATAATGTTGAATTGTGACAAGTACTCACTTGGAGAGAACGCTCCTAATGTTTATGATCAAAACCATCTTCTTTAGTCACCCTGATCTCCGATTCTTATGAATTTGATCAGGTCTTTTGTCCTTCCAGCAATTATTTATCCTCTTAAAGGTTACTTTTAACAGGATATAACTTCAAAAGTAAAGCCTTCAAAAATGCTTTTTAGAAGGATACTCTCTCTTTCTTTCTCTCTATGGCCTGCAAACTGCAGTTTGTGTCACTGAAAATTGGTTTGCTGTTTGGCTTAAGACAAGCTACTTCTGCAACATGCGTCTTGAGCAGGAGAGCAACAAGTAGCAAGCGCGTGAAATGCTCTACTTCTCCGATAACAGTTGCAAGTGGAAGTGGTTTTTTCACCTGGGACGACGTCGTTCTGGTCTCTCAACCTGAGTACGCCCCAGATGATTCTGCTGATCTTTCTGGATTCTTCGACAAGATCAACTCCTGCAATCGCGGCTCTGTAATTCTATCTTTCTTGTTTGATTTCTGAGAAAATAAAAGCAAAAACAAACTGATTTATCTGTTTTTCTTTTATTCCAAACCATTTACAGGAATTTCAATCTGAATTTGTTCCCTTCGTTGTTGAGGCCCAAATCGTTGGTTACATACACAATGGGTAATTGCATTTTGATATCTTTCAGAATTAAGTCGAATTTTCTTCTTAAGGCTGCCTACTGTGGCGGTGACAAAATTGTGGGTTCTGACTTGGGGAAATTTGAGTAGCTTTGTTGAACATTTGAAGAGGTTCAAGGATGTGTTCTTATTCCCCCAGAGTCATTCCTATGGAGGCCGCTTTGGTTTCTATGTAACTTTACATGACACCCTAAGAACACCCGACGAGAGGACTAGAGTTCTTGCACAAGTTATCAAATGCTTGGGAGAAGAAGATGATCAACTTATTCCAGGTATACGAAATGAGGTATGTTACTCTGTAATGACTCCCATCTGATCCTAATCTTACTTCCCTTGTGATTATAGAGATTCAATCTTTTTCTTTAATTACCAATTGATGCTGTCATTTGAAGCTTTTTGGAATCTTTTTACTAACAGCTGACTGGTTTGTTAAAATTCATTTAATCAGCTGTACCCGGTGATGTCCTCCTTTGGTGCACCAATCTATTTCTCGTTGGAAAGAGCTGCAGCTCCTTATTTTGGAACAAAGGTTTTCTTTTCTTTTTCCTAATTTCCTATATATAATTGTTTTTGCGAAGCACTTAGCTCTTCTGTTTATCTTTAGTCGTCCACAGAAAGACATGAAGTGAAATCATAATGAAATCTCTGTTCATATTTTTGTAGTGTAGTCTCTATGCACAAAAATGTCTATATTTGGGGAATGTAATTTATTGTGTCTCATTCTTAGTCTTCTCTAAGAATAGGCCTACGGGGTTCACATGAATGGCTTTATTGAGAGAGATGGGAAGAAGTTCCTATGGTTAGGAAAAAGAAGTCAAGTCAAACCCACTTACCCAGGGAGGCTTGATCATCTTGTTGCTGGAGGACTGGTATGTAACCACTCGGAAGATTTTCCATGATTTGTATTATATGTTTTTCCTTGTTAAATGCAACTAATGCATAGCATGATTTTGATCTATGCTAAATTTTTGGTCCTCTTGCTATCTGATTATAAAAAAAAAAGCTTTGGAACAACAAATTGCTTCCTTAATGAATTGGCTAACATGTTTGGAATCTTTCCTTATTGAATTGGTCAACATAATTGGATTCTTAGTTAAATTAAGGTGAAGATGATAATGCTTTTGGGCTAAAAAACTCAATAGTCAAAGCACAATGGTATATAGGTCCTATGACATCATTGGATTTCAAGTTGAAAATGAGCTTGGAGATGGAATTGGAATATCATCCTTTGAAACAAATTAATCTATACCTAATTCTAGAGCATCATAGGTGGATTATACCCTTATGACATGTTATTTTCATATGAGCCCTCAAATTGTGTAGCTTTTCTAAGCCGACTGTTATTATGATAATCATGGTAGCCTTATGGCATGTCTTGTGGGGAGAATATTGTTAAGGAATGTGAAGAGGAAGCAGGAATACCCCGATCCCTTTCCGTCAAGTAAGTTTTCTCCTCCTATTTTATTACAAGTGTGCCTCATACATAATTAATAGATCATATTATCTAGTTTTCCAACTCGGTTGTGTTTATTCAATCTCAAAATGGTTAGTGTGTTGTTACTTGCACCAAAAAATTAATACCTTGCTCCTAAAAGGTTCCAATGTCAAAGAGAATACCTAGCTTAGATTTGTGCTTTGTGAACAAGAACATGTGGGGTTTGGTTATGATGAAACAATATAAAAATATATTTAAGAAACAATGTGAATTAAAATACAAAGAAATCAATATAAAACAAACCTTGATTTAAGTCTATATCCACCTTCAGAGTGATATAACAATCATCGATACAAGCATAAATCAATTTATACATTTATAATTAGACATAAATGCAATTCAATTAACCCTAACTACTAAACAACCCTAGTTCACATGTCCAAGATTTAATTGAGTAGTAGCTTTGAGAATTAAAAAGATCAATGAAACAAAACAATACGAACACAAATAGTTACATTTAATTCATTTGATTTTTTGTCCTAAAATTTAAGAACCTAATGCAACAATTTATTAAACCCCAATCGCTTCATAGATTAAAGGGATTAAACAATTTCTAATTTAATAGATTGTAACTAATAATAAACTAGTAGATATCCTAGCAATTAATCGACACAATCACGATTGATACTCATATAAAAATATTTGATACTCTATAGTGTAAATTGGACAATACATAAAATCATATGCCATGTTTTAATACATCCCAAGGTTTCATTTCTTGAGACCAAGTTTTTGTAAAAGTTTACCCATGCAAGATTATGGACAAAAAAGGTCAGTAGAAAGAGAGAGAAAAGGATGACTAACTTTCAAAGCCCGAAAAATCTTGAGACTAAAACTTGCTCTAAAAATTAGAGTTTTTGACTTTTTACATAAGGGTCAACATTAGCTTCCTTCATGAATATGGTCTAGGACACGATCATATATTGGACTTTGTATCACACTGTCTTTGGTAGCCTGTGTTCCATGTCGTGTCTCTTTCAAAAATTTCTCTACCATCTCACATGGTCTTCATTTATGTTCTCAACACCAAAGTTTCTGAGAGAAACATGCACTGGCACATGGCCATATGTCAAGTCGTTTATCACATTGGAACTTTACTCTTTATCCAAACATCGACACGAGCTCTAATATGCCTATGTTTGTTTGGGCTTGATTTTGACCTTGATGAAGTCAGTATCTCTCAAAACTTCAAACATGAAAGCTTTAGATCTCTGTAGCTTTTCATAACATTTTAAATCATCTCAATCGGAGCTTGGATGAGAAAATTATGCTCAGTTTAAGAAGTTTGGTTGAAATTGTCCAGAATTGCGCAATTATCATTAGTTTACACTTAACACGTTTAATTGCATCGTAAATTAAAATATAATATTAATAATTATAATTATAATTGGACATAAAGTTGGTGTAAAATACTAAATATTAAGGGGGGCAAGCATGACATCTTGCATGCTTATCAATGGTCTACAAAAAGGCTTTAAACATTTACATTTTAACAAATTAGGACTAGAATTTGAGTTATTGATCTTGAAAAAATTATAAATGAGTTAGGCTTTAAAGAAACCTTTTAGAATTTAATTTCTACAACAAAAAGTCTGCTATATTGCACAAGTAAAACTCCTTTTTATTCTAGCATTGAAAAATCATGTTTAAACTAGGAAAGATAACTCCTAGATCCTAATTAAATGTTTTAGCCAACAATTAAAGTATTTAATAAGAAAAGTAACATACATAAGCAACATAGAAGAAACTGAAAAAAATCTAATTGAATTATTGGATTGCTCTTGAAATACTCTCCTTGGGAACTTAGCTTTGACACCCACTATAAGAACTGTCATGAGTTGGGTTGCCAAGCCACTTTACTAAAAAACCTCAGTAGATTGCCATGCCTTGCTTGAACTTCTTTGACATCTAACATGTCTATAATAACAATAGCAATAGGCATCTACAAAATTCGAGCTTCAATTTCAATGGTAGATGTATTACCATGAAAAATGTCAACTAGTTGCAAGTCTTAAAACATTATGGATTAGTGGAACAAGTGGAAGCTCAATGCAATAGACTTTTGAATTGATTTACTTCAACGCCTGACAAGGTCCGAAATTCTTAAATTCAAGCTTAGCTTGTGATAATTACATTTGGAAAATCTTCTTTGGGTTGTTAGCCAATTGTTTTCGTATAACAACTTTATAGCACCATATCTTGAAACTATTTTTGAGCTTCTAAAGCATATTGATGAACATCATTAACATTGTATGAACAAACTACTTCTATCTTATCTCTTATAGGGTGATTCAAACTAGTAAGGTAATGAGAAGTAATTTATTCTTAATCCACACAAACAAACTCTAATTGATGAATTATTAATTTCAATAGTCTGCTTCTCAATGGATGTGTTACTTTGCTTCAAATGTTGGAACTTCTTGTACATTTAAGTTGCATAGTCTATGGGTAAAAGTTTGGAACTTCACGTACATGTCAGTTGTATAGTCTATGGTAAATGTTGTTCCATTTCCTAGTTTTCATGTATTTACAAATGGTGACTATTGGTTTGCCTAATCATACTTGTTGCCTTTTTTTTCCTCCTCCACCGGAGAAGTGCAGTAAGTTCCAATTTATACTTCAAATTCTAGTGATACTTTCAAATTTTTGCATTGTGTTTTTCACTCAAATTGATCACTATCCAAAGTGAATTGTGGATGTAGTTTTCCATAAAAAATTGCAACTTCAACTCGACACGTCCATGCTTTAAAATCAATGATGTGTAGCTTTCAATCTACTTCATAGTTCTCAATTTGTGGATCTATTGTCATAACACCTATTGTCTCTTCAACCTTAATATCTGCAACAATCCCAAGAGTACGTTTGGTAATTAGGAACGAAGACGTGGAAATGGGTGTGTAACTTACATTCCTTAATTTTTACTTGTTTGGTTGTTAGTAATGAATAAGATAAGAATTCGCAAATCTGGAATGAATTTTAAATAATCCTAAATTTTTATTCCTAAGGTTGGTGCGGGTATATTCTGGAATCAATGAATAAATAGTCGTGGGCAAACATAACTTCTTTTTTTTTCCTTCTCTTTTTCTTTATGTTTTGTCTCAACTGAAACTCTCTATTTGAGAATTTAAGATTAGTTTATTTATTTAGATACATCATTTTGATTGATTCTTATTATGGTATTATTATCAATTTTGCACATTACTTTATTTAATTTATTTACTAATTATTTTATTTTATTTCAATGATTTTATATCATAAAATAAGTTGATTATGATTTCTTTAATTTTATTCCTATAAAAAATTCATACACAATTATCTAAAAATTAATAATTTATTGAATCATTAAAAATAATTTTAATTATTTATTTATTAAATACAATTTTTTATCAATTAATAATAATACAAAATATTTTAATTAATTATTTACAAAATCAACCACATAACAATTAAACATAAGTAAAAAAAATATCATTACTATTCTTAATATTAGATACCAAACACTGTTATAACTATTAACTTTTATAATTCTATTTCTAATGCTTGCATACCAAACACGTATAATCAGTAATTTGATTCTTATTTTGATTCCCACTTTTCATTCCTAGTCCTCTTTCTTATTCTAATTCTTTCATTACTAGTTACCAATGAGACCTAAGGGATTTGTGGTCATTGTTTTGGTTGCTGTAAACAAGGTCCCACTGGTTCCTATTAGTTCCTAATATTGCAAGACTTTAACATCCCAATATAAAGTCCTCAATCATTTGCCACATCTCTACAGGTCTACTTCTTTCTTTCCTATGACCAGCCATAGTTTTCAATATGGAAATCCTTAGATGCTTGTCAAATCTTGAGCTTACTTGATGTACGAAAAGGGTTAGGGCAATCAAGATTTTGCAAAGTTAGGTCTAGAATTAGGGTGATTGTGGCTGGAACAATTAAAAAGAAGTTAGGATATTAAGAAATCTTTATAGCAAAATTTCTGCAATAAAAACTCTAATGTCTTGAACGGGAAAAAGTGTTATTTATATTATGTCTATGGATCCTTTTTGTTTTCTTTTTCTTTGATTCGAATTCAGGAGTTCTGAGTATTTTTTTTTCCGTTTCTTGATTGGAATTCAAAAATTCTACATAAACTTGTGAAGACAATTCCCAAGTCTGAAGTCCTAATAGAAACTCTAAACTGCCGACTATTGTGGTATTTATTAGGAAAGAAATAACGTAAAGAAGCTACATAAGGAAAACATGATGAACCAATTGAAAATCTGGAATGCTTCTATATGATTCCTGATTTTGGTGAAATTGTCTTCGAAAACTAAGATGGCTTAGGCATGATTCCTTCTCTTCTAGAGCAATACCAGTTGGTGCTGTTTCTTATTTGGACATTGAAGGGTACAGATACAAGAGAGATGTGCTCTTTTGTTATGATTTACATCTTCCTGATGGTTTTATGCCTAATAATGAAGGTAAGTGTTGAAGCAATTTTTGCTTTTAACTATTTTTCTATTCTCATCCTTATAAGTTGAATAATGAATGAACTTATACTTACAATTTTCTTTTCTTTTCTTTAAACTTGTAATTTGTTAGAAATTTGAAAATAATTCTTCTTGCTAATAATGTCTTCATAACACCTTATCTTAACATGGCAGATGGTGAAGTGGAAAGTTTTAAGTTGATCCATGTGATAAATGTTGCAAATATTGTGCGAAGAACACATTTTTTCAAGCCAAATTGCTCTCTTGTCATCATGGATTTCCTATTTCGGCATGGGTAATCTTCTTTTTGCCTTTTCTTTTCATTTTGTAATTTTTATTAGTTAATTACCCATCAAAATATAAAAGCAAGTATTTATGGGCTTCTTAAGT
Organism: Erythroxylum reticulatum; assembly: GCA_025504915.1. Taxonomy (NCBI): domain Eukaryota; kingdom Viridiplantae; phylum Streptophyta; class Magnoliopsida; order Malpighiales; family Erythroxylaceae; genus Erythroxylum; species Erythroxylum reticulatum. The sequence continues at coordinate 19,684,706 of JANSVA010000216.1, forward strand.
TTTTAGCGATCTTGTGTGTTAAACCATATATTACCAAATTTATTTTCATTAGTTACTTCTCTTTATTATTCCTCTGAATCATCTTGAGGTTGCATCCTCACTTGCTATTTCTTGTTGGAGTTAATCTCGTACAAACGTGGTCATAAGGTTACTGTTAGTGGAAGCAGATTTTGTGGAATTAGTTGTTTG
>JANSVA010000216.1:19692893-19706510 GCA_025504915.1 Erythroxylum reticulatum
TAAGAAATTATGTCAGGTTCACTAAAGAACTTATTGATCCAATTAATCATTTTAGTTAAATGAAAAATGTATTATGGTTAATTAACAACTATTGTTACATTGGAACCTTTCAAATCTTGATTATTAGTTATTAGTTACAACCCTAAACCTAGACTCGTGCTATAAGTAGAAAAGAATGAGGCAAAAAAGGGGGGTTGAAATTGAGATGCTGGCGACACATCCTGAACTCATTCAAGACATGATAGCGTCTCGTAACACTAGTCAAAATAAAAACTAGCCTACTACTATAAAAGTGGCGAGTTTAAGTCATTCCCACAGAGAATGTGTATAAAGTTATTGAAATGAAATTAATCTGAGTTTAGGTTAAGGGAGTTTTGGATTTTTTTCAAACTAGAAAATAAAATGAAACTATACTAATAAAAAATTAAAGAAAACATGCAAAAATTGATAAAAGTGGGGAATTTGGTAAGGACCCAATTCTTTGGTTCAAACTCAATCTACATCCTAATTAAGCATATTTTATTAATTTGTTATTCTCAAACCTCTCCTAATAATTATTAATTATAGGTTAATAATTAACCCAAGTTTTCCCTTAGGTAGTGTTTTATCAATATAATATCTTTAATTGAACCTAACTACTGAATAACCTAGGATACGATCTCTATATTCAATTAGGCAGTAGCAATATGAATTAGAAAAACTGATTAATCAAGGCAACAACCAAATATGAAGTGTCATTTAACCTAGGTTATGTTATCCTTAATGATTACAAATCATTAGTCTCTACACATGAATTTCAATACAACAATTACAGATTATATCGAAATTCTAGCAATGTGTTTACAAATAAACAATTCAATGAATGCATTAAAATCATCTTTTCATAATACCTAATGGGTTCATACATAAATAACCGAATAATATCGAGAATACGATTATCCATAAACAAAACCCAAATCAATTAACATAGAAATCTTATGTTTACTATTTGTTTCTGAACTAAATGGATGTCAAAGCATGATCAAACTTTACATCATTTTGGTATTAAACAAAGGATCGAGAGAAGAAGTTTAATATGGAATGAGGAACTATAGATGCTTAGGTTGAGAGAATTAGAAATATATTAACTTAAGTGGGCTATTATTAGTTAGGTTTAATAATTAATTTGGATGATAATTTGTCAAATTCGAAAGTTAGATTTAGCTCATTATTCGAGTTGATTTTAGAACCCAACTATTAATTTTAATAAGACAACTATCCGATCATTTCCCTTTAATCATGCATAAGAGATTAAATTAGTGAAATTAATTCTCAAGAGTTTTCTAGTTTGATTAATCTATTCATTTTTGTTTCTAGTTAAATTAGTTTACTTATCAATTTAATTTTGTGATTTTCTTTAAAGATTTCACTCAACAAATCAGGATAGAATGTTTAGGATTGCATCTATTTTTATTTTTGTTCAAGGATAATTTAGATGGACCAATTTCACCTTCATGGGAGACGACCCTAGTTAATCAACTACGACTACCTCTTATATTTATGAGTAGGATAGCCTAGGTATTTTTACAAGTTATTTTGGGCATAACAGTGTCAAGGAACACATCATGATCATCCAAATATTTAGGAATGTCAAAATGGTTTTGGGTAACCTATTTGTGCATGATTTTTTCATATAATTTAATTTTTTTCATCATACAATGTTTTGATTAGATGTAAAGCATGGAATTAATGTCTACTTTAATTTGAGTCTAATCATATTAGTTCTCAACCATTAAATATTGATTAAATTAATAAAATTTGTAAATTATTTACAAAGTGTCATTCCACCTTGGCGAATGATTTCCTAAGACAATACTAATCGATTAGAATATAGCATTCTCCCTAATTACTTTAAGGTTATGAATCTTATCTTGATCACTCATTTACCTTCATATAGTTCATGCTATATTTAATGACTACTGACTGAATGACATATGATTAAAATAGTTTATACATAGTGTCAAAACATAACAATCCTTATACAAGATAACTTTAAAGACCTTAAGTCAAAGGATCACTTATACAATCATCACAATAAGAATTTTAAATAGTGTTCCAAATAGATTTCTTATATCGGGTCATTTAAGTGAACTTCTTCTATAAGAAGCACCCACACTTTTATTTTAATGTCTCCATACTTTAGTCTATGAGTTCGACTACTTCCTTTTTAAGAAAAAAAACATTCTATTAATGTCCAATCTTAATAGAGCAATGATTAGGAACAATTTAGGGATAATACATAAATGTAATATGAATCTCATAATTATAATCTCAATATAATTTCATTTACAATGTATAATTATTCCATGGTCTTTATCATAGACTTAAACGTGTACAAGATAAAGAATACCTTTAAATTATTTTGTCACTAAACTACAACCATTCGATTGGCTATAGAGCATAAATTAACAATTTCCCACTTGTACTAAGCTAATCATTTAAGTGTCTCATACCATGTCAATATATAACGATTATACTACTATTGGGATAATGACTTAACGATAGAATTCTATAAGATTCTCTATAATGAGCACTTGCCTAAATCTTATAACTTTCATCTTAATTATTATTATAATTAAGAAAATTTGCTTAAATACATCCTTAGACTTCAGCTCCTTGTACATGCTCAATGGCTCTAATGTTCCACAATGCATTATTGTATTAAACAATATAAGAAATTATGTCAGGTTCACTAAAGAACTTATTGATCCAATTAATCATTTTAGTTAAATGAAAAATGTATTATGGCTTAATTAACAACTATTGTTACATTGGAACCTTTCAAATCTTGAGTAATATTGTTCTTAAGTGAAATAAACTTTAATTGGGATTTACATTTAAAGTAAATATCCTTATCTCCTTAAACTCAAATATCAACTCATACATAAAATAATGAATATCTTCAATACTTCACTAGTATTTGATATCTTAAATACCAAACATCTTTAGCACATTATCTTTGTACTTGGACTTATAATAACTTAACAACTTCCAATCTATCTTTATAGATCTGATTCCTATAATTAAGATGATACCATTTCATATCCAACAAGAGTTGTTCTTGGATAATTATATTTCCAACATAAAAATTAGAATTATTATGCTCTATGAGCAATCTGTCGCCACATACTCTCACTAAAAAGGACAACTATACTCCTATTAACACTCTTATACAAATGATACATCCACGATCATCTCCAAAATAAACTCTTTAAAAATTGACAAAAAAGTGAATCTTTCAATGTTTCATAGTCTATCAACTATATGCCAAATGTACCAATAAAGGCATAAGTTCCAATTAGATGTACTGTCATGAGATTTGAACTTTTTAATTTTTGATCTTACTCTCACTACCTATCTTGAGAACCATTCTCCTATAAGCATATATTGAAACAAACAACTAGTTTAACAGGATTTTAAGATTATATCCAACATTTTGGATGTCTCATAACCTTTTTATTATCCAATCTAGTTCTAGATTTAATGGATAATGTATGCTTCAGCCAAGCATCACATTCTTGAATCATTAGCTTTGACTTTTTTAAAGATTTAATATTCCATATCTAACATGAAATCGTACTGATTAATTTAACAGGAACTATAGAAGGTAAGTCAACTATAGAAGGTCAGTCATTGTACTAAGCATAGTTATAAGAAAAATACTATTGCATTATACAATATCTCATAGTGTATTTTCTCTACATAAATCCATAATCTTATAAAATTTTATTATGAAGGTATTTACCAAAGAATTTCATTCCTTATAGATAATCGAAAATTTAAAACTTATCATAATGATCTCATCGAAGTGTTTCAGTATTTTCAATGTTTAATTTCTACTTAGATGTAAACAATTTAAGCTTTATAAAATTTTAAATAAACATTTCATTTAATACATATGAATATGTCACATAAAACTGTTAGTAATATAACGAAATAAAAGTTATTCCATCCAATACATCAGATGTATAAGATTTAATGATTCAATACCATTATCATTCTTTCACCAAAGATTGATTTGGTTATTCTTCAATTTGACAAGTTTCATAGATTCATAATTAAAAGGATACATATACCTTTGTATGTAACTTTATCATAAGATAATCTCGATTATCTCGCTTTGTATTATTACCATTTATGTTAAGCATAAGTCTCCTTTAATCCAACCCATGTAAACTGTTTGTATAAATTTGGATCAACTAATTTTACTTAACAATTTATTTCTTATCATACTTTGAACATTATAACAATGTTGAATCGAAATTCAGTATTAAATACTCATAAACATGAACTAAAAATACATATGATCTCTATCATATATAGGCAAGAAAAGTTATGCAATTATTTTCTTCTAATGATATGCAATCATTTTCTTCTAATGCTAACTATTATCATTCTACAATAAATGCCTTTAATTGTAGGCTAGATTAACTAAAACAATTTCATCAAGGTATTATATATTTCTGCTTTACTTTATGCAACTTCTTGCATCTTGCTATTATGATATTGACATACATCTGACAGGTTGTCAACCAAGTTTATAAGACATTAGTCAACTCAAAATTATATGTTATTTTTCTATGATCCACTCTGACTACCAAATAAGATTAGAACTTTATATATGTATTAGGTTCCTCCCACTATTTTATCCGAAATAATATCCCTTACTACTATTCGGAAAGATTACTCTAATCTTTCTAACAAGCTATTATCTCATTCAAATATAGTTGACCTTGAGTTTGCTCAACAAACTAACTAAACTTAAATTATATAGATAACAACTTTGTCAATCACATCACATATGAATCTTAGATCCGTTAGGTGACAACTCTTATTAACTCATATCTCTTATGTTATTCCTAATCCTGCCTCTAAATTTATGTGATTATGAGTTTGTTTATCCAAATTACATAAATTTATTTAAGTAGAACTCACTATCATAAGACTAAAACATATTCGGATTAAAACGATCTTGAATTTGCTCATCAAGCCTAAAAATGAACAGAACTCTGGTTTATTCTTATAACAATAGAAGGTAATAATCACATTTTTAACGTGTACTTAATATTTTAACGAGAGATTTATTTTAATTCATCTTGTCAAACACAAAATTGCACATAAAATATCACACATATAAAACATACAATTTAACATTCATAATCATCATCATCATCATCATCACCCAGTCTGAAATCCCGCAATAAAGCAGGGTCTGGGGAGGTCCGATAGTATATATATACACACATTCATAATATTATATATATATATACACACACACACTCATAATCAAATTATATGTATAAAACGTCAGGCTTTATTTGATTCTAGTTATTGATCTTAATAATCTAAAATAATACTTTCAACTCTTTGGAAAAATATATTATAATAATCTCATTGATTCTTAAATGAATTAAGTTCTTACTCAAAATATAAAATTATTTTGATTTGAAAACTATTTCCAATTATCTTGACTTCTTTAACAAATTTTAATTGAAACAATTTTTAATAAATTATGCATCTTACTTATTATAAATTAGAAAACTCTCTTTTTCAAAATTATATAAGTAACATATTGTGATCTAATTAGAAAATATTTTTAATCTAATTATAAATTACTATTCTAATCTTTTTAGAAATTACTTTTCCTTAATTAGAAAACTATTTTCTAAATTTAAAAGGAAACTACTTTCAAAGTTAAATAAAACACTTTTAAATGTAATTAAGAAAGTCATTTATATTATTTATTTAGAGATTAATTTCTTAATTAATTAGAAAATAATTCTTTAATAAATTAGAAAAATATTTTTAAAAAATTAAAGAATGCACATTTTTTAATTAATAAATGAAAACACTTTTTAAATTTTAAACTAGAAAAATATTTTTTAAAATCAAGAAACTTATTATTCATAAATAAAGAAATAATTTCTAAAAAATTGAATATTAATTCTCTGAAAAATCATAAATTTAAATTATCTCGTTCATATTGAAATAAATAAATTTAATTAAGAATCATCTTTCTTAATTAATTAAGAAAACAACTTCTTAATTTTAAATAGTCTAATTATTTAATTTCAATCTAATTAAAAATAATTAATTAGGAATCAATCTTAATCATATTAGGAAAAATAATTATCTTAATTTTGGAATTGATTTGATAATTAATCAACTTTTAAAAAATTAAAATAAATTTCAAAATATTCCTAAAAAGTCAACCATTTGAAAAAAATTAGAAAATCCTTTTTCAAAATTATTAGAAAATTAAACTTGCTTAATCCTAATTAAATTAAAATAAAAGGTTAAAACCTATAAAATAGTCCTGTAGGGTGCACGCTGAGCACGCACCAGCATATTTTTAGTCTACTGTGTGCATTGTACGCGCTAGGCAGTATCTATCGCCTAGGTATTGTTTTCCGTGTGGGCTCATGTTTTACAAGCGCGCATCATTTTTGTCCTAGGGTTTCACCGTCGTGTTGCTCGCCTAGGAAGGAGGGACATCGTCGTCACCACCACAGGCCGCCGACAACTCACGTGTTGCTCGACCCATCATAGCTTCTGTCGCATTTCCTTGACGCCACATGCTCCCACGCCATCTTCAACGCTTTAGCCCATGACCGCCGTTAGCAGTCGCCTCTCCAACGAGATCTATTGCCTGCTCGCGCTTCAGGTGCAGGCATAAACCCGCCCTTCACCTTTCTCGGTTTTACCAATAGTCGCCGCTGGTGGGCAACTCACTAGTGGCATTTCACTACTGGTTTATTTTCTCACTTAATAATTCAAGCCAACCACACAAACAAAAATTGGATAACACCACAAACACTACATCCACTTTATTTGCAAACGTAATTCTCCATAACAATTATGGTCTTCAAGGTCTTTCTCAATAACTGTATAAACCATTCAGACTTCATAGGCATAGGGTTTTTAATGTTTAATTTATTGTTTAACTCCTAAACAATTCTTAATCACATTAACAATTCAATACTAAATTGAGATAGATTTAGGGTTCTACGAAATACCAATCTAAACCTTTTAGATTAAAAAATTATTCAGATCTTTTAGGGCTTTAACGGGAAGAGATTTGATCCCGATTACAGTAAAATTATTATGAAACTTTTTCATTTTTTCAATTTATCGAAAATCAAGTTCATTTTTATAAAATAATTAATAAATAAATCATATTAAATTATGAATCTTGAAATATCCTAAAGCTTAAAGAAATCTGGTCTTTGGCTAGATTGGGCTCTTCAGTGAGTACGGTTGAGAACTTTATTTTGCAATTATTAAATAACTCCTCAGCAGTTAGTATAGAACGCAGCTTATGCTTCGGAGTATCTAGTACCACTGAAATATCAGACTTTGGCAACGTAAGGATGTTCCTTCTTTCACAGTGATTGCATTCGCTGATAATTTTATCAAAGATTGGCAGAATTCTCGACGGGCCTTTGCTTGTATTACTGTCAGATCTGAAACTCCACGTTCTGCTGGTTCATCTTGGGTCAAACCGTATGAAGGTTTTCTTAAATGCAATGTTGACCCATCTGTGTTTAGAGGTAAGAATGCTTCGGGTTTTGCTGCTGTGCTTCGGAATGACAGAGGTTAGTTTGTTGCTGGTCTTTCCGGTCATTTTCCCGCTCTTTTTGATCCAATTGTTGCTAAGTTTATTCTATAAGAGAAGCTCTTTCTTGGTTAAAAGAAAAGTAGGTTGATAATATCATCGCGGAGTCTAATTATTTGATGGCTATTCAAGCTATTTCGATTTCTTCTTTGATTTTGTCTAACATTGGAACTTTGGCCATTGCCTGCCTCTCACTCAAGCGTCAATTCCTTTATTTGTCCTTTCATTGGACGTGTATCATTGCCTATAAGGCAGCTCATTCTTTAGCTAAGGTAGTCTTATTATATGCAAACCTTCATCGTTAGAATGCTAGTCCTTGTTTAGATTCCATTTTAGTTTCTGATTGTTCTTCTTGTTTTGCCATTAATGCTGAAGGCCTTTAGGATCCAGGTGTATGGGATAAGCCTATTGGCTTATGTTAGTTTTAGTGCCTTTTTAGTCTTTGGTTTTGAGTTTTTAGCTGTTAATTTTTTTTTAAAAAAATTGAATCATAATTCGTACCTTATTTTGAAACTTAATAATATTATTATTGTATCCTTTGAACCGTTTTTAAAATCGATTCATCTTAACCTTGTAGTTGCACAAATGTTTGATCCCTAACAATATCTATAGAACAAGTTGAAAAAACTCTTTAATTTTTGTAAGCAAGATTAAGCAAGAAGTACTAACAAGATTAAGCAAGAAGTGATAACTTTATTAAAGAAAACCTATTCATAATAAGTTTTTGATATTTTAATAATTTAATTGAAATCAAATTTTAAATTCAATTAACTTTAATTACAAGTTTCTCTAATTTTATAATCAAGTTCAACTTTATTAAAAGATCTTTGTTTTCTTCAACTTGTTATTTACGTGAGACCCATTAGGTTCTCAAATATATTGACAATGATTATAAATTATAATTATAATTCATAATCAAAATTAGATAAAACAAAACTCCTTTCAATTTATCTTTAAATTTACAATTAAACAAGTTTATAATTATAAATCAAGATTGAATACTAGTAACACATCATGACCATCCAAATATTTAAGAATGTTAAAGTAGCTTTGACCAACCTTTCTGTGCATAATTTTTCGTATAATTCAATCATTTCATTATATAATGTTTTGATTGGAAATAAAACATAAAATTAATGTCCACTCTAATTTGAGTTTAATCATTTTAGTTTTTTTACCATTAGCTACTAATTCAATTAATGACATTAATAAGCTATTTACAAAATGTCATTTCACCTTGGCTGAAATTTTTTTTAATCTATACCAATCGAGAACAATATAACTTTTTTCCTAATTACTTTAGAGTGATTAATCTTATCTTGATCGTTCAATTACCTCCATATAATTTATGATATATACAATAAATATCGACTGAATGACCTATGATTAAAATAGGTCATAAGTAATATCAAAACAAAGCAATCCCTGTAGAAGATAATTTTAGAGATCTCAAATCAAAGTATCACTTGTACAATTATTACCATGAGAATTTTCAGACACACAAGTAATGTTTCAAATAGATTTCTCATATCAAAATAATTTAATGAATTTTTTCTTTAACAACCACACACATTTATTTAATTATCTTCATACTTTAATCTATAAGATAATCTACTTCTTTAATAAGTAAAAATATAACGTGCGTTAATTTTTTGCATTCTATTAATGTTTAATCTTAATAGAACAATGATTAAAAAAATTTAAGGATAATATATAAATACAATATGAATCATATAATTATAATTTTATTTGTTACGTATTATTATCTTATAGACTTTATCATATATATCTAAATATATATAAGATAAATAATTCTTTTTAATTGTTTTATCTCTAACTGCAGCCAATCAATTTATTGTAAGACACAAACATATACATGGTTTCCATATGTGCTACCACCAAGCTTTTCCTTTCATTTATTTGTCTTCTTCATATACCTAATATTTGGCATGACAAGTTCCTTGGAAATAGCTACACTTGACATTGCCACGGTACACGTGATGTATGAATGCGTGAGAGTTTACAATTTTACATTCCATCTCAATATCAGGACATGACTAGACTGGTTCAGAAAATGTACACGCAGGCAATAGAAGTTAGCAATGATGTTAACATCACTGAGACGAGGTTCACCGCATTATTGTCAAGAATGTTTAGTCCTGAAATCTTCTTCACAGTTGGTCCTGGTTTTCCAACAACCTAAAATGAAAGCCATGAACTCAGAATTTAAACTATGGTTAAGATGTCAAGTCTCATAAAGGGAAGGATTAGCAAATATTATACTAAACTCTTACAAATTTATCTTACTTTATTACGAATAGTGCAAAATCCACTAAACTGAAGTGTAGCTCCCAACAAAGAGTCTATAAGACTCCCAATTAATCCTGCCAATGCTGCAAGGGGCACTACAAAGGTCTGTTTAAGAGCTACATCATGGGCACACTTTGTGGTGAAAAATCCAATGAAAACAAATGCAAATCCAATAAGGCTTCCTGCAGCAGCAGCTGCTACAAGACCTGCCACTGTCACTCCACCATTTGTGCCCCTTCGAACAGGCTAATACCCAACATTCATGCAGAAAAGTAATCAGAATCCACTATTTCTAAGATAACTTGGGAAATAAAATTATTGAGTCCGCATAATACTTGAAGACACAAGATATCAAACATTTATGTAGGCCACAAAGCTAGTACAGCAGCAACAATTTGTTCAAACTTGAGAATAAATGGAATATAGATTGCGTGAACATCCTAAACCAGTGGAAACAAGACATCACCACAATACAAAGCAATTCATAAAAACTAGCCACAGCCTGGAGACTAACTTATTCTGTATTAAATGGAAACTATACATGTTCTCTCCCTACGCAAAAGAAACATGTTACATAAAATAGTGCTGCTGATTAGAACATGGAGCTGAACTGTGCAAAACGGGTGATTGCATAAAGTTTGGCCGCATATGAAATAATCAAAATAAAGAATCTTCGAAAGAACTCTTTCCATGACGATCCCATGATGTAAAAAGCTTCCAAAGAACTCCTTAAACATTACCACAACATAAGAAGATTAAACCCATTCAACTAGGAAAGCAAAGAACTAGGAGCAATAGTAATCGAGTTTCAGCCGAACAAGTTACAGGAAGATTCATTCTGTTTCAACAAGATGACATGAGTTAAGTATTGACCATTGTCCTGGCGGGGCAAATACACAGCACCAGGTTTTAAGAAACAAATTCTAGAAACAAAGCTATCAGTAAAATCTAAGATAGGAAACTTTAAGAAACAAACAAAAGAATTGTTAAGGACGTGAAGAACAATGTAATAAGGATGATGTACCTTTAAGGTTGTGATCAATCGAGGATGTGCATCACTAAGTACCCCAAGCTCAGAGGACCATGTATCCCCATTGCAGCAAGAATAGTGGCCAATAATGCCACCAATAAGAGCAGTAATCTTAGCGGACTGTTTTGTGTTCAAGCACCTGTCCTCCCATCCTGCCAACTCCCAAACTGCCACAGCCAGAGCTGTAGCAATACCGCTGTTGTACACAACTTGTATCCTGCAAACAACAAACGCTACAGACGTCATTAAGGAAGATGACAAATACTTTGATCATTCCACAGTCTCTGAAAAAAGCTTCTCAATCGTAAAAGTGGGGGAGTTTTACAGAACAAAAGTCATTCTTGTATGGAACTTGATTTCGCTGGTGACACAGAAATGAAATGTCAAAACCCAAGGAGAGGGAAAGAGTAGAATACCAATTTCTTTGGCCACCCTCCTTGAACTCGGCATCGATGCTCTTCTTCTTCTCTTCTCCAAACTTTGTAAACTTCGACGAAGATAAGAAGAAAAGAAGCAGCATAGCCCCAAATCTAATATAAATATTAACCAATTTATATAAAAATTACTTGTCCGAAGAATAAGCTCCACGGCGTTTCTAAACCAAAAAACAGAGTATAAAAGAGAGGAGAGAGAGAGATAGGCTTGAAAAATGAGTGACCTATAATTGACAGCGAAATGAACGGTCATAACAATGAATCCGAAAACTGCTCCAGAAATGCTGAGCGACTTCCTTCTGTAAGCTCTGATCGCAATTACTGATGAGACGAGTACTGCGATTAACGGCTGGATTACTACTTTTTCCATATTTGCCCCTTACACTTGGGAGAGAGAAAGACAACACCACAAATCCTCCCAAGACCAGGTTGAGAATCAGGCAAAGAGTGGTCAGATGGTGGTAGATGTACATATGAGTTAGATTCCCTTATATATATATATATATATGTATATATTTTAACAGCATAATATGTTATTAACAACTTTTCAATCTTATTTTGTGCATCATGGTAAGGGTACTTGACTGTTTTGTTATTATAAAATGGCAGGAGTTAATCGTTGGAAAAATAAACTCGGGGGTGATTGAGAAATGTCAAACGAGTATTTGTCAGCGTAATTTGGCAACCGTTGCACATGATTCACCTGCGGCACTGACCCAGTCACAGCTGTAGACACAGTTTGCTAGTGCAAAAGGTCAAAGCCTGTAGTTCTCTAGCGTTATATAATTACTAGCAGCGCAAATGTCACTTAATTTTTATTTTAAACATATAATAATGTATAAATAAATATCGGACAATTTAAAAGTTTGAAAGAAAATTATAAAAATGTATTTTTTGAAAGGTTTAATTTTTTAAAATGTTAAATTTTTCATATTTAAAATATATAAGTTAGAATATTAAAAATGAATAAGTAAAATTAGTTAGTAAAAATTTGGGATAAAAAATTTATAATTAAGGAAATGTATAGTGTAATGTATTTGTTATAAGAGGAGTAAATATATAAACTAAATAAAAATTTATAATATGTAAGTAAAAAGTAATAAAGATATATAGTGGATGTGACTTAAACGAAATAAGTTAAAAATAAATAAATATTCTTAATTTAAAATTTTGTGATAAAATTATATATATATTTAAATTTTGAAATGTATAATAGAAAGAGAATTAGGATAGAATTAACAGAAATATATGAATGGATCATTAAAATGAGTTATTAAAAATTTGTAATGAAAAAAAAAGGAAACGTAATATCAAAAAAATGCAAAAGGTTTTGTCATCAATTAAATATTGTAGTTAGTTAATGTAAAATAATGTAGTTATATAATTCATTTTATTTTTATATGTGTCAAATATATTATAATAAATTAATCAATTAATTATCTCATAATTAAATAATTAATACTTTTCTAATAAACTTAAATGCCTGTGCAATTTGGCAAAGAAGAAAGAAAATGTGTGACGAGCTTATGCTCCAAATTTGAAGCGAATCGGATTCAAAGATTATTCAAAACTATTGTATATTTCTGCAGTCTCATTATCACAATCGGGTGATTTTTTGCATGATCGTGCTTTTGCGATATCTCGTCAATGTCATGATTGTGTTTTTGCATGATCGTGCAAATCCTCCAAGGATTACTCTCTCACGATTGTGCTTCTCTTCTGAAGCTTCCTCTCCATTGTAATCATTCACGACTGAGTTTCTTTCCCATATTTTGACAAAACAACATTTTTCATTACTCCTTCCTTTGTGGATCTACGATTTCTAACTTATGTTTTCATAATTTCCTATTCATTTTTACTTCCATTTCACTTTAACTCATTCCAATACAAATCAAAATTTATGACTGATTTAATTTGAAATTAATCTTAAATTTATAAAAATAATTACAATCAATGATTAATTATTACTAGATAAATAAATATTTATTAAATATAATTAAATGTAATTTATATATAATTAATTTACTAATTAAATTATTATAATTAATACATTGATTACTAAGTTACTTAAGTATAAATTTACACTCGTGAATTAAGTGTCATTGTGACAAAGATATTTTTTTCATATCTTAATTTAATATATTTAAAGTATAGTTAATTAATTATTTTCATATAATTGATAACAATTA
>JANSVA010000216.1:19714349-19725318 GCA_025504915.1 Erythroxylum reticulatum
TGCTAAGGTTGTTGTTGGATTTGTTAAGGCTAACATCTTTAACAAGTTTGGCATTCCCAAAGCAATAATCAATGATAAGGGGACCCACTTTTGCAATTGATCCTTTGAGGCCATATTGAAAAAGTATCATGTTTTTCACAGAACTAGCACGACATACCATCCTTAAACAAGTGGCCAAGTTGAAGTTTCTAACCTTGAGATTAAGTCTATCTTGGAGAAGACAGTGCAACCTAATCGAAAGGATTGGAGTCTCAGATTAGGAGATGCACTGTGGGGTTATAGAACAACTTACAAGAGCCCTTTAGGAATGTCACCCTTTAGGATGGTTTATGGGAAAGCTTGTCACCTTCTAGTAGAACTCCAAGCATTTTTATGAGGTTAATGAATCATGTGTTACGTGCATTCATAGGCAAATTTATTATGGTATATTTTGATGATATCTTAATTTATAGTTAGAATATGGATGAGCATTTAGAATATTTATGATCTGTTTTGAATGTTTTGAAAAAAGAAAAGCTTAATGCCAATCTTAAAAAGTGTTCTTTTAGCATGGATAGGATTGTTTTGTTTGGTTTTATTGTAAGTGGGGCAGGTGTTGAGGTTGATGAAAAAAAGGTAAAGGCTATCTAAGAATGGCCAACACCCAATTCCATGATAAAGGTAAGAAGTTTCCCTAGGTTGGCTAGCTTTTATAGACATTTTGTTAAAGATTTTAGCACCATTGCAACACCACTCACTGAAATTATAAAGAAAACTATTGGTTCCAAGTGTGGTAATGGTCAAGAGTATGCATTCAATTTGATTAAAGATAGGATGTGTTCAACACCTTGTTTAACACTGCCTAACTTTTCAAAAACTTTTGAGATTGAGTGTGATGCCTTAGGAATAAGTATTGGAGTTGTTTTGATGCAAGAGAAGCATCCAATTTCCTATTTTAATTAAAAAAACTCAATGGGGCAACTTTGAATTGCCTGACTTATGACCAGGAGCTATATTCTTTAGTGAGAGCATTGCAAACTTAGCAATGCTACCTTTGGCCTATGGAATTTGTGATACATACAGATCATGAATCATTTCATTTTTTAATTTTTTATTTCAATGCAAAAAAAGAAATATCATTTGTCCACAATAAAAAAGCAAACTTGCAATTGGATTTGAATAAAAGGGCTTTTCCCTTTTATTCTATATTCTTAAGGGACAAGTTAAGTTGAATAAAAGACATGCCAAGGGGATTGAGTTCATTGAAACATTCTTATATGTCATCAAGGACAAGCAAGATAAGGAGCATGCTGTGGCTGATGCATTATCAAGGAGGTATGCCTTACTTTCTAAAATTGATGCAAAATTACTTGGTTTTGACTACATTAAAGAATTATATGCTAATGATGATGACTTCTCTATCATATTTGGGGCATGTGATAATGGAGCATTTGGTAAGTTCAATAAGCATGATGGTTTCTTATATAGAGAAAGAAAGTTGTGCATTTCTCAATCTTCTCTAAGGGAATTATTAGTGAGGGAGACATATGGTGGGGGTTTAATGGGACATTTTGGGATTTGAAAAACCTTAGATGCTTTGAGTTGATACAAATGGCGTTCAAGATGCTATAAGAAGCAATCTAGGTGATTTAGAACTGATTCCAAATATGGAAAGTTTTCGGGTTCCAAATAAAGAAACTTCACCAAATTTGGAAAATGGAGCTAAAGAGCAAGGAGATGCCATGGGAAATCATATTGAGGCTGCTCAAGAAAAACAAGATAATTCAAGTGCCAACATGGAAGGTTTTCCCAATACAGAAAGTTTTGTCGGTTTGATCACAAGGTCCCAAGCAAAGCGTCTAAAGGAGCAACTCCAACTTTATGTGCAAAAACATGTTGAAAGTGGGCTGTCCAAATATGGAAAATCCATATATGGAAATGTTTTGGAGCCTAAGTATGTCTACATAATTGAGCTAACAGACTAGTTTGGAGTGTTTATGATTTTGAGCCCGTTTTGGGTCAAATTTGGGTTTGTTTGTTATGGGCTATTTTTATTTGTCTCCTTTGGGTTAGAATAGGTGAAATAGGCCACATTTCAAGTGGGCCACATTGGTTTTAGTCACTTCTATTTCAGACTTGGTTTATGGGCTCAATTTAGCTTTTTAAGATAGAATACATGGGCCCTTGTTATTTTAACTTAAGCCCATTCGAAACCCATTAGGTTTAGGTTTAATTAAGCACGTTTTAGGATTTTTGTTGCTGTCATATTCACCTCTCCATCTTATTCTCTCCAGTAGTCACCTTTCTCTCAACATTGAAGATTGTCTTTTCATCTCACCTACCTTCTCCACCACGTTCTCCACATCAACCATGTTCTTTACTACATTGAAGACATTTATTTCAATTTTTAATGTTTTGTCTTACATTGTAATGCCAATAAAAAAGGATGTTTTCTGATGTAATGCTGGTCAAGTTGTAATTCAAAAAATTCAGATCTAAATAGAGAGAGTATTTGGTTTCTTTTATGTTTATGCACAAGGTGTCCTTATTAATTGCAATTGAGTTTATCTTTTGTTATCAATTTTAATTCCTATTTCCTGTGTTCTTGAGAGCTTAATTGATTGGGGCTCAAGGGAATTTCTGAAAATTAACTTGAGTTCTTTTCATAAGTATTCTTGGGTGTTCTTCTTAATCTGATTGCTTTGTTGAGAAACTAATTTTGATTTGATTAGTAACAAGTTATAAGGGTCTTGGGATTCCGTATCATTTGGTATCAGAGCCTTGGTTCCAATAGAGTAAGTATTTATTTTGTTGTGACTAAAAAAAAATTCGTTATATTTGGCTTGTTTGCACCAAAAAGAAAAATTCAAGATCTTACATATCCAAAAACGTGCAATTGAGCTAAACAACTGTTACTTCAATTTTGTTGGCTTCAAATATACTGAAATACATTAAAAGGTCAAGGGAAAACGTGATTATGGCTACTGTTTGGGTGTTTTAAATTTCAGAACAGTTTAAGTACGATTAGCATAATTTAGGGCTGTTCATATCTAACTCGTTTCAATTGAGTTTGGTTATTGGAAAAACCCATACTTTACATTTTTTTGAGTGTTGAGTGATAACTTGAGGTTCTATTTGGGAATTTCAAGTTTCTAATATTAAATTCCAGATTTGTCATTTGCTTGCATGCTTTAGTTTTCTTTTATTGAATCTGCCCATTTGCATCTATTACATTAAAAAAGGTGGTAATATTGATTCATTACTGCCTTAAAATAAAAAAAAATCATCATACACTTATTGGTAATTCAAGTGTGTGCTTTCAATTTGTTGTTTGCGTCAATTTTACTTATAGTACTTTGCGTGTTTTCATTCTTTGTTTAGGATTTCCTTGCAAATTCTTAATTAAAATTGGTTGGATTAAGATATCTGATTGTTGTTTGATTTGGCCCTTAAGTATAAACAACGAAAGATTGCTTGAGTGGTAAAAGGCAAGAGTGTGTGAGCTCAAAAGAGTTTAAAGGCCAAGTTTGAGTGAAAACATGAGAGGTGTGTCATTACTACGAGAGTAAACATGTGAGGGAGTGTTTGTGAGGAATATTTTGTTTTTATTTCTGTTGAAATTTTATATTGAACATGGATTCTCAAGAAAGTGGAGTTGAGAAACAAGACCAAGCTTTCATTCTAAATGCTATTGATGCAGAACTCCAACACCCTTAGTTGACCCTTAAAACTCGTTACCAATCAAATCAGAATTAGTTTCTCAACAAAGCAATTAGTTTAGGATTTGTTCTTACACCCAAGAGCACTTATGAAAAGAACACAAGTTAATTTTTATAAATCCCATTAAACCCCAATCAGTTAAGCACTCAAGAACACAAGAAATAGGAATTCAAATTGATAACAAAAGATAAACTCAATTGCAATCAATAAGGACACCTTGCGGATAAACATAAAAGAAAGCAAATACTCTTTTCATTCAAATTTTAAACTTTCGAATTACAACATCTTCAGCATTACATCTGAAAACAGCCTTGTTATAGGCATTACAATGCAAGAAAAATCATTAAAAACTGAAATAGACGTCTTTAAGGTAGTAAAGAACATGGCTGATGAGGAGAACATGGTGGAGAACGTGGGTGAGATGAAAAGACAATCTTCAATATTAAGAGAGAGTTGGTCGTTGGAGAGAATAAGATGGAGATGTCGAACCCCAAGACCCTTAATCAACCTTTAGAACTTGTTACCAATCAAATTAGAATTGGTTTCTCAACAAAGCAATCATATCAGGATTTGTTCTTCCACCCTAGAACACTTATGAAAAGAACCCAAGTTAATTTTCAGAAATCCCCTTGAACCCATATCAGTTAAGCACTCAAGAACACAAGAAATAGTAGCTAAAAAATTGATTAAAAAAAGATAAACTCAATTGCAATCAATAAGAACACCTTGCGCATAAACATAAAAGAAAGCAAACACTCTCTTCATTCAAATCTGAAATTTTCGAAATTACAACTTGTTCTATATTACATCTAAAAACAGCCTTATTATAGACATTACAATGCAGGAAAAAACATTAAAAACTGAAATAAATGTCTTCAAGGTTGTAAAGAACATGGCTGATGTGGAGAACGTGGTGGAGAAGATAGGTGAGATGAAAAGACAATCTTCAATGTTGAGAGAGAGGTGGCTACTAGAGAGAATAAGATGGATAGGTGATAAAAATCCTAAAACATGCTTAATTAAACCTAAACCTAATGGGTTTTGAATGGGCTTAAGTAAAAATAACAAGGGGCTCACGTATTTTAACTTAAAAAGCTAAATTGAGCCCATAAACCAAGTTTGAAATAGAAGTGACTAAAAACCAATGTGGCCCCTTTCACTTATTCTAACCCTAAAGGAGACAAATAAAAATAGCCCGTAATAAACAAACCCACATTTGACCCAAAACAAGCTAAAAAACACAAACACCCCAAACTAGTCTGTTAGCCTAATTACGTAGACATACTTAGGCTCCAAAACATTTCAACGTATAGACTTTCCATTTTTGGGTAGCCCAGTTTCAACATATTTTTACACATAAATTTGGAGTTGTTCCTTCAGATGCTTTGCTCGGGACCTTGTGATAGGACTGACAAAACTTTTCTTATTAGGGAAACCTTTCATGTTGGCACTTGAATGATCTAGTTTTTCTTGAACAACCTCAATGTGATTTCCCTTGGAATCTCATTGTGCTTTAGCTCCATTTTCCAAATTTGGTAAAGTTTTCGTATTTGGAATCTGAAGATTTTCCATATTTGGAATCAGCTCTAAATCATCTAGAGTGCTTCTTGTAGCATCTTGAACGTCATTTGTATCTTTTTTCCTTCCCCTCAAAATGATTCGTCCTCGAATCTTCACCTTCTAGAGAGCGCATTAGCTATAACATCCTCTTTTCCTTGCTTGTATTGTATCACATATGGGAAGGATTCAATGAATTTCACCCATTTCACATGTTGCTTATTCAACTTGCTTTGCCCCTTCAAATGGCCCAATGATTCATGCTCGATGTGAATTACAAAATTCTTTAGGCAACAGATAATGTTGCCATGTCTCTAATGTCCTCACCAACAAATATGGATCCTTGTCATAAGTTGAGTTATGCTCCATTTAGCTTCTCGCTAAAATAAGCAACTGGTCTTTTTTCCTGCATCAAAATAGCACCTATACCAATCCCGGAAGCATCACATTTGATTTCAAAAGTTAATTAAAAATTAGGCAGCCTCAATAATGGTGCATTACTCAACTTATCCTTTAATAATGGAAATGCATGCTCTTGCTCTTTTTTCCAAATAAACCCCTAATCTTTTTTCATGATTTCAGTCAATGGGGCAACAATTGCACTAAAATCTTTAACAAATCTCCTATAGAAACTTGCCAAACCATGAAAACTCCTTACCTCACTAACATTCTTAGTTTTCGGCCATTCATGCATAGCCTTTACCTTTTCACAATCTATTTCAATTCCTTTTGCACTCACCATATATCCCAAGAAAATGATGTGATCAATGCAAAATGTGCATTTCTTCATGTTAGCATACAATTGAAATTTGCGCAACACATCAAACACACATTTTAATTGAATGACAAGTTTTTCAATAGATTTGCTATACACTAGGATGTCATCAAAATAGACAACGACAAACTACCTAATAAATTCTCGTAAATGGTTCATTAAATGCATAAGGGTACTTGGTGCATTAGTTAGGCCAAGTGACATTACCAACCACTCATACAATCCATGTTTAGTTTTAAAGGCAGTTTTCCATTCATCACCCGGTTTCATTCTAATTTGGTGATACCCGCTCTTCAAATCAATTTTAGAAAAGATTCATGCGCCATGTAATTCATCCAACATATCATCAAATCGAGGTATAGGATGTCAATATTTTATCGTTATTTTATTGATGGCTCTGCAATCCACACGCATACGCCAACTTCTATCCTTCTTTGGTACCAACAAAACGGGTACTGCACATGGGCTTAAGCTCTCTCTTATGTGTCCTTTCTCCAAAAATTCTTCCACTTGCTTTTGTAATTCTTTAGTCTTCATAGAATTGCTTCGATAGGCTGGTCTATTTGGTATGGCAGCCTCAGGAACGAGATCGATTTGATGTTCAATTCCTCGCAAAGGTGGTAAACCTTGAGGTAGATCATCGGGAAAGACATCGCTATATTCCTACAAAACATCAATCACAGCACTAGGCAAAGTAGGGCCAAGATTATTAGTTGAAAATAAGCCTCTTTGTACAAAAGTACAAACATTGGCTTGTTTGTCATCAAAGCTCTCTTAACATCCCTCACTTTTGCATACAAATTCACTTTTCTCTCTTCTTTTCTCTCATTTTCTGAATTATCTTCATTCTTTTTCTCTTTAGATTTGCCTTCTATTTTTCTCTCACTCTCCTTTTTCTCTTTCTTTCTCATTTTCTGTTCTTTCTCACTCAGCCTCTTTTTGTGCAAATTCACCATAGTATTTTTCAAGTTGCATTTGATCGTCAAAATTTTGTTTTGGTGTCAAACGTAAAAGTGTATACCTTTTGCCCCATTTTACACTACACACCTATTTAAATACCCATTATGCATTACTCTTCTATTGCATTGCCATGGTCTACCTAACAACATATGACTAACTTACATTGGAACCACATCGCATGTAACTTCATCACTATACTTCCCCATTGTAAATGACACCCTCACTTATCTCTAGACTCTCACTTCCCCACTATTATTAAGCCACCGCAATTTCTAAGGTTTGGCGTGTTTAGCGGTTTCTAGTCCCAATTTATCAATAAATGATGTATTAGCCACATTCACATAACTACCCCATCAACAATCACACTACACACTTTCCCACTAACTAAGCATCTAGTATGAAAGATATTTTCTTGTTGGAGTCTCACCCCCTCTTGGTCTTCTTTATATTTTGCACTCAAAGCATGCCTACTCACCATCAATATACCCTCCATAGGTAACTACCCATCACTACCATCCTCCAAGGAAGGCGTCTCATCATTGAAATCACTCTCATCGTCGATTTTAGCCTCACCACCACGCATCACCATTACTTTTTTTTGGGGGCATTGAGAAGCTATATGACCAAATCCCAAGTATCTAAAACATTTAATATCTCTATTTCTATTAGTGTGGGAAGTAGAAATACCTTTGTTTTTGTTGTCGAATGGTTCTTTTGACTTCATTTTGTCATCTCTTTTGAATTGGGCAGCCTTGTTGTCATTCCTCAAATTCGACTTCCATGTGGAATTTTGAGTCGAATATGTGTTGGCTTGCCTCGTAATTTCCTTTCGCTTTAATTGCTTATCTATTTTCGTGTCCATGTGTACCATGTCTTCTATCTCCACATAATGTTGAAGCTCTACCACATTAGTAATATCTCTGTTGAGTCCATTGAGAAACCATGCCATGGTGGCTTCTCTATCTTCCTCCACATTTGCCTTTATCATTGCTATCTCCATCTCTTTATAGTAGTCCTCCATACTCTTTGATCCTTGAACAAGGCTTTCCAATTTTTGATGCAATTCCCTATAATGGTGGCTAGGAACAAAACGTCTTCTTATGATGGCTTTCATCTTCTCCCACGTTTGAATAGGATGTTCTCTATTTCTCCTTCTACTCATGATCAATTGGTCCTACGATATAATGGCATACTCACTAAACTCTAAGGCAGCAAGCTTTACCTTCTTTTCTTTTCAGTAATTGTGAGAGTAAAAAATGAGCTCTACCTTTCGTTTCCATTCCATGTATGCATTAGGATCATTTTTTCCTAGAAACGATGGAATTTTCATTTTGATACTCCCTAGGTTTCTGTCAAGATCATTTCGGCCCCTCCTTGCACCTCCATAGTTTCTACCTTCATTTATCATGGTGGCTTGATCATCAAACTCATATCCCTCATTATGATGTGCATTCTTTGGAACTCCTGCTGTATAGCTTTTATAATGAAAGCTTGGTTCTCACGTGTTTACTCTCATAGTAACGACACAACTCTCGTGTTTTCACTCAAACTTGGCTTTTTTTCTCTCTTTTAAGCTCACACACTCTTGCCTTTTTCCACCCAAGAAATCTTTCAATGTTTATACTTAAGGGCCAAATCAAATAAGAATCAAATAT
This sequence comes from Erythroxylum reticulatum, assembly GCA_025504915.1. Taxonomy (NCBI): domain Eukaryota; kingdom Viridiplantae; phylum Streptophyta; class Magnoliopsida; order Malpighiales; family Erythroxylaceae; genus Erythroxylum; species Erythroxylum reticulatum. The sequence continues at coordinate 19,722,996 of JANSVA010000216.1, forward strand.
CTTAATGCAACCAATTTTAATTGAGAATGCAAGGAAAATCCTAAATAAAGAAGGAAAACATGCAAAATACTAGAAGCAAAATTGACACAAATAACAAATTGAAAGCACACACTTGAATTACCAATAAGTGTATCATGATTTTTTTTTGTGTTAAGGCAGCAATGAATCATTATTACAGCCTTTTTAATGTAATAGATGCAAATGGGCAGATTCAATAACAGAAAACTAAAGGATGCAAGCAAATGGTGAATCTGGAATTTAATATTAGAAACTTGAAATTCCCAAATGGAACCTCAAATTATCACTCAAAACACTCAACCAAAAGTAAAATGTAAAGTATGGGTTTTGCCAACAACCAAACTCAATTGAAAAGAATTAGATACGAACAACTCCAAAAATTGTGCTAATTATACCCAAACTATTCTGAAATTTAAAACCCCCAAACAGCAGCTATGATCACATTTTCCCTTGAACTTTTAATGTTTTTCAGTATATTTGAAGCCAACAAAAATTGAAGCAACAGTTGTTCAGCTCAATTACACTTTTTTGGATATACAAGAACTTGAAATTTTGTTTTTGGCACAAACAAGTCAAATAGGACGAAAAAAATATGTTTTCCAGTCAATACGGAATAAAAACTTACTTGATTCGCACCACGGCTCTGATACCAAATGATGCGGAACCCCAAGACCCTTAATCGACCCTTACAACTCGTTACCAATCAAATCAGAATTAGTTTCTAAACAAAGCAATTAGATTAGGATTTGTTCTTACACCCAAGAACACTTATAAAAAGAACCTAAGTTAATTTTCAGTAATCCCCTTGAACCCCAATGAGTTAAGCACTCAAGAATACAAGAAATAGGAATTAAAATTGATAAAAAAAGATAAAATCAATTGCAATCAATAAGAACACCTTGTGCATAAACATAAAAGAAAGCAAACACTCTCTTCATTCAGATCTGAAATTTTTGAAATTACAACTTATTCTACATTACATCCGAAAACCGCCTTGTTATAGGCATTACAATGCGAGACAAAACATTAAAAATTGAAATAAATGTCTTCAAGGTAGTAAAGAACATGGCTGATATGGAGAAGGTGGGTGAGATGAAAAGACAATCTTCAATATTGAGAGAGACGTGGCTGCTGGAGAGAATAAGATGGAGAGGTGAATATAATAGCCACAAAACCCTAAAACATGATTAATTAAACCTAAACCTAATGGGTTTAGAATGGGCTTAAGTAAAAATAACAAGGGGCCCATATATTCTAACTTAAAAAACTAAATTGAGCCCATAAACCAAGTTTGAAATAGAAGTGACTAAAAACCAACATGGCCCCTTTGAAATGTGGCCCCTTTCACTTGTTCTAACCCTAAAGGAGACAAATAAAAATAGCTCAAAAACACAAACACCCTAAACTAGTATGTTAGCCCAATTATGTAGACGTATTTAGGCTCCAAAACATTTCCATATATGGACTTTCCATATTTGGGCAGCCCAATTTCAACATATTTTTGCACATAAATTTGGAGTTGTTCTTTCAGACGCTTTGCTCTGGACCTTGTGACAGGACCAACAAAACTTTTTATATTAGGAAAACCTTCCATGTTGGCACTTAAATGATCTAGTTTTTCTTGAGTAGCCTCAATATGATTTCCCTTGGCATCTCCTTGCGCTTTAGCTCCATTTTCCAAATTTGGTGAAGTTTTTGTATTAGAAACCCGAAAAACTTTCCATATTTAGAATCAGTTCTAAATCACCGAGAGTGCTTCTTGTAGCATCTTAAATGCCATTTGTATCAGATGGAGAGGTGAATATGACAACCAAAAAAACCCTAAAACATGTTTAATTAAACTTAAACCTAATGGGTTTCAAATGGGCTTAAGTAAAAATAATAAGGGGCCCATGTATTCTAACTTAAAAAGCTAAAGTGAGCCAATAAACCAAGTCTAAAATATAATTCACTAAAAATCAGTATGGCCCCCTTGAAATGGGCCATTTCACTTATTCTAAGCCCAAAGGAGACAAATAAAAAATAGCCTATAACAAATAAACCCAAATTTGACCCAAAACAAGCTCAAAAATACAAACACCCCAAACTAGTCTGTTAGCCTAATTATGTAGACATACTTAGGCTCTAAAACATTTCCATCTATGGACTTTTCATATTTGGGCATCCCAGTTTTAACATGTTTTTGCACATAAATTTGGAGTTGTTCCTTCAGACGCTTTGCTCGGGACCTTGTGACAAGACCGACAAAACTTTCATATTGGGAAAACCTTCCATGTTGGCACTTGAATGATCTAGTTTTTCTTGA
>JANSVA010000216.1:19780957-19804222 GCA_025504915.1 Erythroxylum reticulatum
GGAAATTAGAATTTTATACATTTTGGTTATTTTATATATTTTATATATACTAATAATTTTTATTTGCTTGTCTGATATTATCATAGCAATAAAAATCTTTATCATTTGTGACAACTTCTATTTTATGGCCACCAATGCAAAAATTTATATCGATTAAGTAATTAAATTTTTAAATTTAATTATATTATTTGCGACAAATACAAACACATTAGTCATAAATTTATTGTAACATATATTATGTATTTAGTGACAACATTATTGTAATATATAGCTTTCATACTTGTGACGAAAACTTTTACACAATATGGACACTGATGCAAATTTCTTTTATAGCTAACGTAATTCCATTGATGAATTAATAGTTTCATTTGTGATAATAATAAACATAGTTAGTGACAACACTTTTTGTAAGAATTGATTTTCATTTTTGTGACGAAATGACGTTGACACTATTTTATTAAAATATTAGTGACCAAGAATCAATGGATGTTGATATAAAAATTATTATTGACAAATACTTTGTCAATATTTATAATTAATTTAGTGGCGATAATGTTGTAATAATAAAATGAAGTACTGTTACGGCTTTATTCGTCACTGTTTTATGTTATTTGTGTCAACAAACTTGTCATAAATATATGAAATTGCTGTGACCATATAGTGTTGTCACACATTCCATTTGTTTTAGTTTCGGAACTTTTGTAACAATGTTATGAATAATTGTTACAACTTTATTTGTCACTATTTTATATTATTTGTGTCCAAAACCTTGTCATAAATAAATACAATTGTTGTGACCTTATAGTTTTGTCACATATTTAACAGGCTTTAGTGTCAACAATTTTGTCACAATAAAATGAAGTTGTGTTACGACTTACCTTGTAACTACTTCATATTATTTGTGACGATAAACTTGTCATAAATATTTGAAGTTATTATGACCATATAACTTTGTCACACATTTAAAAAATTTTAGTGTCAGTATTAGTGTCACAAAAGTTTTGTATAACGGTGACCATTGTTTAAATTAGTCACAATTTTAGTAGTGACGGAGGTATTTGTGACAAGAGGTGACGACTTCAAATATTGGTCCCTATTACTAATAGTGACAAATATTATTACTTTTAGTTATAACTTTCACCTTCACTAAAAACACAATTTCTTGTAGTGATGGCTAAACATATTGGGATTTTTTTACTGCCTTCTTTCATAATAACCATCTAAACATGTTACCTTAATCTATAGTGAGATTTGTAGTCTTCCCATATTAATACTCTCTTAGCTCAAAGATGGTTCAACACTTTTATTGACAACATCACACAAGTGTCATAGATATATCTCCTAAAAGATAAATATGATTTTATAATTATTTTTGAAAAGATTTTTATCATCGGGTTAATATGTAGTTCGACGAACTTTGTATTCAAAATAGTATATAGTACTTAATTTTGATTTTTAGATAGTTCTTCCATAAAAGTGGGATTTTATATAAATGCTAATGTAATGGAAATTCTAAATAAAATGGTACAATTAACTTTAAAAAACCAGCATTTACTTAAAACTGTAAGATCCTTTTATTCATTACCAATATTTTGAAAATATTTTGAGAGGCCTTAGTCCTTACCATATATTATTTAATAAACATATTGCCACGTAAGTTCTTAACATCAAAATTCCTTTTTAAATATGTTTCCACCATTTCCCCCATTTATAAAACTTCCTTCTCCTTAAAGGCACAAATATTTAGGTGTGTTGCTTTTGCATATACACCTATTCAAGGTTGGTCTAAACTAGATCCTAGGTCTCATATATGTTTTTTTTTTTTACTTAGCATCAAATAAAGGATACAAATGGTATAACCTTGAAAAAATATTTCACAACCACCTATGTTACTTTTTTTCAAAATCAAGCCTAATTCCTTCCTAATTTGTCTTAAGTGGAAGACTAAGTTATCCACATTATCTTAGGCATCAATTCCTTAAATAGTTTGAATTTGAGTGATTTAAATATGGAAATTAAGGATTCTATGATAATTAAAACTTTAAATTATAAGAATACAAAATTTTGGAGTTTTTTTGGATCCTTGTCCTTAAATTTTGATAAATTCTAAGAATAAAGTAATTAAATCATTCAAAAGGAGGAAATTACATAGTGATTCGAATAACAACTCCTAAAGTTGGAGTTTGTACAAAAATCTAGCTAACTACAATACAATAAATTCCTAGCAATAGTAATTCCTATATTCTTATATGCATCCTAATTTGAGTAAATATGAGTTTTTGATAATTAGTAGTCATGAATTTTATCCTTAATTTGAGGAAAAACTTCATCCAATTATATTTCTTATAATCTTCTGTTTTATCAAAGATCTTGTTGTTTCTCATCCTACCAATATAATGAACCAATATAACAAAACCAGTTTTGAAAATCTTTTGATCCTTTCTACATATCCCACGTGGTCTATTTACCCAAGTCAAACAACTCATCTAGGTTGGATTTCCATCTTACCAATTGACTAATTTTGAGTAATCAATATTGTCATAACTACAAGTACACGGTGTAGCTGTAGCTAGTACTCGCAACTACGGGTCGATCCCATGAAGACTATGAATACAAGTAATTAATCTTCTCCTATTATATAGCCTACAGATTGAATTTAGATTTTTTAATTAAAAGAAACGAAAACTAAGCTAAGCAAAATAAAATAGGAAATGAAATTGAAAATAGAATTAAGGAAGCACTTAGGAAATTATCGATATCGAGAATTATTATCTAGGTTTCGAATGTCCTAAACCTTTAACATATTTATCTTTTATTATTTAATTGTTTTATTAATTTATTGGACTGTGGAGACTCCTATGGTATGGTATTAGCTAACCTTGAGTCTAATAACAACTAATCCTAAGGTTTCCAATTGAATTAATACGGTTAAAGTTTGTAGGATTGCTTTACCAATTTGTAAATCCCTCTATTAGGTTTGACTTTAATCTGGAAGATTTATGTCAGCCTATCTCTAAGACAACAATCAACTCATTCCAATTACGATAGATATATTCAAACCTAGGATTTCTCAATTTCTAAGTAATAAATTAGATTATGATATAATATTCTCGGGTTTATCAAAGCATAAATAAAACACGTAATCAAATCATAATAATCAATCAAACCAATTGCATTAATAAAGGAATCAGATCATATCAAAGTATTAAGATAAGATTCATCTAACCTAAATACTAACTAAACGTTTAGTTAAATATGATGGAATATGAAATCAAATATACATAAAAAGAAATACAAATCGAAAACAATGGGTTCATAATTCTAAATCTCGCTAATTATCTTCCATCAAATGTTCTTTTGATGTAGAGGTTTGATCTTATATTTCGATAGATCTTTCGATGATTTCTTTGTGTTTTCACTTCTCTGGATCAAAATTGAACCTAGAGAATGAGTTCCACTTGTAGAATCATCTCCTCACATCTACTCTCGACTACCAAAAATTACAAGAATCGTGAAGATGCACGAGCTTAGGGAAGTGCATGGCCAAGTGTACTGCCAATCATCCTTTTTGCACTTCAAATGTTCAATTTCTGTCGTGATCTCATCCAAAATCTTCTCTTTTTAGTCCATAAAGGCAATTATCACCTATGAAAGCATTTGGAGTGAATTAAGTACCAAATATACGATAAAGGTATAAAATAGCAAGCAAAATACATCAAATATGGGTGGTAAAATATAGTCAAATATCTATCTATCAAACATCCCAACACTTAAACTTTTTCTTGTCTGTTTATACTATAGACCATCACATCCTATTGAATCAAATTAACATAAAATTAGAGTCAAGTTGTCCTAAAATTAACTTCGTAAGCAATATTAATAGTAATCATATCAACAATCGCATTGAAATCAAAATCATGTATCTTTACATCATCACCAAGATTCCACTCAATGCATTCAAGTGATTAGGGTAAAAAGTATCAAAAATCTCAAGTAATGCATAGTAGAATTCTTACCATATGCTTGCAATAAAATCACCTCTCTACCACTTTATATACAAACTAGAAAAATATGAAAGAAAGCAACAAAAAGAAACAAAAGAAATAACATAATAGAAAATAAAATCCTATACTAAAATTAAAGTAAAAATCAAAATAATATAGAAATTGAAATAAAATTAAAACTAACTCATAGGTTGCGTCCTATGTAACGTTTCTTTAACGACGGTAGATCGACATAACTTGAACATTTAACATCATCATGGATTAATAATCAACGGCTTGCTTCCACCTTTTGCTCCATAAAGTGGTTTTTATAACCTATAAACAAGCCACGTATTGTAACTTAATAACCAGGACATAATTTATGAAATTAATAAATCTAATTTCAAGCAGTAATGCCCCTTTTTAATGACAAATTGTTAATGAAAGAGGGAATAACAAAACTCCTTGAATCATCAATTGGCTCGAACAGCTCATCTTCGAGGAAGTGGAATCCCTCCGTACTTAAGATCATTACCAGCACCTCATCATTAGTTTCCTTACTTGGTTCCTCTATTAGTTCTTCCTCAACCTCCTCTGTCCACTCTTTTTCTTCTTCTTCTTAGGCAGAGGCGTCTAACTCATTTTTTTCAGCTATCTTCTGCCACTTCTCTAATTCCTCTTCTTGGATGGAGGCTTCTTCCTTAGGAAGCTCTTCTTAGAATGTCACTCCATTCATGAAGCCAACCATTCCTTTTGCCTCACTCTCAAATTTTCGTTGTTCAACTTTCATTTCAGTAGTGATTTCCATTAATTTATCTTTAATATCTGCTTCCTCCTCCTTCTCTTCTTCTTCTTCTAAGAGTTCATTTTGGAATGTCACTCTACTCGTGAAGTCAACCTTTGTCTTTTCTTCATTCTCGAATTTGTGTCGGTTAGCTTTCCATTTGGTAAGGACTTCCATTAATATATCTCTAAGACTTTCTTTTTCTAGAAGCTCATTGTGACTTTTGATAGTGATTTCCCTTCCATGTTCTTTAGCATCAGTTTTATTAGGACTAGGCACACTCCCTTGGATCTCGTTAAATAATATCGTTGCCAATTATCCCATCCTATTCACCAAATGTTTTATGTGAGCCTCTTGGTCTTGATGGTTTATGATTGATTCTTAAATGAAATCAAACATTATATCTTCTATTGTTGGCTTATAAATTAGGGATCTTTGATGCCGTAAATATCCATCTAGAGCATAAGAGTTGTTCCATTTTGAATTATAGCCATTCCCATATAGTGCACCTTGAGGTTGATTGTATATGCTTGACTTCTCTTATGTATAAATTGGTGCTCAAAATTCATGGTTGTAGCGATAACTCCCACCAATGTCACGACACGATGTAAATATTTGTTGAACCTCCGAAAACATGTGAGAATAGCTCACTCTCCTATATGTTAATGTTATAGATTGAGAAGACACATTCTGGCTCCCACAAAAGTACTGCCCACTCCATCCTTCCATTGCGAGTTGTGACTACGACAATGAATCGTAATTCTTATAATAAACCACAAACTTAAGATCAAGCAAAGAAATTCAAAAGATAATTAAATTAATAAGCTAAATGAATACAATAAAATAAAATAATTAAAAAAAAGAAAATTAAAATTAAAATAAAATAAAAACAAAGATAAAACAAAAGGAAATGAAAATGACTAGAGTAATAGCATTCAGACTTTCCTAATATCAAAGTCCCTAGCAACGGTGCCAAAAACTTGATTGACTTATTTGTGAGTTAGTCAATATTGTAATAACCACAAGTGCACAAAGTAGTTGTAACTACTACTGAAAAGTAGGGTTCTATCCCAAGAAGACTATGAATACTAGTAATTACCTTTCCCCTATTATCTAGCCTAAGGATTGATTTTAGACTTTTTAATTAAAAGAAACTAAAACTAAGTTAAGAAAAGCAAAATAGGTAACAAAATTGAATAGAGAATTAAGGAAGCATTTAAGAAATTATTGATATCGAGAATTAGTATCTAGGTTTCAAATCCCCCTAAACCCTTAACAAATTGATCTTTTATTATGTAATTTTTATTGATTTATTGGACTGTGTAGACTCTTATGATATGCTGGTAGCTAATCTTGAGTCTACTAACAACTAATCTTAAGGTTTTCAACTGAATTACTCCGCTTAAAGATTATAGGATTGCTTACCGATTTATGAATCCCTTTAATAGGTTTGACCCTAATCTGGAAGATTTATGTCATCCTATCTCTAAGGTTGCAATAAACTCCTTCCAATTATGGTAGATCATTTAAACCTAAGATTTCTCAATCTTTACATATGAAATCAGATTATGATCTAACTCGAGTTTATTAGAACATAAATAAAACACGTAATCAGATCACAATAATCAGTCAAACCAATTGCATGAATAAAGGTATCAAATCATATCAAAGTATTAACATAAGGTTCATTTAACCTAAATACTAACTAGACGTTTAGTTACATATGATCGAATATGAAATCAAAGATACATAAATAGAAGTATGAATTAAATATAATGGGCTCATCATTCTAAATATCCCTTATTGACTTTTATTGAATGTCTTGCGATGTAGAGGCTTGATCTTGTTTTTTTATGGATCTCTCGATAATTTCTTGATGTTTTTACTTCTCTAAACCAAAATCGCACCTAAAGAACAAGTTCCATGTCTGCTCTCGACTCCTACCGACTACCTTCTTCTTTCACCTCCCAAAACATCTCTTTATAACAAAATTTAAGGTTTTGGGGAGATGCACGACCGTGAATAACCAAAAATTACAAAATCATGAAGATGCACAGGCTTGAGAAAGTGCATGGTCATATGCACAATCGTGCATCCTTTCTGCACTTCAAATCTTTAATTTTTTCTTGATCTCATCCAAATTCTTCTCCTTTAGTCCATGAAGGCAATTATCATCTATGAAAGCACTTGGAGATAATTAAGTACCAAATATACAATAAAAGTATAAATATCAAGTAAAATACATCAAATACTGGTAGTAAAATATAGTTAAATATCTATCCTTCACTTACCAAATATGCTAAGAAATGCTCTCTATAGTCATCTTGTATGATAACACTTGAAGAAAATACGATATAATATTTCAGTCTCTCTAAAGTATAGACGACAAGTTGTATCTGGAATTTGGACTTTGATTCTATCTCTAGCTCCCAGTTTCTATAGTGTTGCTAACTATAGGATGAATAAATAAGCCTGAGATATTCCAGATCCCCATATTAGCTTATGGAGAGGAAATTTGATAAATGGGCCCATTAGCAGTTGCTTGCAAGATTAAGTCGTGAATTTATGTGAATTGTGTAACTCTTATTTGATTTCATTCTCTTATACTTGATTAGGTAAGTATGCTGGCATATGCTCTAAAACTGATCTAGTCCCCCTACACATAAAAAGACCAATACAAATTGTTGTTTCAAATGAGCATCTGCATCTTGTATCCTTAAGGATTATTCCTTTAAAAGCTGAAAGTTTTAAGTGTTACATAAAGGCCCTAATGAAAGCCAATTATCAAGCCAAAATTTTGTATTCGTCCCATCTTGAATGTAATACTTGATATGAGAGTGCATAAAGGACCTTGTGTGCAAAATCTATTAGAAAGTGTAAGATTGAGTAGTTTTATGAGAAATAGACCCATTGCTTCTTTGTTTGACATGAAATATATGAACCCATTTCACCTAAAGGCTTTCTTTATCCCAGCAAAATCTCCATATCCTTTTAGACAACAATATCTCATTGATTATGCTAGTTGAATTGATCCCCAATATACCATATTCCTTATTTGGCTTTAGATATCCTCCCACCACTAAAACTCGGTCTATGTTAGTTGATATCTCCTGTGCTTCTGTCAATGTTCTCCAGAACACCTTTGGGGATTGCTAAGTGTCATAACTAATAGATTCAAATTCCTTAAGTTTCCTTGTGGAGATTGGTTTTCCCACATATATGAGAGGTAATTGATGAATGATAAGTCCTGGATCCATGATCACAATTAGTGAATCTTCTCTACTTTACTTAGACATGTAAGTAGAACTCTTTCTTAGATTGAATTTTAGCCTTGATACTTCTTGATATCTTTGCAAAAATGTTAAAAGTACACTAATTGAAGTAGGTTAATTAGCACTTAACGTGAGTAAATCATCTGCAAACAAGAGTTGTTTAATATTGAGCCTACTACATTGATAATGAAATATAAAATTTGTATTTTCAGTAGTACAAAGTTGTCTAATTCGTTGGAGGACTTCTATAGTAATGGCAAAGAGGTAGGGAGATAGTGGATCTCCTTGCCTTATTCCTCTAATAGCTTTATAGAGTTGAGTAGGTTCTCCATTCATTAGCACTGAATATGATACTAATATCATGCAAGAGAGGATCCACTTGATAAACTTGGTAGGGTATCCAAAAGTATGGAGTGAATTAATGATAAAGCTCCATTCAATAGTTTCATATGTGTTAGTGAAGTAAATTTTGAGATCACAACTCCTGACACTTCCTTAGGATTGTATTCTTTGAACAATTCTTGTGTTAACATTATGTTGTCACCCATACTTCTACCTAGGACATAAGAACCTTGATTTAGATTGATTAATCCTGGTAAGGTAACCTTCAACCTGTTAGCTAGGATTTTAGAAATGATCTTGTACACCATATTGTAACATGCCATTGGTCTATAATCATTCAAGCATTTAAGATTAGGGGACTTCGGCACCAAGACTAGATAAGTCTTATCCATCTCATTGAGAGACCACCACTTTTAAAGAACTCATGCACTTCTTTTACAATTGGTGCTTGCAAGACATTTCATTCTTCTTGTAAAAATCTAGCATTCAAGTCATCTGGGCTTGTAGACTTGTCTAGATGAAAGGACAATAGAGCCTCTCTAATCTCCTCATTTGTGACTTCTTTAAGTAGTTCAGAATGCTGATTCTGATTTATGGAACCAGACATTCTATTGAGTAGATTATCAGGAAAGCAAGAAGTATATGCAAAAGCTCCATTTATTTCCTTGAAATGTCTTCTAGACATCTCTTTCAACTCCTTTTAGTCATACACCATTCTTCCATTCTTATCCTCTAGAGATAATATTTCGTTCCTGTTCCTCCTACCTTGAAACACATTAAAAAATATTTTGTATTCCTGTCTCCTTGTTGTATCCATTAAATCCTCGACTTTTGCTTTAGTTGAGATCTGTATTCTTCAGGAGTCTGTAAGTATTTTCCCAAATCTGTCTTCTCTTTATTAATGAGTGAGGAGTCTATAAGATTAACAACTATCTACTTCTAAATTAAGGAGAGATCCTCCATAACAACTATCTACTTCTAAATTAAGGAGAGATCCTCCATAGCCTGTAATTTATTGAGTTTTAAAGGATCCGTACTATACTTGAGGAGTTTTATAAAATCTCCTTAATAGATTTCAGCATTTGGATACGCTGAAATGCATTAGAACCCTGAAAATACTTTCCAACAAAAATTGCAATAATTGAATCAAGTTAAGAGTACCTTGGCAAGGAGCTGAAAAATCTGAATGGTGATCTTCTCCTTTTCACGCTATTATTAATATGAACTTTGACAAGTTTATGATCAGAAAATAATGGTTCTTCAAACTTAGCTTAACTTTCTGTCATTTTAGCAAGTCATCTATTATTAACTAAACAATTGTCTAGCTTTCTCTGAACAATTCCATTCCCATTTTGATGATTACTCCTAGTGAATATAGGCCCCTGAAATTTTAGATCCACATATCACAACAGAAAGGTTAATGTTGTCAACTTTTTGGTGTCTACATATGTTATGCCTCTTCCTCCTATAAATTCAGATGGAGATAGAAAGCTATTGATGTCACCAATAACCATCCAAGGAGTTGTGGTGTTTGAGTCAATTTCTTGCAATTCCTTCCATAAGTTAGCTCTCTGAAATCCCTAATTAGCTATATAGACTACTGTGATTACTATTGGAATATTGGTTGCTTTGGGAACTAGTTCATAATGGATCAATTGATTAGTACAAAACTAGTTTGAGATAAGTAAATGAGTCAGATTTATAGCAACTATAACTCTTCCATTATGATGCTTAGAGTAATTGTTAAGGCCATCTAGTCAATTAGGATAAACTTCAGCCCTTTATGAAAAGCTTCCTTTTTATTTTGGTTTCCACCAAACCTGCAAAATAAGGTTGTGTATCTCCATGTTAATCCTTTAGAGCTAATTGTTTATTAGAACAATTTGGTCCCCTTACATTCTATATTGTACAAACCATTAAGACTTTTTATACTTGGTCCTCCTCCTGGATGTTTTATTATTAGATCCTGATTCATGCCATTCATCCAACACCTTCTTAGTTCCACATAGCTATTTAATATTGTCCTTTATTTCCTCATTACCAAATGGAGTAGCATTTTCAATGTCACAACACATAAAGAGTAGCATCAATGATTAAAAGAAAAGACATTTATCATGGGACGTCATATTGAACGGGAAGCACTGGAGCAATTGGGAATAGTACAACAAGTTCAGGAGCTTATTAATGTTGGTACTTGGCCCAGATTCTTTGACATCATGGAGCCCTCCTACCATGAGTTAACGTTAGATGTGCTCTCTACTTTCTTCATAGAGAAAGGACACCATACATGGGACAAGCCAAATACCATCTAGATTCGACTCTGAGAAGATCCAAATGAGTTATTCTGACTTCTCAGTTACTATAGGCCTCTATGATGTGGACTTATCGAAATGAGGGATTACCTAGATGGGAAGTTAGATTTCTCCTATGGGATGTCTTCCCGACAGTTATGGAACATAATCAACGATGACAGTGACTATAACCCAAGCAAATCTAAAACCTCTTCATTATAACTCCCAGTGCTCTGAAACATACTTGAAGTATTAAGCTACATTTCTTGTAAACTTCGGTTAAGGTAAACAATAAGATAAATCATTAAAATTTAGACTAAAAATAAAGAATTGACAAAAAAGCAACTGTGAATTGGTTGATTGATAAATGATGAAAACCAGGAATTAATTTTTTCTTTATTTTCACTTCACCTTCTTGATTTAATACTACTTGACCCTAGATATCCAGTAATGATGATTAGCCTCTATTAAGATCTAATCAAGTAATCCTAGTTAAAATAAATATAAATTGAATTGTGACCTCTAGATCTATAAAAATTCTTCCTAACTATGCAATCAGATTTGAAGCAATCCTATGGATGACTAATAAACAATGAAGATCTCTCTTCAATTGCCTATTAATTTAATGTTTATAGGTCTATTAAGTACCAGCTCTCATTGTGCAATGCAACATAAATAATCAAATCTAATATCTTAATTCAAATTGAATATAAAGAAATAAACATCACAATCATATTTTATTAAATTAATAAAGTAAACAAATAAATCAAGAGTAATTACTAAAAGGAATTTAGTAATTTATAGATGTAACTCTGTGTGAAAATTGATTCATCACTAACATTCAACGACGAAAAGGAAATAAAAGAAAAGAGTAGAGAATTGAATCTCATTGTCTTCTCTTATTTGCCTTCAAATGGAAAATATAACTTTTTCAGTTTTGTTCTTTTTTATCCCCTCTTTTGTTTTTTGAAAAATGAATTGTGTACAGATAAAAATATATCTACATTGCAATGAGTTCATGACTTTATGCCTACAAATAAATATATACTATGACAAAAAAAACAAAAGTAGCTAAATTAACATAGTACAACTAATAACAAAAACCAAAACATTAGACACTTCATCTATTCTTCATCTCCACAGACAAATTGCACTATGCTTTGTGACCCAACAAACATGCTCTAATTTGATTTACTATTCAATCAGCCAATTGGTATTGCTCAAATTTTATATAATAAAATCTTCTTTTGTTTCTCTCCAAATGTTATAAATAGAAATGGTGAAAACTACTTTAATAATGATTGTAGAGAAGCACCACTGAAAGAACAAGTGGTCTTGGTCCTCGTCCATTCTGTTACAGAATAAGCATAATACATCTTTGCTATCCCACCAATGAACCTTGGTTTTGAGACGACTTTTTATAGCAAGACAAGTAATGAAAGATGCCTTAAGGCAAAGCTTGTTTTCCATATGAGATTGTACCAAGAGACTAACATAGAGTGGGAGTAAAACAAGTGATGATAAGAAGCATTAGTGAACTAACCATTAGAATTTAGAATGTAAGAAATAGAATCATCACTTTGAGTTACTTCTAATGAAGGAAGGCAACCAATTAGGGAATTAAAACCCCTGAAGTTTCCATTCTAATGCCCTTCCATGATTAGTTTCGAAGCTTTAAGATGTCATGGAATTCGATTTCTAAGGTGCTGAAAAGCCACCGAATGCACTAGAGGACTAACATCAAGCCAATTGTCAAATCAAATCCAAGTCCTCTCATTATTTCCAATTTTATATTTGATGCAAGGATAAATGTTATTCTGAAATTTCAACATTTGACTGAGTAACCAAGAGCCTTCCTTAGAAAAATCTGCTTGCCAAATGTTAGTATGTTTCTGATAGTGCTCAGGTATCCATTTTATTGGCAAAGCCTTCGAATGAACGATTATCTCCTCTTTTTATATTCTGTAATTGCCTTTTGGTGTTTTTCACTTCCTTTTTATACTCTTAATCTTTCTAGGTTTTCTTCTAGGGTTTATCCATATTTTGTGTTATAAAATATCCCTAAATAGTCAAAAGTATAAAAAAAAACTTGCAACCTAGAAAGGTTCTTTGCACTTTCATGCATGGGCTTACTTTAGCTTTCTATCACGATCATGCATTCCACCAACTTATTGTTGCTTTATGCACAATTATGCATCTCATACACTATCGTGTTAGATATTGTACTCTAACGATATTGTACTCTAACTCCTCCTTCATATATGGATCCTCATATAGCAAGCATTTAAATTATGTAAGTTGTTGAAACATCTAAATTACGTTAGGCTTGATGTCAAAATTATTGGCCTCTACTATAGGCTAGTAATGTCAGATTATGTCCCCATAAGTGATGGTTTAGTATAATCTCTTATAGGATATTGTCTTCCTTATCCTGCCATTATATTTGGTAGTTGTAGACTTGGAGCTTCTAATTATCTTCAACTTCTTAGGTTTCTCTCCCTTAAGATTCACAGTAACCTTTTGATTTTTAGATCTAGATTAAGTAGTACCCTAAGATAACTCTTAGTCATAAATCAAAGTATCAAAATCCTAAAATTCAACAATCAAACACAAGATGAAGAAAGAAAGTTCTAAAATAAAATAAAATAAAATAAAATAAATAAGAATTTTTCATTAGTTTAATAAAATAAAGTGTTCCTAAAATCCTAGTACCTGATAACAACACCAAAAACTTGATGTATAAGTTAATGATTCGAGCAATACTAAAGATCAACTAGATAAGTAAAACTATCATTCTTATGGTATAGTCTATTAAATACAAGTACTAGTATTAGTAATAATTGTCTTTTTATTATCTAATTTAATGAAATGAACAATTGACTTAAAAAATAATTAACTAAACTAAAATTGATAATCTAAAATAATAAGCTAAAGAAAATAACATTTAAATAGTAATCAAGATCCATATTAGAATCTCCTAAGAACCTTTCTATGTTTAAATTTATCTTAATTTTATTACTAACGTTAATTTTTTGGACTTGATTCAATTGTTAACACCAATTTCTTGGACTAATAGAAATTTTAATATTATAACCATATTTGTTCTCAAGAAATACAACTTTTACTCTTAAGTTGGTTAATTGAAATCTCTATCTAATCAAACCCTTTAAGAATGCATTAACATATTTTATAAGTTAATTTATTAGATTTAATTCTAACCTAGAAGATTTTTGTGGTTTTATTTATAGGATTTCATGCAACTACTATTGTTCATTACAAGTTCTATTCATATATGTGATTCCTTAATTTCTATATATGAAATCTAAAATTGAATCAAAACAGTGGCAAATTCCAATCCATCATAAGAAATAATTGTGAATAATTTATATAAAAAAACTTGGATCTTTGATTATATCAAAGAATCAATCTAAACAAATAGGTCAAATATTCGTCTCATCTAGATCCATCCCAATTTAGTTCATATTAAACTAAAAAAATACCAAAAGGAGTAAAAAAGAATACAAAATAAAAGAATTCATTCTCATGAATCTTGAAATCTTAAAGTTCTTCACTTAAATCTCGATAAGAATCTCTTAATTCTCTCCAAAGTTGCTCCTTTCTTATCTATAATTGCTCAAATTTAGTTTTGTTTTATTTGATATTATCATAACAATCCCCTAGTCTTTTTATATGAAAATACCTTAGAATTTCATAAAATTACCTACAACATAGGTCCAACTTGAACCTATATTGCACCCACATTATTTAACCTCAAACTCAGTAAAAATTATAGTCAATATTAATCTCCAATACAAATCCACGTTGTCCCCGTGTAACTTAGCCATGAATGGGGATCGGACATGAATCCATGTTGGAGACGTGTTCCAAATTCTTCCTCTAAAATTGTGTCAAGATTCCTTCAGCATGATTTCAATTCGCTCGAATTTGTTCCTTCTTTATTGGAGATCTATCACAAGAACTAAAAATAAAATATAAGCCAAATTAAATATCAAATCCTTTTAAAAAAAGAAAAATACTCTCAAAATCATGCTAAAATACATAATTAGCACATATCAAACCTGATGTCATAGCAATAGATAATTAAACATATTATGGGAGCAACAAAATTGGACATGCAAGAGCAATAGAGAAACTAAATGACTCAATGAAATTGAATAAAAATAAAAGCAACAAACATGAAATAGAAAACAAAAGCAAAAACAAAACTCACAATAAAAAATGAAAGTGTAACCAAATAGACCCTAAAATTTATTGTATTAAAATTGCACTTAACTTATGTAGCTTGAATTTAAAAGTTGAATAGCTTGATTTGAAAATTCCTTATTGTGCAAGAATTAGAAGACATTAAACCAAATAAAGAGAACATCTAATATATAAGTCGCAAAAAAAATTATATATTAAAATAAAGTAGACATTAAAATAATGGGACAATTTGATTATATATTTGTAAGAAAATATAATAATGAAGATGTCATATTCCCTTATTTTATATGAACGATATTAACTATTTATAATAATATTGAGAAAACTGAAAATACAAAATAGTATAGGAGAAATGGATTGATTGGCTATCTCTAACGAAATATAATTGAAAAGATGTGGGTTTATTCAACATGAACAACAGCATATTTATGAGTATTCCATTTGTTGGCTATTTCACATAAATTATTTGGAAGTGTTCTATAATAAATAAATAAAAAGAGATAAGAAGTTTCTTATTCTTCAATAATTAATAATTTAATGTAAAATAACTATAAGATTAAATATCACATATGCAGTTGGCATTGTAAGTTGTTCCTCTCAACTATATGGAGAAGACATTAGACAAAATCTGGAGTACTTACCCGTTTTTAGTTTATGCCAGGTACATATATTAATTCAAATATACAATGTGATATTAACAACAAAACGTCCCTATGTATTTTGAAAATGGACTATTTGCATTTTTGTATTACTCCTGACTAAATATAATTACATTGTGATGATAAAAGTAAGTATAACTCTTAAACGTAAAGCATTTTTGTAAGAATTGGATTTAATAACATTAAACAAGTACTCCGCATTGCATTAATCAAAATGTGATGCAGTTTCAAAATAAATGTAACCTTGCACTCAAGGTTGAGGGATGTCCACAAAGTGAGCTTATGTAGTGAATTGAGACACTGCATTATTTATCAAAACATCAAACTATCATGATTCTAAATGTATGCCGTATCCATATAGTATATGCAATTTTATTTATTTTCTTCATAAAAATCACAGTATTTGCTTCTATAAATACTCTAAGATGTTGACAATTATGTTCTATCTTCAAAAACAAAATTTAGAGTTATTTAATGGTATTAAAGTTGAAAGTTCTTATTGAAAATTTTAAAGATTTCGAACTTTATACTTTTAACCATATCCCGAAGTCAACATGCCGACGTACGCAAAATGAATCTTTTTCCATACGTGGAATGCATGTATAACAACTGAAATTGCATCAAACTTCACCGGCCATACCGCTTCCCACGGCAGTGTCATCCCTACACCTTTTTTTCCTCTTTCCACAGCATATTCATATTCATTATCTGTTTTTTCCTTCAACCTTCTTATAATAATCAAGAATTACGCATTTCCTGAATTGCCATCCAGCACAAAACAGAGATTAGAACATTTGCACTACTACAGTATCCTTTTCTTTTCTTATTGACCATAAGCGAAAAGCCAGCTCTACCCATTTTCTGAGGTTGAAAATGGTTGAGAAAATTGTGATCCACCTTGAATTTGAAGAGGGGTATTCAAGTACTAGATGGGCTTGAACAAGGTGTCCATGCGTACACGAGCAGGCCCAAAATCAATATGATTGCTCCTCCAACGAACCCAGTTGGCAGAGATGACGCAACTCCGAGATACGGTAAAGGTAATGTGAAGACGTACACAGATAATGGCACTGTCAATTGAAGCCCAGAAACAAAGACTTTTCTTAATTGTCACTCACAAACGATATGAATGCTTACGAACTTCGAGCTCATTTGCTTATTCCAATAAATGTCTAACCTGGGTGACACAAAGCTAAAATGGAAGGATGCACTATCTCTAATGAATCATAATTTTGTAATTTGTCAAAAAAGATATCTAAACCGTAGGAAACCCGTGTTCCATCATTTTGCTTGGTGTCTTGCTGAAATTTTTAGGTAGAAAATTGGTAGTTGCTTACCTATTCGGCAGTCTACATTTCAAGACGAAGAAGGACGTACCTGAAAAAGTGGAAGCAAGGGAAGACACAACAGCCGAGGAGATCTTTAAGAGATGCAGCAATGATATGTTAAAACCCATGTTAATGATTATGAACAGCAACGGTAGAACCGGTGCACCATCACAGCCTATCACAGCCAAAATGTAAGGTAAAAAGGTAAGACAATTGTCGCTTTTTGCAGCAATAGCCAAACTGACAAACTTCGCCATGTCAAGACTTCCCACCATACAGACAGACAGCTTCACGTGTAATTCAAGAACTTTCACTTGTAAAGCGAAAAGGAATATAGATATTAACAACATTAAGAACTTATTGCGGCCTTTTCAAACAGAAACTAAAACAAAACCAAAAAATTCTGAGGAGAGAGAGAAGTATTAGTCTCAACTTACCACTTGATAAACTACCGATATTAAGAAAGCACACTGCACCATCTCTAAGATAGTTTGGAAGTTGACTAAACGGTATACCCCATAACTTTGACATAAAAGGTATGAGAAGGCATACAAACAGTGCCTTGACAAAGAAAACAAGCAACAAAGTTAGCAGTTCATTCTTTCTGGAATAACAACACAAGATTTACATGCTAAGATTCCAAATTTTTGTAATTGCACTGAAGTATACCTACTTGGAAAGCAGATCCGTAGGAGTTTACAACAAACAGATCTACTGAACCACCCTGTGGTATAAGGATCATTACCACATCAAAATTCCTCTAAAGCATAAATTCCATAAGAATAAAACAAGAACCAAACTAAAGTTGGTGAAGTTCACCTTTATCATCAGACAAACAAGAACATTTTATTTGGGAGCTTCCAAACAAGAGGTCATAACAATCCTTTTTCTATTTTATATTTCTGGGGTCATTATAAAAACTGAAAGACTATATCTATTTAAGAATATAAACGGTTTTAGCCACAGCAAGTGCAGTGAAATGCCATTTTTCTGCTGCTATAAAAGAATTCTTAGATCCTTTATGGTAATATATCATAGGTCCAGAATAATATACCTTTAACTGTTGGCCAGCCTCTAGGAATATAATTTCCTGAAAACAACAAATTAATCCATCAATACAGAACCTATACATTAAGCTCAACGAATCTTGGGAGAAATTTGTAGAGATTACTAACCTTAAGCACTGTATCAGCAGCTTGCAAGAAAAAAGAAAATATCATCAAAAGACTCCAAAATATGCCACCTTCCTTCAATGAATGACCAGAACTAGATCCACTGCAGAAAAACAAGTAGGTTCTCATGGTGAGATGCATCCAACGATGTTATAAGAGGAAAGGATAACTAACTAAAGTTTTTAGTTTGCTAATAACTGTAAACGAAGTCTAGATGGGAAATGGTTTGAATCTATCAAAACTTTATGCTCTTAGACAACAAATATTCAAGTACAGAAACAAAAATCATCTAACAAAATTACACGTGTAGATTGATAAGGAGAATTACAAGTATCCACCAAAGCTGGAGATGTCTAGCATTAATATCATGCTTCAGTTGTGCTCAAAGATGATCGTGCAAGTTTTACCTTGCTACAGTTATGACTACACCAACTGCAACAAGCAAGCATCCAAATAACTGATTGAATCTATATCTCCTCCCAAGAAAAATAGTTGACAGGAGAAGCTGCCATACGAGAAAGGTCTGCAACCAGAAATAGGCAAAATGAACCATCTAAATTGCTCATTTCCATTTCCAGAAAAAAATGTCTGGAAATGTTCATATGCCAACGGGCATGTTACCCCAGGATTGCTTTTTTACACAAAAACCATATGTTCCAAAATTCTTCAGACATCCACTTTGGGCATACTCTTAAACGTGCAGTTAGAAGCTACGAAAATGATGCTCAATTGAAGCTCTCAACTTTTATCTATTTTGTCAAAATTATTATCTGATGTGTAAATAGTGCTAATGATCCATACAAGTCTTCAGAAATAAATAATCCCGTTCAATTCCTCAGTTGCTAATACACATTCCTCTCAGTTTAGACGATCTTTTCTAGGATTATCTAGTGTTTGTAGTGGTTCCAGAACAAAACTGAAAATAACTGATCAGAGTGACCCTTACCTGAGAAAGAATTGGAATTGATGCCCCAGAAAGAATAGCTGATTGAAGGTAGAAACCCAAACAAAATGTGTAAGAAGTTGACAAACTTCTTGTGAATGACAAACTCATAAGTATAGATGTAACATAATAATGTTAAAATCTGGAAGTAAATTATTCGTAACTTGTATGATTATAAATTGGAAGCTAAGAGTTCATCTCAACGTTCAACCATTTCTCTCTCTCTCTCCCCCTCTCTCTTTCTTTTTTTTTTTTTTTGAGCAAAGAGCAAACTATTCTTTCGCCTTTTAGTAAACAACTTTCAACCTTTTGAACCTTGGTAGATGAGTTCTATGGCCATTAGGCTATATCTTTGATGGATTATCTTGATTTTACTGCTCAAAGAAAGCTTAAATAAGGATAATCCTCCAAGTTATAGTGAAATAATTTCAAAGAAAAAATTCAAACCACAAACTCCAACAAACAACCTCGTTGGACCATTATTATAGTACATTAGAAATCAACTTGGACATTATTATAGTAATTTAGAAATCTATTAGGACCATGTTTATTATTGTCTTCTCCATCCAACCAAAAAGTTGACAAAAAAGTATTTTGATGATAGTATAACATTTGTATGGGCTGGAAATCAGAAAGTATGGAAAATAGATAGAAATCAATGAGGCATATATCACCTGCAGCTGCCATTCCAGTTGCTGCAGCAAGAGCCTCCAGGAGTCCAACAAGAAGAAATGGAGCCTTGGGCATGGCAAGCATCTCATCCGTAACAATGCCAGCACGGTACCGCATATGCAAAACAGTAAAATATACAAGAAGGTATCTGGAGAAGGACGACATGAAATTTATTTTTAACTTTTGAGCACGTCCCAATAATCGAGGTGATTTTTTTTTCAAAAATATATTTCTGGGTACATGAACAAGCGTCAATGTATATGCAAAATCTTTAAAAAAAATTCGTCACTTCATGCATCTATTACAGTTTTGAAGTCTTGGGAAATAAAGAGGCATTGGCATTAGTTTTAGCTCTCTGTAAATAAACAGGCATTCCTAGCAGATTGGGGCGTGAGAGTCGTTTGAGGAGAAGCGAAGGTGAGTTTGGTGATTTGATGAAATATGATGTGAAGTGTAAAAGCTTTTAAGGGACCACAACTGCAAAAGGTCAAGTCGGCGACAGAAAGTGTACTCTATGCCCACGTGGCGTAAAGTATCGCATGGCTCTAGCGCACACCAAGCAATGTAGTAGAGTTCAACTAAAGGCTAAAGCATATTATGTGGCGAATGGCGATGCTTAGACATGATTGACTCCACTTCTAAAGGCTTCCGTTCAACTTGGACCCACCACTAGCCGCCTATCAACCCATTTTTTACCTTTTCTTTTTCCATCTTGATCATTTTTTAATTTTTTAAATCAAATCATATTTCATTATTTGGACATGAATCCTTTTTCCCAAGATTTAAAAAATAAATAAAGCATTACATTTTTATTCCCCAAGGCAAAGCCGGCTCAATCATTCTATCAAAAAAGCTTATTCTTATTTGGCGAAGAGGACGTTTAAAACTTAGGTAACAAATCATCGCCTCCCACATTAACAGCAACAAAACAAAAGCTTAATACAGACACAAGTATTCACGATGAACCAGATTCAAATGACGATGACTTGTCCATTAAGGATTCAATAATGAACTGGCTAATCTCTAAGCAAGAAAAATTGGGGGCGAACCCTATCTCATAAACGGCTCGTAGCCATAGAAAGGGAACTATGGGAAGGCTTTCATAATAAGAGCATGTCAATGCACGGTCATTATACGAGCTTTGCATAAGAATTGAAAAGAGTACACTAGTACTGTACATATAAAAAGTATTATATGGATAATAAAATCCTGATGGGCCTCTAATGTCCCAATTTTTTTGCTAACAAACTTTTTTTTTTTCAATGTTCCTTTTTTTTTGTTTGGGACAAAAGACATTTCATTTCTAATAATGATTATAATATTTTATATTTAGGATTTTTGTATTTAACTAATTAATTTAAAAAATAACATTATTTTATGTTTAAAATTTTATAACTATTCATTTCTAACTGTTAATAAAATATTTCAAAATATTAAAAATATTTTCTAAAAAGTTAAATTTATTTATGTGGAACATGTATTATGAGTTAATAGAGCATCTCTAACCCGTTACATCCAACCATGTCAGCATTCCATTATACCTATCTCATTATATCACTTTCCACAATGCATTACACTCTAAAAAGCATAATAATATGGACCCACATTTGTATCATATTTCTATTTTAATAAATCACAATACATGTCCCACAAAAATAATTTTATTTTTAGAAAATATTTTCTTTATAATTTGAAATATTTTATTAAGATTTAGGAATACATAGTTTTACATTTTTAAACATAAAACAATGTTATTTTCTGAAAATTAATTAGTTAGATACAAAAATTCTAAATATATAATATTATAATCATTAGTGGAAATAAAATTGCTTTTGTCAAAATATTAGCTATTGGAAGGAAAAAAAGAAACGTTGAAAACAAAAGGCTGTTAGCTAAAAAGTTGGGATATTAGAGGCCACCAACATTTCATTATCTATATAATGCTCCTTATACTTGCAGTAATAGTGCACTCTCTCCGATGCTCGTATAATGCAAAACTCGTAAAAAAAAAAGGATAATAGTATGGATCCCATTCATATCATATTTCTAGTTTAAAATCTCCGATGCTCATATAATGCAAAACTCATATAATGGTTGTGTATTATAAGAGCATAGGAGATGCTCTTAAAATAGAAATATGACATGAATGTGGTCATACTGTTACACTTTTTAGAGTGTACCGTATTGTTGAATAATGAGATATGGTATAATGCACAATTACACATGAATTGCCTCGGGGCTATGGAAAGCGCTTCAGCCACCATATTTCGGAGTCAACCAGAACCCTAAATTCACATGACCAAAAACCAGACCAGTCTGTTGTTTGTTATTGTGCAACTAAATTGGCGGAACAATAACATATAAATACCAGACATTGTAATTTATTGGTTTCACACAATCCTAAGCAAGTTTTAATAAATATCAACGCCAGGACTGCATTGTACTGTTTCCAGGCCGACACTATCCATCCCATGGATCTCTGGAAACAGTAGATATAGCTCTGGCAACAGGCAAATCAAGAAATACACACATATCAAGCAAAGAGTTAGGGAAATTACCCGAAAGTAGCAAGCTGCGCGAGAAAGAAAGGGTAGTGTTTGAGAGGTACTAAAGCCAGTTTATAGAACACCCGATTCCCTACACCCAACACCACTGTAATGGCCGCAGCAATCACTACCTCCACTCTCCGATCTTTGATCTCCGCTGCCGTCTGATGACTCCTCACTGAGTACGAGCACGGCCCTACCTTTTCCGTTTCGTTCCCTCTGCCGTCCGATGGCTCCCATACTACTTCGCTAGGCCGAACCGCCTCAACTGTAAACGATGCTGGATGCCTCGAACAACGAAGCATAATTCTTGGTCGTGGTGTTGCAGAGTTTCGATTGAGAGGAAGATACAAGACCTCCACTGGTCTTCTCCGGGATTCAATTGGA
This sequence comes from Erythroxylum reticulatum, assembly GCA_025504915.1. Lineage (NCBI taxonomy): Eukaryota > Viridiplantae > Streptophyta > Magnoliopsida > Malpighiales > Erythroxylaceae > Erythroxylum > Erythroxylum reticulatum. Next base: position 19,803,561 of record JANSVA010000216.1, read on the forward strand.
CTGTTTGACGTCGCCAGTCCGGCGGATAATCGGCGGTAACATGATGTCATAATAACATTAATCGCTTCCAAAAGACTATTGAGAGAGAGTGAGAGAGAGAGAGAAACCTGGCCTGTACCAGTACGGAGACAGAAATGTGAAGAATTGCAATATTATAATTGTATCGCTGTCGACGGGAGGATTTTCGTGAATTTATTTTTTCCCCTTTTGGAACACGTTGACATGAATTGGGATCGACATACATTTTTCTTTTTTAAGATTACTAGCAGGTTAAAACTGTCCAAATGTGCAGTAATAATATCATGTTAATTTAATTTATTATATTATTATATAATTTTTATGTATAAATAAATATGTAAATTTTAAAGACTACTTATTGTAGAAGACTCTTGAAATATCCTGATATCGTCTTTTGAAGAAGCCTAAAACAAATTATTCATTAGTCTATTTGAGGAAATTGTAGCAGTCGGTTGGAAGAATTTCTTTGATATTTATGAAACAGTTTACATGAATGAAGTATATAATTTCTGGAAGAATGTGAAAGTAGTAGAAGATACTTTGGTATGAATGGTAGACAGATTATCTGTTATTGTTACATTGAAGTCAATCGAGAAGGCTACTGAGTGTCTATGATTAAAAGCGTCATTAATTCTACAATTATT
>JANSVA010000216.1:19804322-19821470 GCA_025504915.1 Erythroxylum reticulatum
GATCGAGAACTGGCAAAAATTCACGTTTGCGATGGTGGTTCGTGTGCTCCAAGAAAGATTAAGGGAGGCATTAAATGTGAGATGTTGATTGTATCAAATATTAAATGATTAAATTCTAATCTGTAACGCTTGCAGGATTTGGGAGGTTTCACATTCCGCTACAAGCAATCTTTTTATTTATCTCTGCTCGAATAATAAAAGACAAGAAGAAATAATACAAAACAAGAGGAAAAAAATTCCTGACGAAGTAGCAGAAAAGAAAATGGATCCTCTATCTCCTTTAACCCAGTTGATCCATTTCCTGAAATGTAACGACAAAAAGAAGAAGACAAACAGAAGAAGTGACCACAGTACAGCAAACACAAATCCATGACTGAAGAAAAAGAAAAAGTAAAGCTCACCAGAGCTACACGCCCCAACTGTTAGGGAGCCGTACACATAATAAAAACTCGATTAGGGAGCTGTACACATAATAAAAACTCGATCAAAGCTAAAGCAAAAGATAAGAAATACAAAACGATGACTGAAGAAAAAAAAGAAAAATTACCACAGTTACCCAGCTGTAGACAAACTAAACGGAAAGAGGGTAAAAAATAGTGGAAGTGTCGTTACCGACCTGTACACATAATAAAAAGTCGACGAAAGTCGAAGCAAATAAGGACTAAAAGAAGGGAATACAATAGCATACCGTTACTAAAGAAGGAGCTTACCGCTGAAAGTAAAACTCAAATGGCGAAGACAGTTATCCATGCTATAAACAAAGTTGTCGTTACCTAGCTGCACACATAGACACAATAATAAAAACTCGGTGTCAAAAAAGCAAAACCGCCCCCTTACCCAACTGTAGGCAGAGGCATGCTATAAACGAAGCCGCCGTTACCCACATGTAGATATAGACATAATAATAAAAACTCCCTGTGAGATATGCATGATGCTAATAGAAAGAGAAATAAGAGAGAAATGAAAGAGGGATATAACCTTGACATAAAAAAAGGGACCTTAGCACTGAAACAAAACCACGCCCGTTACCCAACTGTAGGTAGAGGCATGCTATAAATAAAGATGACGTTACCCACCTGTAGACATAGACATAATAAAAACTCCCTGTGAGATACGCAGGATGCTAAGAGAAAAGAGAAAAGAGAAAAGAAAAGAGAAATGAGAGAGAAATGAAAGAGGGATATAACCTTGACATATGACATATGATAAAAAAACTCGGTGTGAGATACAGAGAGAGAGAAAAAAGAGAGAAATTAGATATGAGAAATGAGAAACAGGGAAACGCAGAAAGCTAAATACACAACCAGAGAGAAGAAGAAGAAAAAGAGAAATGAAAGGGAGAAAAATACATATGACATGTAGAAAAAGAAAGAAAGAAAGAGAAATGAAAGGGAAAAAAATTACGACATATAGACTGGGGGAGGGTAATGACTGTCAGATTAAACGGACGAAGGAGATGAATTCCGTGGTTGTCCATCCCCTTTGTCCTTAGTATATACATATAATGATAAGTATTAATTACAACTTTTGTACAACTTATTATGAATGATTAAAAAGAAAACACGATTCAACTCATTTAAGTCACAGAGAAAAGTGCAATTTTGACTTTCCAAATTTTATCAAAATATGAATTATAATTTAATATTTTGACAATTTAGAATGAATTTCAATATTTATAAAATCTTTAAAATAGATATGAAGTAAACAAATTTTAAATAGAATTATTTTTTATTAAGTGTATGTTACGTGATATTAAGAAACTCATTTTTAAAAATATTCTTAATTTTTAAAAAATCTAATTATATTTGTTGTCTATAGTATATTTGATAAGGGCTATCCTTTAAGCAATTGGTCACATATTCGAGTCACATAAAAGCCTTTTGTAAAATATAAAGGGAAGATTGCGTACAATTGATATCCCTACCCCTAACCTTTATAAAGCGGAGAGCCTTATGCACTAGAATTGTTGTTGTTGTTGTTAAAGTACACTTGATACTCCTCTTATTTCTATCCTTCCTATTAAGAACTTTTCCTTTACTTTTATACCTAAGGTTTGACAATAATTCAACGTTTTTGTTTTTATGTGTGAAAGGTCTTTTAAGAAATGTACAGAGATTGCTATGGTTAATGTTAGGACTACATCTATATGGGTTGTTCATCTATAATTGTCTCACCTTCTTCATTCATTCTAATGAATTTAAGAATAACTAATATTTAGGATTCATTTAGGTGGTAATCCCACCAACCTTTCAATTCTCCAAAAAATCTAGAAAGTAAGAGCTCAACTATTGCATGGTTAGAGGTTCCTGATTGGGTTCTATAAGCATTGGCTAACATTGTCATTTGTGGAAGTGCATTCAAAATGTTGCATTCAGACTTTCCATTGATATTCCATTCATAGAAAAAAATGAAAGCATTATACCTAATATGTTGCAAAAAGTTAGGTTTTTGAGTAATTTCTATATCAGGGGCAGTAGGTTTTGACTAATGAAGTTTATATTGCCAATGGAGTTTGTTCACTATTGGAGAAGGAGGTTAAATGCTTTAAGACTCAGAGTTGCTCTCTTGCTCAATCATATTTACTTCCTAAGAGCTATTAGTTTTATTCCTAGTTTGGATGATGTTCAAAGTTTGGGATGTTGAGGATTTTAGAGAATTGAAAAACTATGTTTTCATTAATCCTATTAAACTGGCTTTGGATGATGTTAGGGGATTCTTCATTTTTTTTTCTTAAATTGACTCAAATTGTCGTTAAACCTATCATAAGGCTTTAAAATGGGAGTTTTGACTGACTCTATTTTCGCTATCACTATAGGATTTTGTAGGCTTTTCTCCATTATAAGTAGGAGTCCTCCTAGAGAATGCAAATAAGTGTATTGTAATTATTTTGACACATAATGCTTTGATATCTTTAGGGTTCACATTTTCACTTTCATTTTTAATTTTCAAAGGCGATGCTACTATTGCGTTTTTTTATAGGGAATCCTTATTTCACAAAAGGAGAGTCTTTTTACTATAATTTATCTCATGTTATAATTTCCCACACCATTTTTTTTCCTGATATTGTTGTTGATGGCTCTAAAGGGGTATCTATATCGTTTTCCTGGGCATAAATTTCAAACCAACCAAAAAATAAAATATGCACTTTATGGTTATTCACAAACTCATAAACAATTTCCTAACTCTAAAAAGTTCTTTAAAAACTATATTCTTTTTTCTTTGTTTTCTAAAGAGTAAAAGTCATCATGCAAATATTTTTTTGTTTACCTTAAATTCTCTTTCTAAGATGAAAAACTCATTGTTCACATTTTTGGTTATTAAAGAGAAAGTTTAAGATGTTGTGAGAGACTATGCCTCGCTATTTTTGTAAATGGGTTACGGAATGTTTTTGTTGTAATATACTCTTTGAAGGCTTAAAGACGAGATATTAGATGTTGAGTACCTAAGCAAATCTTTACTAGGGATATTAATCATATATGAAATCATAGAGACTCTTCCTAGGTAAATTATTGACAATGAAAAACTATCTTCAAATATTTGGCTTACATATTTTTTCCTCAAAGAGAAGTTCACCTTACCATTTGGGTATTATTGTTCTTCTTTGATATGTTGTAATATCCTGCCTCCTAAAATTGTAATGAGATTAAAATGTTAGATTAAGTCGCATGAGTTATTTCATTTAAGAATTTATAAGGTGTATTTCATTCACATGCATAATATTCGTATACACATATGAATCATGATTTAGAAAACATTGCAAGATAGTATAGGCACTCAATTGACATATTTTGGGGTATGGAACGAAAATGAATACGATATGAATGTGCATTTCCAATATTTTGCATTTTGATTTACTAATAACATGAATTAATGGATTATAATTAGTGAATTGGGAGTTTATTGTTATAATTGAGTAATTGATGAGGTGATATGTGCATCTAGTTTAAGAAAAATGTTAAAAAGCAAGACAAATTTATCTATGGGAATTTAGGTTGATTAGGCCTATGAAATGGTAACATATGACATTGAGAATAAATGACAAATGAATCAATTAAATAGATGACAAGTGGATTGAGTATAATTGCGACAAGTGGCCCTTTAAGTTTGTGACAAATGGAACTTTAGACTTGTGACATGTGGAGCAATAGAATGATGACATGTGTAGCTTTACAAATGGTGACATATACAGCCTTACAATTGGTGACGTGTGTAGCCTTACAATTAGTGACATTTGTAGCTTTATAAGTAGTGACATATGGAGGCTTAAACTGAGTGACATGTGGAGCCTAAGGTAAGTGACACATGGATCAATAGAATAGTAACATATAGACCAATAGAAGGATAACATATGCACCAATAAAATGGTGACACATGGACCAATGGAATAGTGACACATAAATTAGTTTGACCTTCTTGAATTTATAGAGAAAATAGATGAAAAGGCAATAGAAGTAAGAGTGAAGCTCTGCCATAAGGTCAAAAGAGGGAGAAAAATGAAAATGAGAAGAGAAGGAGAGAAAAAGGGGAAGAGAAGAGGAGAAGGAAAAAAGTTATTAAGGTAAGTTGAAATTTGGGTTTCAATTTCATCTTTCTCTTTCTATTTGTATTTCATATTCTTAGAGCACGAATTTGAAGAAACTCAAAGAATGAAAGTTGTAGATATAGTCTTAGCTTGACCTTTGTGAAAGTGGATTGACAAAATAGTGACTAGAGTTTGAGTTATGCTTGTATCCCTAATACTACCTATGATAGACCCCTATGCAGGAATGATTATAGAAGGCCTTAGAGTCTGAATTAATGAAAGTATAAAACATGAAAAATGATTATTGATGTCTTATTATTGCTTTTGTAAAACAGTTTTGTTAAGATATTTATTGATAATGATTTATTGAAAGTATTGGTTGCCAGTTTGTTGCTTACTAGAAATAGGACAGAATTTGGATAAAGATTATATTTTAAATGGAGATACTGTTTATGTAATTTTTAGATATATTAATACTAATGGAAGTCTAGTTTCTGGGGGCACAAGAATCATAGCATTTTGATTTTTTTAGAGAGAGTTATGATTAAAAGAAGATAGCTTGTTCATAAAGGAGCATTAGGAAGAAAAGGATGTAAACATTGCACATAAGGTTAGGTTAGCTTGATAGTTAAGGAGACTTTGAGCTGAATTAGGAAGTGAATTATTGACCTATTGACATATGTTATAATAACATTTATGATGATTGATTATTGATGAATTTGGTTGTGGTGGTGTATGAATATGAGATACATGTTTGAGTAGTAAATACATTGTATATTTATATGTATAAAGGCTCGGGAGATGTGGATCAAGGAGCTCATACCAAGGATTGTTGAAGTTAAGGGAGTGTATACGGGAGATGTGGATCAAGGAGCTCATACCAAGGATTGTTGAAGTTAAGGGAGTGTACACCTTGTTTTGAGTTGAGTTGGGAAAACCATATCTCTTAAATGAAATTAGAACATCTTAAGACATGCATGATGACTTGTATGTAAATTTTAAACCTAGGTAATGCATAGTAGAATTGAATCTCAAATGGATGCTAGTATACTTGTTTATTTAATAAACAACATTGTTTTAGATAACTCTTTGTACTTGGAGTGCATCTGATGTTTTTATTATGTAATTTAAGAAATGATATTGTTTTCAACAAACCTGCATTTGAAATGCAAAGAATAATATTTTATTTTCTGAAACTACATTTTTGAACAACTTTGCACTTTGAATGCAAAAGATGATTTTTATTGCATGAAATATTGTTTTGAAACTTTCATATGCATAACCGAGTTATGTATGCTGTGTGTATGTGTTCTCTTTTGGCTTAGAGTCATGGCAAGGTTCCAATTTATCGGTTGGATTGATAAATAAAGGCATGGTGCCTTACTTGATTTTAGTACTTAATATTTGTATATGTCTTTTTATGATTGGTGAGGTAACGATTGGCCAATCGTGTGCTAAGCACAATAGATTAAGTGATCCCCGTACCTTTGACGCTGGTACATAAAAGTCGAGTTCCCATATTGACACCTTTTATGGGACTTGCAGGTGATTCCACATCTAAAGTCTGGACACCGACGAGGTCATCACCTGGGGTCATAATGCTTTTGTCGACTATAGTCCAAATTCACCATGGATGAAAGTCAAGCCAACATCAGGAATCAGTGGGTGTGAACATTAGTTTGGCCAACTAGTAGTGACATATATGATTGTTTTGGCTTATCCTGATATTTGTTTTTTGATAAGATTTGATTTATACATGTGATGTCTTTCTACTTATATGTACTGAAACTAGAACCTATGTTCACCCGATGAGTTATTAATAGGCTAAGCCTATATGGTTCCTAACCAGTATACGTTCAGTTATAGGCTAGGCCTATGTATTTTTATGTGAAGTATGTTCACTTCATAAGTTATTTATACCGTCTTGGTGTGTATCGAGTTCTATTTGCAATACACGTTTTTCCTGCTCACTGAGTACACAGTATACTCACCCTTCCGCCTTCCAACCATGCAGGTTAATTTAGTGAGCTTGAAACTCTGTATAGATCATGTGGTCTTTTGACATTTTCGGGGCTTTAATGCATGTGGATAGTTTCTGTTTTGTACTTCTGTTGTATAGTGGCTCATGAACTGTTTTTATTACTCTGGTTATGTTGATATGCTTTATATTTTGAATTAAAACATTTTGTTTTAATTAAAAAGAAGAAGAAGAGATATTCAGTTAGCCTTGCATAGTCGGATTAAGAATACCGTGAGTGTCCTTATCCTGGGTATACAGTAGTTGTCATATGCCCGATGTGGTATTGAGTCGTGACATATGTTGTTTAGGCTCAAAGGAATTTGTGGACTTGGATTTGTTGCACCCTTAAGTATCCATTCCTCGTGCAAGTTGATGTATTTCCACTTTATGGATTTTGGGACAACAATATTGAACTTTATTAGATTAATTTGTAAAAATAGAGTTCACCTTTCATGCTATGGGTTAGGGCTTTAATCTCAAATGTAGTGTTTATGGCTTTGTAATGGATTTTTTAAATCAAGGTTATAGGGATGGATCCTATGTTCATTTTATAATTTTGGGTTTGAAGTTATAAAACTAAAGCATCTAAGATGTTTTTCTCTTTAAGAGAGATTGTTAGATTCTATAGAACTTAACAGAAAATCTTGAAAGTTATAGAACCTAATATCTCTTGAAACCACAAGAATGGAAGTGTTTAATCTTTCTTTCATAAGGGGCTTCACTCCCACCTGTAATAATCCTATGTGGACGTAGGTCAATAGGTGGATGATTTCAAAGGGATTTGACAAAGGGATATCACATTCTTTAGTTTTAATGGTGTAATCAATTTTCTAAGAAAGTTTAAACTTTGATTGTTAGTAGATTCGATACTTTTGCACTTTAGGAACTTTCCAGCTATCTATAGGCTTTTCTAAGTTTTCTATTATTATTTCATCATTATTCATGATCCTATTATTGGTATTAGAGTTGGATGCACTACATATAGATTTAGATCTTGTAAAAAAATCTATTTTTCTAAAATTATTGAATCCTTAGATTATAAATAGGCTAAACTAACAAACTTATATGTCTCTCTAAGGCTCAAACTGCTAAGACCACTTATCCTTAGGGAAAAGAAGTTATAAACTCAATAGTAAACCCTTACCCTGCTTAAGACACGTAACTATGATACTAATGGAAGGTTGCATGAGGATCAATTAAAAGATGATAAAGGGAAAATTTTGAAGGACTCTAAGGATAATTAAGACCTTAAGTTTTCAAAGGATCTCACTTGAAATAATCAAAGGTTCACGTTAAAGAAAGGCTCATTTTAAAGAGGTCTCAAGGCTTGAATTGGATAGATTATAAGTAGATCCTTAAGATCTACTTAAGAGGATCAAGTGTCCTTTCTAAATGTCCAGTTGTTGATTTAATCTTGCTATTAGACTTTTGTTTAGATCTAATTATTTTAATAGTAATAAGGCTCTTACCTCACTTTGGGGTTGCTCTAAAGATTCTAGGATTGTAGGTTGTTGTTATTTCGAAATGTTTATTTCTTATTTTACTTTATGCTAATGGATTTCACAAATCTAAACATAACATGACATGAATAAAGCATTAAAATCTAACAAAAAAATGAGTAATAAAGTGAATATGGACAAATATTGAAGCAAATTAAAATAAATAAGAACAAATATTTGATATCATAACATAATAGGCAGTAGAGTCGGTCTCTACATGTTATAATATTCAATAAGAATAAGAGCGGTAATAATAAAGAAAATAAACAATATTACACCTTGATAAGTGGCAGATCCAACCTTTATAAGATGCAACATGCAAATATAAAGAGAAAATATTCAACATTAAAGCAAATATAAAACCTCGACAAACGACAAAGCTAGTCCATTATAAGTTGTGTATGTATAAAAGTAAATAATTGAAAAAGAAAATAAGCTTATAATAAATTTCAAATAAATGTTCAAAATATGTGAAGCATTATAGAAGTTTTAGGGTTTTGAAGAAGAAAAGAAAAGAAAAGGGTTTCAAATATAAGGCTTTAAGGTTCACTTTAGGTGTTGGTGCAAATAGGTGTTAATATAAAGGTTCAGTAAAAGTTTTGGCTTTGAGGTTTTGTTTTTAGCTTTGGGGAGTTTTAGGCATTAGGCCAAGCCTGTGAAAAGGAAGGGGAGATGACCAAGCTTATTTGTAAGCTTTGGAAGAACAAGAACTTGGAGGAAGAACTTGAAGAAGAAAGCTTGCCTCCTGTGTTCTAAACTTACCATTATTTTTATAAAAGTAAAACTTACTATTTATATGGACTCCTTCTGTCATATTTTGTCTTTTCACATCTTTAATTTGGTTTCTCCTTTGCACAAGTCATTTGTAGCTTCTCTTTAGTGCAATCTTGTCAAATAATTATCATTTTTTTTACAATTGGGCCCTTATATTGGGCTGATATATATAACATCTATATTACATTTCTTAGGCTCACATTTTATAATTTTTTAGGCTCATAATAAATTGATCAAATTATTTTCTTAATCTGTTAGATCGTTGTCTTCATTATTTTTTGAAGTTGACGTGGATGATTTTGATTTCAACAATTACTTCACTATCTCAAAATATTTGTATTCGGTTTTTGCAACTTCCAGTATTGTTTGACCTTTTGATTTTTGTTGCAAAAATAAAGTGGGTTCACTTTGATTTAATCATTAAGAATTTCAGGTTATCCACTCCTCTAGGCTTTATTACTTTTAAAAAACTTATCCCATCATTTCACTTTAAATCTTCTCACTAAGCCTTTTGTTTGTGTCAGCAAGAAAGTTTCTTCATAATCTCTAGCTTCGGTGTTGAAGAAAAGCGGTCATGAGCGACGGTTTATCACATTATTCATTAAGAATGCACCGAACCGAGCTTGCTGGTAATCATAGTAGGTGCAAATTGGGCAATATGGAAAATTAATTGAAAAACAACTAGGTCAAGGCTTTGAAGAGGAAGGGGAGATGTCTAAGCTTGTTGCTAAGCTTTGAAAGAACAAAAATTTGGAGGAAGAACTTGAAGAAAAAAGGTTGCCTCCTATATTTTGAACTTGCCATTTATATGGGCTCCTTATGTCTTTTTCTTTTCTTTGCACAATTTCAAGTTGGTTTCTTATTTGCAAAAGCCGTGTAGCTTCTCTTTGATGCAGGCTTTATGTTTTGTCAAATAACTTAAATAATTATTTCTTTTTACAATTAGGTCCTTATATTGGGTTGATACAAATAGCATCTATATTACATTATTTGAGTTCACATTTTATAATATTTTTGGGTTCACAATAAATTGATCAAATTAATTTCTTAATGTTTTAGAATTTTGCCTTCATTGTTTTCTAAAGTTGACATTGGTGATCTTGATTTCAACAATTACTTCATTTTCTCAAAGTATTCATCTTCGATCTACAACTGCTAGTAGTGTTTGGGCTTTTGATTTTTATTGCAAAAATAAACTAGGTTCACTTTGTTTTAATGTTTCAGAATTTTAGGCTAACCATTCCTCTATAGCAATTTGATGGGCTTTGTTTTGTTGCAAAAACTTATCCCATCATTTCACTTTAAATCTTCTCATTAGTATTGGAATGTCCAATTACTGGTCTTATTTGCACTCGTACTTCCACGTTAGCACCCAGGGGATGAAAAATTTAGAGACAAACAAGAGGATTGGCAAGACAATTTCTTCATAGTCTTTAACTTGGCATTTTGCTTTAAAAGTACTACATTCTTCACATATCTTTGGGGGGAATATCTAAGGGATGCACCTATACTATTTCCACCAATTAATAAACTAGAATAGGAAATTGTACTTAGCTTCAGTGTGAAGAAAAGCATCCATAAGTGGTGGTTTGTCACATTATTCATTAAGAATGCATTAAACCAAGCTTGTTTATAATCATAGTACGTGCAAATTGGGCAATTTACACGTACTATGATTACGACCAAGATTGGTTTAATGCATTATTAATGAATAATGTGACTTTGTTGAAAAATGGGCATCAGTATTTTTTTGTTTCCACAGTTCAAGTCCCCACTCTATTAGGTGAATCACTTTGTTTATTTTGCAAGTGGAGTAGGTAGGAATTGGTTTGTCGGGCTCAACATAATGGTGTTTGATTTTCTCACAATTTATTTCTTTAAGAATGTGCATATGATATTCTTGGGGCTTTAATAAATCACGAAACTTATAGTGTCATCTTTTGGGAAAAACATTGTTTATTGCTTTGGAAGGGTATAACTCATAAAGCTCATTTTTCATTGTCAAAATGTTTTGAAAAATGTTCATTTTCAAAAACGTTGCTTTGAAAATATTTCTAATTTGAAATTTATAAATCTTTTAAAGAGCTTGTTGATAAAATTTCTTTGGGGTTTTGGTTCATATAAGATGATTTTTTGTTTCATTTTTAGTAACCATTTTTTAAATAATTTGCTTTTATAGGCATCGGTCACGTAAATCTCTTAGAACTATGGTCAACTTTAGAGTTAGTGAAAAATGTTTTAACCACTCAAAAAAATCCACCATATTTGATGAGGTCTCACCTTGTTTTTTTTTAGAAAGGGACATGTCTTTTCTTCCTTCGTTATCTCTTTCCAAGTTTTTACTGATTACTTAATTGTGTGATTGGCTCACTTAGTTCTTTAGGCTTTTAGTGGAGGCTTTGAAAGGGTTTTTGCTATTGGAATCATGATATAGATTGCAAAAATTGTAATGTTTTGAAATCAGGGATGAAGTTTTGCTTCACCTTTAATAAATTGAATGTCAAAATCAAATATACTTAAAATTGCTTGTTATTTGGCAAAAAGATATTTCAAAGCAATATTTTAAACATCTTCTAATAAACATCTTTTGCAGACTTAGAGTTTATATAGAGTAAAAAAATTTGATTCAATAAGTCACTTTAAACTTTGAAATGCAAAAATCAATGAACAAATTTTATTATTTATTTATTTAATAATTGCTTTAAGTGGGATTCTAATGTCCTAATTTGTATTGAATAATTTTCTCTTTACCATTTACATTTTGTTTGAAGATCCCTCCATATCCTAGATTAGAAGCATATGTTTTTATAATTTTAAAGGCATTAGGATCAACTAAGTGCAAAATGGGGATATCTTTGACCATTTGTTTGATTTGATTCATGAAATTGGTATGCTTTTTCTAATCAAAGTTTTGAAGTTTTTTCTTAATCTATCACAGAGAGATTTATAAAGCCTATTCAAGTTAGAATAAAAATCAATAACATAATTCATGCTTCTTAAAAACCATTACAAAAGGTGTGATGGTGCATTGTGGATTTACTGTACTAAAACCCTATTTGGTTTGGAAAAGAATAATTTTTTTTTGTAACTACTAATCCTTTTTTTTATAATGATGTGGATGACACTACTTGTAACAGCCCAGATCACCCACTCACAGATATTGTCTGTTTTAGGCCTTGGCCCAGTCAAGCTCTCACGGTTTTACTTTTCCCGAGGTCTTCCCAAGAGGTCACCCATCCTAGTACCACTCTCACCCAAGCACATTTAACCTCGGAGTTCTGATAGGATCTAGTGCATTAGGCCGTGGAAAATGCGTCTTTAAGGGAGAGGCATCCGTACCTTTATAAGGCGTACTTCGTTTCCCTTTCCAACCGGTGTGGAACTTATACTCTCCACCCTCCTTAGAGCGCAACCCTCTTTGGGGTCCAGCCTAGCTGGCACAACGGTTCAGGTACCAGCTCTGATACCATTTGTAATAGCCTAGATCACCCGCTTACAGACATTGTATGGTTTGGGCCTTGGCCCAGCCAAGCCCTCACGGTTTTGCTTTTCCCGAGGCCTTCCTAGGAGGTCACCCATCTTAGTACTACTCTCACCTAAGCACATTTAACCTCGGAGTTCTGATGGGATCCAGTGCATTAGACCATGGAAAACGCTTCTGTAAGGTAGAGGTATCCGTACCCTTATAAAACATACTTCGTTCCCCTCTCCAACAGATGTGAGATTTCACACTACTAATGTACTATTTCCAAACCCACACAATCCATCTCATAGATCTCTACAAGTAGTAGATGTAGCTCTGGCAATAGGTAAATCAAGAAATATGCACATATCAATAAAATAGTTAGGGAAATTACCAAAAAGTAGCAAGCGGCGTGAGAAAGAAAGGATAGTTTTTTTTTAAAATATAAGAAAGGGTAGTGTTGAAGAGGTATTAAAGCCAATTTATAGAACCCTCAATTCACTACACTTATCACCACTGTAATCGCCACAACAATGACCACCTCCACTCTCCGATCTTTGATCTCCACTAACATATGATGACTCCCCATTAAGTTACAAGCATAGGCCAAACCTTTCTATGTCATTCTGTTTACCATCGGATGACACCTATACTACTTCGCTAGTCCCAACCACCTCAATTGTAAACGATGTTGGATGCCTCAAACTAGGAAGCATAATTCTTGGTCATGGTGTTATAAAGATTCAACAGAGAGGAAGATATAAGACCTCCACTGGTCTTTTTTGGGATTCAATGAGACTGTTTCAAGTCGCCATTTTGTTAGATAATCGACAGTAAGATAATGTCATACTAACATTAATCACTTCTAAAAGAGTAGAGAGAGAGAGAGACTAAGATTGTAGAAGTACAGAGACAAATGTGAAAAAATTTAAAGAGTGCTTGGTTAGTTGGTATGGGAAGAAAAGAAAGGGTAAAGAATGAAAAAAGGATGCTTGCTAATATATTAAGTTTCAATGAACAGTAATACTATATCCGCATTTGGGGCATTACTACACTCCCATCGATTAAGAGAGAAATGGAATTCATTACACTAAAAAAAGAAGTGTCATGCTCGTGATAGGATTTTTTTTCCCTTTGTTCCTTTTTTACTATAATAATGAAATGGTGGACATTATGGTAAGTCAATGAAGTGTAATATTTTGGATGATTAAACTGTATTTTGAGGACATTATGTGGCTGATGATATGTTGATACAAACAAATGCCAGAGTATTTTCTTTTCCTTCAAAAGCTATTAAAAAGGAAATACCACAATATACTTAATTTTAAACATTATGTTACCATAAATGAGGTGCATAAACTAAAAATAATTAATTAGAATATATTTAAAATTTGATATAAAACAAAATTTTAACAAATTTTTATTTCTCAAGATTTTTAACAAACTAACCACTGTCAATGGTAATGGTAATCATTCATTCGGGCTAACGAACCATCATAATTAGAATGGTTATATCTATTTACATTCCTAACTATATTCATTATAAATCATATTACCATTTCCCCAAGTGAACCAAGCACACCTTTAATATCATATTTGTATCGTTGTTCACGATAGTTTCCTTTTCCCTTTTGTTTACCCCATAAACTCATGATTTTTGTAAAATTTATTTTTTTCTTATGAGTTGTTTTGTACCTCTTGTAACATGTTGAATTAAATTAAGAATGATACATATTTTTGTTTTTAAAGATAATCATGCTTTTAGGTTTCAATTATAACTTTTGTAAAATTTGGTATGATTAAAAAGAAAATCGAGTTCAACTCACTTAAGTCACGAAAAAAGTGCAATTTTGACCTTGTAAAATTATCAAAATACGAATTATAATTTAATGTTTTGACCATGTAGAATGAATTTTAATATTTAAAATAGATATTAAGTAAACAAATATTTAAATAGAATTAGTTTTTTATTTATTAAGTTTATGTCACGTGATGTTAAGAAACTCACTTTTTAAAATATTTTTATTTTTTATTTTTTAAAAAATCAAATCGTATTTTTTATTTAAAGTAAACTTGGTACTCTTCTCTTTTTCTATCCTTCCTAATAGGAACTTCTCCTCCTAAAAAAGTTGATTGGATTCTTCTTTAAGCATTACTCTTATTAAAAATATATCTTTATACTACTTGAAATCAGAAAGTTTTTTATACCTAAGATTTGAAAATAATTCAGCATTTTTATCTTTTCAATGTGAAGGGTCTTGCACTATAAATGTACTAAGATTGCTAAGATTATTGTTAGGATTCCATCTTAAATGGGTTTACTATTTTCATCTAAAATTGTCTTATCTTCTTCATTCATTCTAACAACTTTAAGGATATCTAATATTTGAGATTCAGTTAGGTAGTAATCTTACTAAACTTTCAATTGTCCAAAAAATCTGACTATTAAGAGTTTAGCTATTGCATGATCAGAGGTTCCTAATTAGGTTGTATAAGAATTAGAGGTAATTGCCTTTTATTGAAGCACATTCAAAATGATGTATTCGAACATTCCATCGATATTCTATTCATAGACCAAAAAAGGCATTGTACGTTATTTGTTGCAAAAAGTTAAGCTTTTTTATCAATGTCTATGTTAAGGGCAATGGATTTTAACCAATGAAGTTTATGTTGCCAATCAACTTGTTTGAAGGAAAAGTTATGTGAGATAAGCTCTCCCTTCTCACTAAAATACTCACCTACCTTATTTCCTAAACTTCCTTTTTGTCATATCATTTTTGGAAATTCCCTTCCCACCCTGAGCTTATCTCGTGACTGGTTCTTGAAGCAAAACACAACGGAGGAAGTTATTGCCTATCTGGAAGGTCCTTCTCAGGACTTTCAAACTGTTATGGCTGACAGGGAACTCTCCCTATCTAAGGAGGACTTCCTAGTCCTTGCCCATGAGCTATTATTGGAACAACTGGGTGACAAACACATAGAACAAAAGGGATCGCTCCACCCATTGGCACTTAGGCAAATAAACTACAACAATATCACCATAAAGATACACTCAAACACTTCCAAAATATGGTACAAGATGGGATTGTGTTCCCTTTGATGGGATTGTGTTCCCTTTGAATGAGCTGCTCCAAGATGGTGCTAAAGCTTGGTCAATTGCATTGGTGGGATTCTCTTGGTCCAAAAGACTAGCCTTCCTAATAGTGCTAGCTTGAGCAAAGGCTAGATGGGGGAAAAAAGGTCTAAAAAGGGTGATGCTTAGAGAGGATGGTACTATTTTATTTAAGCTTCAAATGGACATAAATTTGACATAAATTGTTGAGCAGGGACCATATCATATTGGCAATCAACACTTATTTTTACAGTAATGGAAGCCTGGTATGATGTTAGTGTTAAGTCAAGAGGATTTCATGATTATTAATTTTGGTGACAATCAAATAATAATATTATTAGAAATAAATGAACTATTTTGATAAGTGTGTTAAGTGTGCAGAAAACACAGAAGAAGTTCAAAACAAAGAAGAAGCAAAAAAACATAGAAGAAGCGAAAAACACAGAAGAAGTGCAAAACATAGAAGAAGTGGAAAAACATAGAAGAAGCGCAAAACACAGAGGAGGGGAAAAAACACAGAAGAAGAAGAAAACACAGACAATACAAAGATGAAGATACTCTAGTACGTCGAACAGTTAGTTAGTTAGAGTTACTTACAGAACTCAACTGAATAATTGATTTTACAAGAATCAAGAAGCAGTTATCAAGAATCAAGAAGTAGTTAGAGACTTAGTCTATAAATACTAGTCGTAGTCAAAGAATAAATAACTTTTAATCTTTTAGCTTTCAAGTGTTTACGTACAAAGAAAAATTCTGCATTCAAAAGTGCGATGCAAGAGAGCAAACTCTACTGTAACAAAAAGCTCACAATATCTTTCTAGTGAGAGAAAGAAAAGGCTAAGAGCTTGGAGAGGCTAAGATAGCAGAAAGAATACTTTATGAAAGAGATCTGAAGAGGCTCTGGAAGGGAATAAAGAATACTTGAAAAAGTGTTGAAGTATAGTGAAATCTTAGACGAACTCTGATAACTGGATGTAGCCCATGGTTTGGGGTGAACCAGTATAAAAATTGCAGCGTCTATCTTCTAACCTTTCACTTTACTTATTTGATTTTGTTGTTAGACAAGTATATAGAAGTTATTTACGATTTAACTATGTAACTATTTCTGTATAACATTTGTGGTATTCTTTTAACAAGTTGGAAAAGATCTTAACAAGAAATATCAAAGTTTTTGTATTCATGAAAAGAATACACAATTCAACCCCCCTTCTTGTGTATATCGTATATCGTACGTGAATTCTATATTAATGTGTGATTTACTTCAATTGGTATCAAAGATCGGTTTCTAAGAACCACCTTTGCAAAGTGAAGAAAAAGATCCATGGCTGAATCACATGTTTTTATAGCTGAAGATACCTCCGTCACAAGACCACCTGTATTCAATGGTGAAGATTATCATTATTGGAAGGATAGAATGCGGCTCTTCATAGAATCCACACATGTTGATCTTTCGGATATCATCGAGAATGGACCATACGTACCAATAGATGATGAAGGAAATAACATTCCTCGTAATAGATGTCCAGCTAATCACAAAGCTCGATTTTAACTAAATTCAAAGGCCAAGTTCTTTTTAAGTTGTGCTTTAAGTATAAGTGAGTATGATAAAGTTCATGGATACGAAACTGTGAAGGAGATGTGGGACACTCTATCCATCGCACATGAAGGCATAAACTAGGTGAAAGAGTCCAAGATTAGTATTCTTGTACATCAGTATGAGCTGTTTAAAATGAAAGAAGATGAGTCTATTGATCAGAT
>JANSVA010000216.1:19832934-19851064 GCA_025504915.1 Erythroxylum reticulatum
GCAAGAACTCAACATTCAGCCCTTCTACTCATGATCAATCAACAATCATCACCTTTAGGAACTGAGCAATCTAAAGGGAAGGAAAGGAATGAAAGCTTTTTGGACCTTCTGGGAAGGTTTTCTTATCAAAACATTATTATCTATGAACAATCTGAGATAAGAACAACATGAGAAATAATTCCTATGCTAATTTGCAAATCCTTAGAAATCTAACTTCCATAACAAACATCTTTCTAGGCAAAAATTGTTGATTCTTGCTTATAATTTAACTTTGATCCTTCTAACAATGTCATTAAGCTACTGAGACACGCTTTTGAAAATTCTAACGTTTCTTTTAAGTCATATATGGTAAATTAAAGAAGCAATATAGGCATAAAAAAACTTATCTTTTTATACTTCTATCCATATAAAAGGAAAACCTAGCTTCCATGGATCTTAGGTGGGAATCCATTACATTTATCCAAATTGGCATAAGTTTAGAAGCAATGAAGACTAATTACACTCACAAAATAAATTAACAACAAATTTATTATCACGTCCATATAAAACATAAGTAGGAGAATCTATGCAATTATTAAACTACAAAAGTCTATCTTTAGTAAGTAACCTCCCTTTGACAGTAATCTAGCATAAAAAAGAGCATTTTGGTATGTTAAACTTTCCCTAAACATACTAAGAAGGTCCAAAATCTATCAACTTAGCCATGTAACCAAGTGTAGCTAGAGGATATAGTATATTTACCATCATGAGAAAGCACCCACTTCCCCTATTGAAATAGTGTTGGAAAACCATTCTCAGATTTGTAATCTTCCTTCATTACTACTTGCTTTCAATGTCCCTTATCTACTACAAGATATTCTTCCCTCTGAGGTAAATCTCTCTTACCTACTAAACCTACAAAGTATCAACTTTCCTTGATATCACTTGTAAGTGTTGAACGATTGTTTTCTAGTTCCAAAATTTACAATTTTTTATTGTAGTTCTTAAGGAATATATTTTGGTAACTCACCAATTTGAGATCTTTCCATATAGCGTTTCCTCCAAAAAAAATTGCCTATTTAGCTTCTGTACTCTCTTCACAACATCTTAATGGAGAATAAAAATACATGACCAATAAGTATATATATAAAAAATAAAATTCAGTTCATAAGTTGGCATCTTCTTGCATAGTCAAAATTCCTTAAGCTTAAACAATTTATTTTTTAGGAATTTTTTTCCAAAAACCTTTGACAATTAGCATTTGGCTATTTATTATAAGATAAAAGCATATATAAATACTTCATAATGAAGGAACCTATAATAAAGCCAGTGGTATCTTGCAAAAACTTATTTAATTCCTCCTGAACTCCTCCCAAATATAAATTTATTTTTAAAAGGTTAACACAAAGAATTAAGGTGTTAAAAATGGACTAAAAGCATCCATCATAATCTATATAGAATAAATATTAACTTTGTAGAATAATTAAAGGTCATCTTAAGACAAAGATTGTTTAACTCCATATTCTTAAAAAAGGAATGAAAGTTGAAACTATAATTTTTATAGGCTTTCCTTAGTTATCTTATCATCTAATCTATAGTAATGACAAAAATGAGGGTAAAAGGTACACCCTTGTCTCAAACCTCTTCACTTTTAAAAAGCCTGTAAAGACCTCCGTTCATTAATATAGAAAAAGAAGCTAAGGTAGTAAAAGTTATTAACCACTCAATGAAGGTGACTAAGAATTTTAGAGCTTGCAATAACTTTCTAAATAACTCCTACTCAAGTGTTTCATGGGCCTTTTTAAAGTCCATTATCATCTGCCATCTAGCCGATATATTTTTCCTTACATACATCTGAATAAGATAATGACCTATTAACATATTGTGTATAATAAACCTATCATAAATGAATGCACCTTGTTTTAATAAATGAATGCACCTTGTTTTACAAGTACTAGTAGAACCATCTTAAGAATATAGTATTTTTGAAATGAACTTGTAAATAGTTTTAAAACATTGGTTAAAAGTGTGATTTTTACCTTAATGTTTCACAAAATGTCTAAATAAGCCTTCTTTGTTATCTTTGTTACCCCTTTTGCAGCCAATTCATGATAAATTGATTATTATTTTAGCAATATTAGGGTGCAAAATGATATTAAAGATGGCGATAAGAGTTTGTTTAGATCTTTTGTTAAACGTTGAGGTGCAAATTACATTTGACAAAAAAGAAACTTTATTTTTGTGATGTCTTTATTTTCATCACAACATAAAATATTAGGCTTTTTTGATATCCCAATCTGATCTAGTCAAACATGAAATTTTATCTTATAGAACTCTTAGCAACCGACAATAGCTTAAAAATTTTTAGTAAATAAATTATTTCGACTTACGTATCAGAAAATTAAAAAGAGTGAATGACTAAGTGGAGAAGGAGAGAATGATAGAAGATTGGTATTCTTAAATGAGAAGATAGGGAAGAGCAACATGAAAATGACATAGAAAATATACAAATAAAGATATTGCAAAAAAGTAAAAAGAAAAAGTACCTTAAATATTTATGGAATGTTCCATACAAATTTAATAAAATTGACAGTGGAGAGTCATATCCCCTTTACCTAAATGAATAGTGAAAATTTAGAATAAATGATCAAGATCAGAAAAAGAATACAAACCATAGGAATAAGACTAAAAAAGAGTATCTAACTTAATTTTAATTTAAGAACTTGAATGTTTTGCTTTTGAAGTGTCAAAGCAGAAAAACATTTTCAAAAAACCTTCCTAGCAAAAGAAAAAGATTTATAGAAAGAGAAATATATAAAATTGATGGATTTATCATCAATGTCTTATCCTAATTGAAAATTTTCGTACCCAAATTTAACAAGTGATTTATCCAAAGTGAAAAGCACTACACAAGTCTTGAATTCCCCCACCATCCTGCTTTGAGAGTCTTAAACAACTGAGCAAACATCTTATGTTATACTTTAGTAGCTTTATTCATCATCGTTTTAATTGATATGGATACAATATCTGTCTTGATTGCAATTGTATTACTTTCATTATGAGATTGTTTCATTTTGAAAGAAAAAGAAAAAATAAAGGTGTTTAAAACTAAAGATTGACAGCAAAAGGAAAGGCCAAAATGTAACAAAATGTTCACATTGTGTTATGTAAAATAAGCTTCAAAGGCTGCACAAGTCAGGACTGCTAACTACAGCAATACAGATCCGTAGCAAAACAAAACTAGGTCAGTACTGAATATTTAGTACACGGCTTCATGAGCAGGAATGGCAAAGGATTGCCCTCCGCGTAAGGCACTATTCTTTAGGCAGCATCAAAATAAGACAAGGTTAGCCTCGGTTGCCTCACGTACAGATAGTGAAGTAAAATTAAGGCAACGCTTGACGACTTCTGTCTCATGAGGCACATGTCTTAAATGAACCAGTTCCCAAATTTGTAAGCACCACCGACTCCTCTTTATGCTGACAATTGTCTGCTTTAACGAGGTCATGAAGCAAGATCTCACCGCATCTAAACCTTATTCACTCTCCCTTTCATCTTCGAACAAGTCTTCAGCGGGATCATACACAATCATGTCCGGGAAAAGCTCCAGGAACTCATCTTTCACCTTCATCCGTAATTCAGGGTATTGAAGCAGACCTTTCAAAATCACTCGAAATGGCAAAGATAACGGTGGATCAGGAGATTGTCTCATTTCCTTATAGATTTCCATTGCTTCTACAGGTAATCTGCTGTCTAAAAAAGCCCTCACAATATCCCCAAAGGTGTGTTGATCAAACAAAACTTCTTCCCTCTTCAAATCTTGCCAAACCCTCTTGGTTTCATCAACCTTTCTGTTCCGAGCAAGCATCATAAGCATGTCTCTATAGAAGAACATGTCAGGTCGATACCATATCTCTTTACGTACAATTTCATACAACTGTAGAATACACCAATATTAGATGGTGCAAACATCAATCCTTAAAAGAACTGATTAAAAGAAGCATATCAGTTTTTCTCCTGTACTTCATCTGGATCCATGTATTACATGAGTATAAAACCTCCACCCCTTAAAAGGGCTCCTTTTTAAGATGCTGAAGTTTCACTTACAAACTTTTCATTAACAGCTGAAAAAATTTTGGAACATTTTTTAGACTTCTTAATGAAAGAAATTAGCTATAGGTTGCTTTCCGATACCATTCTATTCAGTGACCAGGACATTAAGAAACAAGCTTATCCCACACTTTTTAAGTTGCATTCTTTTCGAAAAATTTAAACATCTCTCCAGAGTCAGATCAGATGGAACAGATTCCAACTTTCATGACAACGTCAATCAGAATCCAGAGTTTCAAAATGATGCTCAAATTTGATGCTGCTTGAAATTTCAAATTGAAGTTCTTGTAAGACCACAATACACTACGAACATTGAACAAGAAAATAATCTTATATTCTTCAACATGGCCCCGTCAACAACACCCCACTCGTAAATGCTCATGTTTGGTGGTGGAAAGATACAAAACCTACTTATTGTAAATTTTATGCCGGCAACACAATGAAAGGAAAGACAGCCAATAAGTTCATTTGCTTTCTTGAATTTCAGACGACTTCCTACTCAGGGTTGGAGTAACTAATTTCCCTGAAAACATGTCAACCTATAGGTTTATCCAAATGAGAACTATTTGTAGTAATCAAAAATAACTTATTAGCATGAAAGCATACAAAGATGCAGTTGTTCTTGAATCGAAAGGAACAGACTGTGCAAACCACAGTGTAGACACCGGAATTTTATTGCCTGAGAAAAGATTTGACTCGCATGTCGAATCCAATATAGAAAATCGGCCAAATGAAATGGCTTCGATTAACTATGCATAAAAGCAATTGGATGAATCCTTTGAACCCATTTGATAGTTACTCTATTTGTAAATGAAAGGAATACAAGCATCGTTGCAATGGAGCCAAATAACCATTTTAAATTCTCAAAAGAAATCGTATCTTACCGAGTTTTCATTATTTAAAAAAATTTTAAATCTATCCGTTTTCCCTTTCATTTTCTATCACAAAAGAATTGAAAACGAACCTTCATACAGAGAAAAACCTGGTCCTGCCTCTGGAACTCGAAGAGAACAGCCACAAGATCAGACTTCAACAAGCGAGAGACGTGGGACTTAACGAACCGGTCCAAACGGAGCGGTTCAGATTGGAGCCTCCTCAACTCTTTGGCCGCAAGCAGCCCTTCTTTGCTCATCTCTTTCTTCCGTCTCCAGATGGACAAACTGGGCCCCGACGCCAGACCATAAACTTCTCGAATACAACCAAACTTTTGAGTGTCCGAAATTGCTCCATCCCACAGACCAATTTGTGGGATAGTTGGGGAGTACAAGGTTTTCCGAATAAGAAGAGTTCGAGCGACACGCGCCATAGCAAAACCTTCGACAAAACTAGCAAACACTGACATTGGATTTATATATAGTTCTCCTCTGCTATACGACGGTGCCCTAGTAAATGAACAATAGAAAATGGAGTAAATTTTAAAAACATATTTTTATTGTTAAAATTTAATATTTACACATAAATAACCCAATTCATATACTCAATAAAATATTAAATAATTGTAATATTAGTTAATAATATCTTGCAAATTTTAGTAGTAATAAAATCACTAAAAATAGTGACATTAACAATACGATAGCACTACCAAAAATCAAACAGTAAAACACTAAGAGAATAATACTAATAAATACACAGATGATTATGGTTTATGAAAAACAATTTTTTCGCACATTTTTAGATGCAAAACTATTAATAATATTATTAAAATCAATATCATTCAATATATCCTTCTCGATAACTAAAGTATTTAATCATCAAATATATCCAACTAGTTATGATCTAATTTAATTATCAAATAATTTCTATTATTATTTAATTATCATGACATGTTTAATAGAATCATACGAATTTTTATAATAAATGAAACCGTTTTATGTAATCTTTAAATTGAGTAACTTAAATTATTTGATTTAGTCACATTATCACTAAACTTATGTGAACTTCTACAAGAGGATAAATCCAACAATTATTACATTACTTGTGACAAAGTATAATGAAAATTATAATTACAAATATTAAATTATTTATTAATGTTTAACTATATTTTTATAAATAATAAGTAATCCAAAAATAAAAAAGGAGAAATACAAATAAACGCAATATCATTTAATATTAATGTTCTGATTTAAAATGCTAATATAATATCACGTTAATAACAAATTACAAATTAATTATAATATATTCAAATATTTAATAATCTAAAAATATATTAAAAATAAAAATTTTACTTTTAAATTATCGCTTAGAACTCATAAGACAAAATCGTGAAAATTTTTTACCGTCAATTTTTGAGTTGAAGTATCTTAGATTTATATTTTGATGAAAATAAAAAAATTATAGGGTAAGAAATATACTCAAATGCTTCAAAGGTATTTATAAATTTAACAATTTAACATTATATAGCTAATAAAGGAAACTATTTAGCTTCCAAGATTAAATAGTGTTAATTTTCTCGGTAAGTTATTTTTTAGTTAACGTTAACTTTCTCTTCTTCTCTAACTGACAACTAAGAATTTATTAGCTTTCTGACTGAAAAAATGCTGAAAAAATACTGCTAATATGTAATAAAGGTGGGCCCTAGTGAGAATGGGACTGTATACGACAACGTTGTCTTTATATTCATATTTTATGCAAGGCCCTTTATAATAAGCGTTATAAAGGTTTTCCTTAGACACTAAACTTATACCATATGTTATGATAACTTCTCTTAGGTCATTTAAGCAAGACTTAACCTTTTCTATGTAATCGATGACCAATAAAGTCTTGTTCTCAGATGTCTCACAACCTTTGAAATATTTTAATCATACTTTTGTAAGAATACTACGAAAGAATTAAATTATTAAAGGTAACAATAAACATATAAGAGCTATAGTAAAAACCAATCTTTATTACATTCCTAAAAGTATATAAAGTAATGTTCTCTCTCAATGTGTTCTCTTCCTCCGGTCTCTCTTTTATAAGACCAAGATTCAAATAAGTTATTTATAGGCACATTTAACTTTACAATTCAAAATTCTAATTACACTGAACTAACTAGATCACCTATATCCTTATTAGATTACATTACACTAATTAATTGGATGACACCTTATCTATATAAGTCTCTATCTGATAGGATTTAGGTACATTACAACTAACAAGATAAGATATTGCATTTAACTAAAAAAGATACATCAATATCTATTAAGAACTATATTATCTTCAAATAATCCTCCCATATAGTCTTTATCTTTTAGAACTGATTTATATCTAATGTGATTTTATCCTACATCATCCAAGATCTCCCTTTAATCTCTATCTATTAATGATGAGTCATTGCCCAAAGCTCTTCATAACACACTAGTTTAGTCCAATTCTTACTCATATCAAGTCCATTAGTCATGGTCCGTCTATTTGAGTACATATTAAGTCTTTAGATTTCTCACATATTTCCCTCATGTGTGTGATCTAACTAACCCTCAACCCAAGGCCCATCTCAATTTATCTTTTGGTCTCACATCTAAATCTCACATCTCGTCGAAGATTTCTACCAATGTGCACCAATGCATGCTAACTCATCGACAATGCCCCTTTTTCTTATCTACTTTTAAGTCTTTACCTTGTTTCTTCATTTCAAGTGCCAAACATTGGTCAAGACTCTCCAATGCTTACACAATTTCGCAATTAGGACTTAAGAGTCGAACAAACAACTCCTACTCTGAATGTGGTCCCCTCAAAGACTCTTTGGTCATTAGAACATCTTTAACGTACCATATTCCCTCTTTATTGAGTTTATCCTTGCTTTTGTTCAAACGCTCCTTCATAAGGCTCATTGTGTTAAACAACGTATAATTATAAAGGTAGACTTCTTCTGTTAAGTTATCATCTTCTTCTCTTTGGTCCTTTATGACCATGAAATTCATTTGCTCCTTACCCACCTTTCGCTTTAGGCATTCTCAAACAAAGTGCAACCCTTTACAAATGAAACAAGCAATATCTTATTTTGTTTTTTCTTAGACTTGTATTGAAAAGATTCACATACTTTCTCCTTGTCTTTCTCCGAGCCATTCTGTGTCTTGCTATTCTTCTTACCTTTATTGCTAGTTTTAATTGGTGGTGGCATTCGGAGATCCACCAAGGCATCCACATCTACTATTACACTTAGGGGGTCTTTCATGTTTTGCCTTCAAAGCTACATTTGTGTCCAACCTTGCAAACCGTTTATAAAATTGAATAACTTATCTTCCTCAGACATATTCTGCATGTCCAATATCAAATATATGAATTTTCTCAATACTCTCACAGTGAGTCATTTTGTTTTAAATGCTTCAAAGCTTCTCTCTCAAGCCATGAAGTATTGTTAGGGAGGAACTAGTTTGTTAGCTCCTTCTTAATTTTCTCTCAAGTGTTAGTGGGAAGTCTACCAAACTGATCTTATTGGAGGTTTTTGTTCTCCACCACAACTTTGCGTCATCCAACATCTATATAGCTTTAGAACATAATAAACCTACCATTTAAAAACATAATCAAATAAATTGTAACATAATCAATGAACAAAAAATGAAAATCTTAAAGAATATTATTTAACCCATAATTCAACTATATAAAGTCTAATCTTTTCAATATAATGAATTATAAACATCATATAACATTTTTTTATTATCCATCATACAGATGATTAATGTAATGATAACTAATAAATATTTAATAAACTATATTTTAATCTTATATTTAGAGCATTTATTTGTTTATTTAAGAGTTTTTATTTTTTTTTGGTACTTAATTCATTTCTAGTATGTTTTGATATCTTAATTGCCTTCATAGATCAAAAGGAGAAGAAGTTGAGCAAAATCGAGACAAAAAACTAAAGAATTGAAGTTGTTTTGGAAGGACATGGAGAACACACCTATATGAGACTTGGACACATTTGTTTGAGGGCTAATATAATTTACTGGAACCATGTTTCTATGGACTACTGAGTTTTTAAAAGATATTGAGGCCATATATAGTGATCGTGTCTAGTGAAGAAACCTTAATTTTGAAATATAAAAGGAAATTTAAAAGGGTAATTAAAGGAATTGGAAGTTTAAGCATAGTTATAAACCTTAGAGCGGTAGATACATGAAGATTGACTTAAAGATCTGATAGAGAGCATACTTCCATAAAAGTTTCAATGGAATTTATTAGAAAAAAGATTATATATAATGAATTCTCTTATTTTTAATTCTTCTTCTAAATCTTTGGCAATGTTTCTATTTTTGTGAACTAAAGTTGCTTAATGCCTAGGTAGGATGAACCTTTAGATTCAATTATTTGTTTTGATTATTTATTGAATTACTATTTCTATGATATTATTTCATATATGATTTCAAGCAATCAAGATTGAAAAATCCTTTGTATAAATTGATATAACTAAAAGGATTTATAACAAATCTGGAGATAGGTCGACATAAATCTTTTGGATTAGGGTCAAATCTAATAGTGAAATTCATGAACCAACCAAAGAAGTCTTAAAGGTTTTACTTATAAAGAGATTTCGTTAATTGACTTGGGATTAGGTGTTGATAGTCTTAAGAAAGATATTAATATAAATAGGAATTTTTATAGGCCAATGATCTTTAGTTAAATTACAAGAATAAAGGGTTAACTACTTAAGAAATCTTAAAGGGATTCATTACCTAAGTAATGTTGTTTGATTTGGTTAATCTTTAAGTGATTTGAATTCTTGGCCATTATTTTTTTGAACTTTAGTTTACCTTTATCATTTAAATTAGACCATCATCTTACTTTATTGGTTAGATAATAAAAAAGAAGAAATTACTAATGTTTGTAGTCACTTTGGGATCGATACTCAATACTGTTGGTTGTTATACTATAGTTTAGTAGGTACATTTGCCTTTGAGATTTATAGGATAGGGATCTTATGTATAAAGTTTTTAGAGTCATTAACAAGGACTAAGATATTAAGAAAACTTGATTTCTATTAATCTAGCTACCATTTTTCTTTCTTATTTTTCTTTCCTTTTTATATTTTATTTATTTATTTATCCTTAAAGCTCTCTTCCTTGATTTTGTTTTTAGGGCCTACTTTCATGATTTGGGCTCAATATCATAGGCATTAAATATAATAGAAGGATGGGGAGGATAATATTCTTAGGGGAATTATGGTATATTATCATTTTTGGCAACTTTTGAAGCTCAGAACTAAAGGTATGGTGATATATATTTGGAAGCTCAACCGACATCCATGGCCTATTGTGACATTTGTAGGGGTGATCACCCTAATTATAAATATCAAGCACCATACTATATATAAGGACATCCAATTTGCATGGAGAACTAGCCTCAAGATACCTCATACGATAATACTTATAATCCAAAGTGGAGTGATTATTATAACTTTCACATGGAATGTTCACTCTTCATTTGGATTTGTACAAGAACAACAGTAAGAAGAGTGTTAACATCTTCAAGCCTTTATGAAATTTGTTGCTTCAACCAAGGCTGCCCTATATAAAGTTAAATAGAAAGGTGTTTTATTTGGAGACATCAAACCAAATTTAAGGGAACGTGTGAATATCATAACATTAAGGAGTGGAGAGGAACTAGAGGTTAGAGAAAAGGAGGAATTCATTGTTTAAAAATAGAATGAAGAAAAGAAAGCAAACGATGAAGAGGAAGATCCAAATAAGGATGCTATTAAGGAAATATCGATAGCCATAATAAGTATAAAAGGCTCCTACATCCCAAAAAGTAAACTATCAAAGTCAATTAAACATCTACGAGGTTTTATTATTCCTTTTTATATTGACAGTTTGTTACTAAAAATAGAATTAGTGGATTTATTTGGTTCTATTAATTTCGTACCTTATTTCCTTATTATCTTGTAGTATGTGAATTATTTGCAAGCTAGTGAACCCTTATGTAGGAAAATGGATTGAAACAAGCCACTAATTAGAGACCCAGCATGAAGAAGGACTTATTGAGAAGTCCAGCTAAAAGACCCATAAAGAAGCGTTGCTTGGGAGGAAACTAAGAAATATAATACTTATTAATAAATTGATTCCTTTATTTTTTATTTATTACTTTAGAGTTTAATTTTAGAATTTTATTAATTTTTGGCTTATTTTATGAGCATCCTTAATGATTTTTCCTATTTCATATGGTGACGGCGTGTTTTATTTAATTAGCTTAAGGTTGAGCAAAAATTTTAAAGTTTCTAGGAAATTTGAGGTTTAAATAGTTGTGAACATGCTTGTATCCACCCCTTTATGTTGTTTTATATCAAACACAGGCCTTTTGACTTACACGATCACTAGACATGCCTATGTTAGTATCTATAAATTTCAAAGTTTTTCATAGGAGCTTAGTGACTTACACGGTCATTCTATTAGAGAAGTGCTTTAATGACAATCACCTTTAGCACTTATTGTACATATTTATGATTAATAAAGGCATTTTTATTATTTCAATGTTCATACGTTTATAGATTTAATGTTAATCTTAAATTAATTTAATGAAATCCTTGATACAAAAACATAGCATAGAGGAAATCATAATGAGATCATGATAATGAGATTCCTATCATATGTAATTGTATTAGTATCTAAACTTTCTCTAGTCATAGGATTAATGAGATGGGATACCATTAATCTAGATAGACTAGCATATTTTATATTTTTTTATTAGATCAAGCAGTAGATCTTATAAGATGTAGACATGAGTTGTTTAGAGTTAACATGTGGATGCTTACCAAGGGTAGTGAGTACATTGGATTGACCTACTATGAGACAATCATATGAATATTTTATTTCAGTGTCAATGATAGTCTCACCATAGCAATGGTGCAAGTATCCTTTAACTTGAAGTGCTTAATGATATCTCAGATACTAATCCTGTGCTTTGACTCCATTTATCGATGCCTTTCAGGAGTTACTTATAGGGTGGTGATTGGGTATAGCTTGAGGTATTCAGAGGTAATTGAGTAGCCAATAAAGGATTTATTCATAAAAGAAGGAGATGATACCCAAACGGCCTCTTGTTAGGGTCTTTACTCGGGAGTCTCTAGCTAGAGTAGATATGTCACAAAGAGAGTCTTTAATGATACATAAAGTAATGAGATCCTTAGGACAAGATCTAATAACACTTGGACTAAATGTGACTTAATCAGTCTAGTGGCAATTGACACATTGACCATACTCTGAACTAAGTGGCGTATAGATAGTGAAAGGACAAATTACATGGCAACATTGCGTATGGAAGGGTTCATAGTCAAACTACTGACTTTTTTGTCAATTGGGGATCACGACGTGTTGCTAGATACCACTCTTGACTTGCTTGAATTAAGTGTTAATTCAAGTGGCCAACAAAATCAGGAACCTAACGGGTCACATATATAGGAGATCCGAATAATGAGTAAAATGGTCTTTAATGGTGATTCAAGATATGAGAGAGTGTTTCAGGATTGTATTACGATATGATCGTGGTAGAAAACGTTGCATGGAATAGATTAGAAATAAGTGTTGTTGGCTTCCATTAATGTATGCTATTCATAATCATTAACTTCCATTAATGCATGTCATTCATGATCATTAACTTCTCATAACTTCCATTAATGCATGTTATCTGTGACCATTAACTTCCCATAACTTTCCATTAGTGATAGGGGTTATAAAAGGCTAAATGGTGTAGAAAATTGAGATGATTTTCGTGCATCTTGTGTAAGACGTAAGAAATGAAAACGAAAGGTTCGTTTTCTTACACACATACTTTTTCTCTCTAACTCTCTCAAGAATTCTTGTCTTTGCTAGCACAAAGAAAGGATTCTATCCATCTCGTAGTAAGGTTTCATCCTTCTATTTTTGTGTGGACTTTCATTAGAGACGGTCTACATTAATCGCTGTGGTTTATGACAACCCAACACAGAGAAGATTAAAGAACAAAGGAGATCGTCAGAAAGGTATGTAAACATCTTACATTTCATGTTTTTGTTTTTTTATATCTATATGCATAAGTAGATCTAGTTTTTGAAGTTCTGTTTTATTTCCACTACATATATTTGGTATATATTATGTATGAAATGCATGATCGAAACCTAACAGTGGTATCAAAGCCATCTTGTGCCTTGTTAGATGTAGAATACATGACATGTGAAAACTATTTGCATGGTTGTGACATCTTAGGGTCCTGTAATGTTTTGTTCGAAATTGATTATAGAAAAATGGTTTTCACAATTTTCCTTCCCCAATTTATTAATAATATTTATGCAAATGATTTAGAGTGATTGAAAATAATTTGAAAGTGATTAAAATATTTAATTTGACTTTATAATAACATGCATGAAATTTGTCTTTTTACTGAGCATGTGATCTCTATTAGTTAAACTAATGAGGTTACAAATGAATTTCGTGGAATTTGATTATGGAAAAATTATATGAACATATTTGGGATGTTTTTATGCCTTTATAATTTTTGTATAATTATTTAAAATGTTTTAATAATTTTATCAAACAATTTTCCATATCTTTACAGTTTTCCAGAAATTGTAGGATTTGTTTTGTTTTATATTTTTTATGTTTATATTTCGGTTCTGGAACCTTAAAAATATTTTTATGTGATAAAAATGTGTTAATTTGATGTTTGATGCATGTCTAAATGATTTTTCTCGAAATTTGATTTCTAGAAAATTTTAGAAGTTATATTTGTCCTTTTTGATGTCTTATTGGTGTTTCAATGATCAGGATAATTTTTGGGTGATTCCTAAATTATTTTGATCATCATGAAACGACCTAGAGATGCTTGGAATGATGATTTGATGTTCTGAAAATTTTGAGAAATTATAGAAATTAATTTTGAATTAATTTTAGTAGAGCAATAGATTTTCTAATAAGACTAGAAAAATTAGCATATATGACAAAATTGAAGTTGTTTAATTTTGGACATCAAATAATTATTTTTAGGTAAATTAATTATGAATTAATTTTTAGAATTAGGAATTCATGTTAATTAGATTAATATTAATTCCAATCAAAACAATATATAATAGTAATTTTAGCCAAGTTAGTAAAAGAAAGATAGTAAATCTAAGTGTTGGATTGGGCTTAGATCCAAGTGTTGGATTGGGTTTTCATGTTAGGATCCATAAGATGTCATAATCAAATGATGTGTTTACATATATGCATTAGAGAATGCATGGTTAGGAGAATGTGTGGGCTTGCATGATGCATGGTTATGGGCTTAGGCCCAATTTAATTGGATAGTCCATATCATGCCATGTAGTTATAGTAACTATATGTGTGTGTGTATATATATATATATATATATATGAGTTATATGTGTAACTATATGTGTGTGTGTGTATATATATATATATATATATATGAGTTATATGTATAAGACCATCTAAGTTAGATGAGACCTTAGTCAAACCCCTCACTTAGAGTATTAAAACTAATGACTTCCTTTAATGTGGCGAGAACCAAAGTCCTTTTAAAGTTAGGTTTATTGGGCAAACGCAAACATGATCTACACGAATATATTAAAACCATAGAAATAGGATTTCCAAATTAATGGGTCAGTTTTAACTAGAAGCCTTGGTTTGTTAGGAAAATCCAAGATCAACATGGACAAAGGCAAACTTGGGTAGTATACATTATATGTACACATGTCAAGAGTTGATAACCTAATAATTGTGCACACATCAATAGTTGATAGCACTAGATTCGATAGTTATATTGGAGATACAATTGGTATGATTGATACCTACCGATTGAACCAAGTTTGGCTTGTTGGGCAAACCCAAGGTCATTTTTAGGGATATTGGATATCAACGTACTAGAAGAATTCTCTACGAGTTCTCTCAAATTTATATTGAGGGTTATGAATTTGTGAAAATAATGAGAGCCATAATGCGTGATAATAAAGTCCTTATCGACATGCATTTAAGTACATTCTAATTTTTCTTTATTGATGATAGGTTGTTAATTCCTGAGTCAACACCATGAGTACTAGTGTGAATATAAGATCATTGATGGAAGTTAACAAGTTGACTAGACCAAACTTCCTTGACTGGCTTAGGAACTTGAGAATAGTTCTCAAGTATGAGAAGCTTGGTTATGTCTTTGAAGAACCACTTCCTGATCCCCCTGCTGCTGATACTTCTAATGATGATCGGAGGGCATATAGGATGCATCTCGATGATAGTGAGATGGCTAGTTGTATCATACTATCCATTATGTCACCGGAGCTGCAAAAGCAATATGAGGCTATAAATGCTCATACCATAGTCTTCATCTTGGGGAGCTCTTTAATAAGCAAGCAAAGTCTAAAAGGTTCGAGACTTCACGATTGCTCTTCCACTCCAAAATGGTTGAAGGATGTCTCCAATGTAGTATGCACTAACGATGAATGGTTACATTGAGCGATTGCCTCTTTGGGTTTTCTTTTGGATCATGAATTAAGTATTGACTTAATTCTGATGGTTTAACCGATAGTTACTCATAATTTATGCTTAACTATCAGATGAACAATATATCTAGCACAATTCCCAAGCTGGTCAACATGTTTAAGGTAGTTGAGCCATCTATCCATAAGGACAAGGTTGTGATGCTGGTGGACTCTTCTGGTTCAGAAAAAAAGAGCCAAAAGAAGAAAAAGTATGTAGGGCCTAAGGGAGATGTCAAGAAAGAAAATAAGACTACCTCGAAGGGAACTTACTTCCACTGTGGTAAGGATGGCCACTGGAAGAGAAACTACAAGGCCTATTTGGAGTCCTTGAAGCAGAAGAAGGCATCTGATGCCCCATCTACTTTTATTTATGTTATTGATATTCATACTGTTTCTGATAACAACATATGGGTATTGGATACTAGTTATGGCTCACACATTTGTACTGACATGAAGGGCCTCAGGAACAGTAGACAACTTAATAAGGGAGAGTCAAACTTGCAAATGGGCAATGGAGCAAAAGTTGCTACATTAGCTGTAGGCACATTTATATTAACGCTTCCTAGTAGGCTTATACTATAATTGGACAATCGTTTTTATGTACCTGCTTTGACTAAAATGTAATGTCTGTTTCTAGTATTAATAAATCTGGATTCCATTTAAATTTCAGTAACAATGGTTGTTCAATTTATTTGAATGGAATGTTATATGCTTTGGGCACATTGTGCAATGGTGTATATATATTGGATATGTCTAATATGATTCTAGATATCAATAATAACAAAAGAATAAAACAAGATAATATGAAATCGTTTTACTTATGGCATTATTGCCTTGTCCATATAAGTGAGAGACACATGTCTAAGCTACATAAGTGTGGTAGTTTAGGGTCATTTGATTATGAATTATATGACAAATGCGGATTTTACTTATTAGGCAAGATGACTAAGTTACTTTAGACCTAATACATACTAATGTATATAGTCCAATGTCCATATATGCCAAAGGTGGTTTCTTATACTTCAATACCTTTATTGATGATCATTCTCGATATGGGTATATGTATCTTATGAGATATAAGTTTGAAGCCTATGAAAGGTTCAAAGAATTCATAAATGAAGTTGAGAAAGAACTTGAGAGAAGTATTAAATCACTGCGATCAAGTCAAGGTGGTGAATACTTAAGCCAAGAGTTTTTTGTTTATCTCAGGGATAATGGAATATTGTCCTAGTACTCAAAACTTCTGTTTATGTATTAAATAGAGTCTCATCTAAGTTAATTGATGTTACTTTATATGAGATATGGACTAACAATAGACCTATCTTTCTCATATGAAAGTTTAGGGTTATCCTACTTTTGTGAAGCGGATTTAGTCAAATAAGCTTGAAGCTAAATATGACAAGTATCTATTTGTAGGATATCCTAAGGAAACTATAAGATATTAGTTCTACCATGTTTCGGAACAAAAGGTATTTGTTTTAGTGGAAGCAAAATTGAACTTGTGGAAGTTCAAGATGCTCAAACAGATGCAGATCAACTACCTGGACTTGGGACTATTGTTTATAAAGATGAAACAATAGTTCAACCTTCTGACATACAAGAAATTCATAAGTTAGGTAGGATACGTTATGTTTCCGAGAGATATGAATTTCTCATAAGTGAACTTAATGATGTATTGCTCATATAAGATTATGAGCCTACTACCTATAAAAAGGTTCTAAATAGTTCAGAATCTGACAAATGACTTCAAGCTATGAAATCTGAAATGGAATCTATGTACGAAAATCGAGTATGGAATTTGGTTGACCTACCTAAAGGGATAAAACCCATAGGGTGCAAACGAGTTTGTAAAAATAAAACTGACATGAAGGGTAATGTAGTTACCCATAAAGCTAGGCTTGTAGCTAGAGGTTATTGTCAAAGGCAAGGTGTTGACTATGATGAAAAGTTTAGCCCAATAATTATGCTTAAATCAATTAGGATACTCCTATCCATTATCGCTCATTATGATTATGAGATATGACAAATGAACGTGAAGACAAATTTCCTTAATGGAAACCTAATTCAGGATGTGTATACGACATAACCTGATGGTTTCATATCCATGAATAGAGAAAAGGTATACAAGCTTCAGAAATCCATTTATTGATTGAAGCAAGCATCCAAGAGTTGGAATATCCGATTTGATGAGACAATCAAAGAGTTTGGTTTCTCACAAAATCTAGATGAGTCGTCTGTGTATAAGAAGGTTAGTGGGAGTGTAATCGGGTTCCTTGTACTGTATGTAGATGACATATTGCTAAAAGGAAATGATGTCTCAACTTTGCAATCAGTAAAAATTTAGTTAGCTAAGAACTTCTCTATAAAAGACCTTGGAGAAGCAACTTATATTTTGGGGATAAGGATCTATAAAGATAGATCTAAGAGATTGTTTGGTCTTTCTCAGTCTACATACATAACCAAGATGCTAAAGAGGTTTAATATGGAGTAGTCCAAGAAGGGTTATCTTCCCATGGTACACAGGATTACACTCTCTAAATTTATGTGTCCAAAGACACAAGATGAGAGGACTCGCATGAGTTTGATTCCTTATGCTTTGGCTATAGGATCAATCATGTAC
>JANSVA010000216.1:19851164-19861976 GCA_025504915.1 Erythroxylum reticulatum
GAGATCTTCAGGAAAAGAACTAATGTCACTTGGATTAGATAACGTAGTCAGTCTAGTGGGAGTTGACACTTTGACCATACTCTGAACCAAGTGGGGTATAGATGGTGAAAGGACGAATTGCATGGCAACATTGCATATGGAAGGGTTCGTAGTCAAACCATTGACTTTCGATCAATTGGGGTCATGACATGTTGCTAGATATTGCTCTTGACTTGCTTGAATTAAGTGTTAATTCAAATGGCCACATAA
The DNA here is from genome assembly GCA_025504915.1 of Erythroxylum reticulatum. NCBI lineage: Eukaryota > Viridiplantae > Streptophyta > Magnoliopsida > Malpighiales > Erythroxylaceae > Erythroxylum > Erythroxylum reticulatum. The sequence continues at coordinate 19,851,414 of JANSVA010000216.1, forward strand.
CTGGGAATCTAATGGGTCACACACATAGGAGATCCGAAGGATAAGTTAAATGATCTTGAATGGTGATTCAAGATACGAGAGAGTGTTTCAGGATTATATCGCGATGTGATCATGGTAGAAAACATTGCATGGAATGGATTAGAAACAAGTATTGTTGGCTGCCAAATTGGTCATTAACTTCCCAAAACTTTTATTAATACATGCTATTCATGGTCATTAACTTCCTAAACTTCTATTAATACATGCTATTCATGGTCATTAACTTCCCATAACTTCCATTAATGCATATTATTCATGACAATTAACTTTTCATAACTCTCCATTAGTGATGGGGGTTATGGAAGGACAAATGGTGCAAAAAATAGCGATGATTTTCGTGCATCATGTGTAAGATACAAGTAAAAGAAAGGTTCTTTCTTACACACACACACTCTTTGTCTCTCTAACTCTCACAAGAGTTCTTGTATTTGATAGCACAAAGAAAGAATTCTAGCCATCTCCTAGTGAGATTTCATCCTTCTATTTTCGTGTGGACTTTCACTAGATATGACTGCTCTATGCTTTAACGTGATTAAATGGATAAGGTCCTTTTAATGTCAGCAGGCCCAAGTTATTTATGCCTCTATTTTGCTCTGTTTAGGAGTCTTGTTTAGGAAATACTTGTTTTTGGTAAGACAATCCTATTGGAAATGGGACTTTATTCTTAATTTTAGCTTTTTGTCCCATTTTCTTTTAGGAAGATTATGTATGATTTTGGGATTTGGGGATTATTTATATAAAGGAGGTGTAGGAGATAATATTCTCTTTCTTCTAGATAAAGGTTAATTGAAGTTTACTTTCTCAAAATTTGTTTGATTTTATTATTCTTCTTTAATTTCTTGCTCTTTAGTATTTATATATCTTTAGAGATAATTAAAATTATTTTTGTTTGATTGACACAAAAAGGCTTATTGTTCAATTATCAAAATAATATATTATCAATTGGAATGATTAAATTCATAATTATTCAATTGTTCTAATGGTTAATGGTGAAATTACAAGGTTTAATAAAGGATATTCTACTCATATTATATGGATATATATTCTGATATAAATAAATTGAGCTTGTGCATTTGTTGGCTAGAATTTATGGTCTCCCTCATTTTTTAATAATGTTAATAAATTAAATCATAAGAGCATCTTTAGGGTTATTTGTTGATAAGAGAATTAATCAAAGAGTTTGTTTTGGTTTACGGGAAAGTAAGGAGTGATAGGTTATTAGAGCTTGTTGACAACCATAACCAGTTTATTAAAGAATACAAAGGTTTATCTTTACATCAATGATCAATGTAAAGAATCAATTCTCAGATAATAACTTAGGCTAGATGTTTGTAACCATTTGATTTCAATTTATAATGGAAATAAATACATCCTAGTTGCTATAGATAATGTGTCTAAATAGGTTAAAGGTCAAGATTTACCTACAAATCATGATAGGGTTATAGTTAAGTTTCTTAAAAAGTTGTTTCCACGATTTGACACACATAAATCGATTATTAATGATAGGGATGCACACTTTTCCAATGTCCAATTTGAAAAAGTTTTTATGAAATATGGAGTTACATATATAGAGTTGTCACCTCTTATCATCCTCAGACAAATGGTTAAACGAAGTAACTAATAAAGAACTAAAATAAATTCTAGAAAAGACGGTAGAGCATCATAGGAAAGATTGGTTTAATAAGTTAGATAGTTCTCTTTGGGCATATAGAACAACATTTAAGAAATTGATAGGTATTACACCTTATAGGTTAATGAGTGACAAAGTGTGTCACTTGCCAGTTGAACTTAAGCATAAAGCCTATTGACAATTAAGTTTATCAACTTTAATCTAGATCTTGCAGGTGAGAAGAGGAAAATCTAAGTGAATGGGTTAAAACAATGGTGCATCATGGCTTACGAGAATTTGAAATTTATATGAGGATCAGGCTAAGAGGTATCTAATAGGAAGATTAAGTAAACCAATTAGGAGGGTGATCAAGTTCTTCCGTGCAACTCTTAACTTAAATTATTTCCATACAAGTTGAAGTTTAGATGGTTCGAACTTTTCATAGTTAAACAAATTTTTCCCTAAGGCGATATAGAGGTAACCCATCTAGAAAAAATGAGTTCAAAGTATATAGTCATTAGTGGAGTATTATCTTAGAGGACATTTTGACAAGCATGATGTAAAGGAGTTCATTCTCCATTATAAAGAGCAGTGAGATGGAGTGGAAACATTAAGCTAATGACATTAAACAAGTTCTTGGGAGGCAATCTAAGTTTATTAGGTAATTTTATTTCATTTTGTTTTCATTATAAGGTATATAAGTTTTAAATTTATTAGTTTAATTTATATCTATCTTAATCTTGTGGGTTAGTATAAAAGTTTTTCTTGGTTTATATGTAATATGGGTTTTATTTTTCATCTTTTATGTCTTACGTATATTCGTTGGTTTATAATTCTAAAGGCACAAAAAAGTTTAGCTAAGTATAAAAGTTACATAAAGCCACAAAGCCATAAAGAGGCTCATTTTTTTGTATATGTTCCTCTACACGCTTAATTGCAGGAGTAATATGGACATGTTTCACATAAAGGCTGGTTATTTTAAAAGTTACAAAAATTTACATGATTATGAACATGACTATAATAGTAAACATGTACTTAAAACAACATCGTAAATGATATAAAGGAGCTTAAACATGCCCATGTGTGTGAGCCAAGGAATAATGACAAAGAAGACAAGCACACAATATTAGCTGCAAGATAAGGAAGTGCCAAGGAAAAGGTAAAAAGGTGAAGGCATATCTCGACAACCACCAATACAACCCAAGCCACCTCACCCTACACCTCCGATTCACCCCATGCTTAATTTCACTGTACTAGCTTATGCTACTCAATATGAGAGATTAATTTCCAAGCTATTCAATGAGAGTAGGTACATTGATTAGGTGGTACTTGATCAAGCCAAGCTAACACATAATGTTCAAGATATGATTAATATTGGCAATTAAATGAGCTTATTTGCAATCAATAGCCCACTTATAAAGACCTGACACTTGAGTTCCTCACCACTTTCATATTGGAGAAGAGGCATTACATCTAGAAAATTAACAACATCATTCAATTTGGGTGTTTAGGGAGATGGAGAGTATGAGCTATACACAGTTCTCCTTATACATAGGTCTCTACTATATAGAGTATACTAATTCTAAGGATTATATGAGTGAGTTTCCCTATTGGAAACAATGAAAAGACATATTAGCGCACCATCAACAGAGAATGTTATTACATGCAGTCATTACTAAGCCATCTTAGATTATATAGATAATAACATTCTCTGTTGATGGACAAACCTCATCTTAGATTGAGCAAGAGGAGGTGTGGTGGGAAAGATGGACAAATTTATTTAATTAGGCTATACCCTATCTTGGTTTTTCAAACATCATTTAGTTAGGCTATACCCTAACTTGGTTTTTCAAACATCAGGTATATGGTGTTAGTGTTAAAGCCATCTATGTAGGTCCATATATCACCGAATTGATTAGAGGCATGGGATTATTGGAGCAACCACATGAGAATGCAAATTATTTAACAGATAGTACCATTAGTTTCGATACTTTGCTAACCATGGGTATGATTTAGAAAAGACAGGACCTGTAGGGACCTAATTATGTTTTATATGGGGCTCAAGAGCATGAAGCTGTAGATAGAGCGGAAGCAGATTGCCTTAAGGTACTAGAGCAATAACCCAAACATAATGTTTATCCAATAACGCCTCTAATTTCATCTGAGCATCATGATGACTCTTCTGTTAGTATACGTATATTTGTGTAGCCATCAATATTAGAGAAGTGCTCTAAAGGCAATCACCTTTAGCACTTATTTGTACAAATCATTTTATGATTAATAAAGGCATTTTTCATTATTTTGATGTTCATAAATTTATGGATTTGATGCTAATCTTAAATTGATTTAATGAAGTCCTTGATACAAAACATAGCATGGCGGAAATCATGATGAGATTATGATAATGAGATTCTTATCATGTGTAATTATGTTATTATCTAATGCTTCCCTAGTCATAGGATTAATGAGAAGTGATATCATTAATACGGATAGACTAGTACATATTATACTCCTTGATTGGATCAAGCACTAGATCTCATAAGCTGTAGATATGAGTTGTTTAGAGTTAATACGTGAGCGCTTGCTAAGGGTAGTAAGTACATTGAATTGACCTACTGTGAGACAATCATATGGATATTCTATTATAGTGTCAATGATAGTCTCATCATAGCAATGATGTAAGTATCCTTTAACTTAAGGTGCTCAAGGATATCCCGGATACTGATCCTGTGCTTTGACTCCATTCATCGGTACCTTTCAGGAGTTACTCATGGGGTAGTGATTGGGTACAGCTTGAGGTATTTGGAGGTAGTTGAGTAGCCAATAAAGGATTCACCACTCCTGATAGAAGGAGATGAGACCCACGGCCTCTTGTCGGGTTCATTACTCAAGAGTCTCTGACTAGAGTAAATATATGTCATAAAAAGAGTCTTCAATGATATATAGAGTAATGAGATCCTCAGGAAAAGATCTAATGTCACTTGGACTAGATGTAACGTAGCCAGTCTAATAGGAGTTGACACTTTGACCATACTCTGAACCAAGTGGGGTATAAATGGCGAAAGGACAAATTACATGACAACATTGCATATAAAAGGGTTCGTATTCAAACTATTGACTCTTCGGTTAATTAGAGGTCATGACTTATTGTTAGACATCGCTCTTGACTTGCTTGAATTAAGTGTTAATTCAAATGGCCAACATAACTGGGAACCTAATGGGTTATACATATAGGAGATCCGAAGGATGAGTAAAATGATCTTGAATGGTGATTCAAGATATGAGACAGTGTTTAGGGATTGTATCGTGATATGATCGTAGGAGAAAATGTTGCATGGAATGGATTAGAAACAAATGTTGTTGGCTGCCAATTTGGTCATTTAACTTCCCGAAACTTCCATTAATGCATGCTATTTATGATCATCAACTTCCTAAAGCTCCATAAATGCATGTTATTCATAGTCATTAACTTCCCATAACTTCCATTAATGCATGATATTTATGACCATTAACTTGCCATAACTCTCCATTAGTGATAGGGGTTATGAAAGGTTAAATGGTGCAAAAAATATAGATTATTTTCGTGCATCTTGTTTAAGATACAAGTAAAAGAAATTTTTTTTTTTTACACACACACTCTTTTTCTCTCTAACTCTCATAAGAGTTCTTGTCTTTGCTAGCACAAAGAAAGAATTCTAGCCATCTCCTAATGAGGTTTCATCCTTCTATCTTTATGTGGACTTTCATTAGAGATGCTCTACGTTGATCGTTGTGGTTTATGACAACCCAACACGAAGAAGATTAAAAATCAAAAGAGAGTTATCGGAAAGGTATGTAAACATATTACATTTCATATTTTTGTTTTCTATATCTATATGCATAAGTAAATCTGGTTTTTGAGGTTCTGTTTTATTTTTCATTGTGCATATTTGATATATATTATGTATGAAATGGATGATCGGAACCTTACAATCCAACCCTCCACATCATAACTAGCTTAAGATTGTTTAATTAGACAGACATATCGGTCATATCTTAGGGGTTCAAAGAACCATTGAAGATGGATAGTGGGATCTTGCAGAGCGGGTATTACAATTAGAGGCATACAATAGATATGTAGAGCACATCCTCATACATATCACTAATCATCTAGAAGTTGTGGTCCTACCTCTACTCACGAGAGTCAATACACTATCATTATCACCTCAATAACCAAATGAGCTAGCTCTAGTTGAAATAATGCGTGTCTATACTCAAGAACCTGATACTTCCTTTGTATAAACTAATCCCTGAGTGAGACTGAGCATGAGTTGATAAGCGATCAAATATTAGATTCCTTATTTACCATAGTGACTCATATTATCCAAAAATCTTGAGACAAAAAGCATGCTATTTGTATCTTTTCTTTGATTTTAATTTTTTTAATTTCCATTTTTATTGTGTCTTGATAGTTAACAAGAGATTATCCCTACTAAATTGATATTATTTTTGTTTCTTTATTTTTCTTATTTATTGTTGATAGACTAAATCATAGTTTTTTTATATATAATTAGTTTTTATTTTCATTTGTTTTATTTCCATTGTTTGATGCTTTATTCCCTTTTATTTTCTTTCTGCAAGAATCACTACACATAATTTGGATAGAATTCATTCTACAAATTTGAATATCTTGCATATAAACAAAAAAGGTACAAGTTCATTTTACCTTTTCTCTTGTTGACTGTATTCCATTATTTTCTATGCTCAATATGTATATTGGGGATAATTTACATCTTTAAATGTAGGGAAGGGGTATGTGATTTTCATGTGGATTCGATTGTAATTCAAGCATAAAGCATATTTTAGTTCTTATTTCACAATTTTTCTTTATGAAAATCTCTAATATTAATTCTTGTCTTGAAATATTTTGATTTGTCTAAATCATTGATTTAAGCTAGAATACGAGAGCAAAAGGGCATGATTTTATGGATTTTTATTTGCTATATTATGAATGGGTGTTTTAACATTCAAATTAGATGAAAGTACTTAGTATTTTTCAAACATGAGCATAAATTATGAGCTTTTAAACCTATGAGCAATTATCATTATTATATTATGCTCTATTTTTCTTTATTGTGATTTTATCAGGCATAGTTGGAAGATTTTAGAGCTTAGTTTTATTATTCATATTGGGACGTCAACTTTTGACTAGAGACATTAAAATTAAAAAGGTACTTAGATGAAACCTTTATATGAAACTTTTCTTTGATTTTTCTTTATCCTATTTTTATCTTTATGTGTAACGAAATTTGAGCCATAACTTTTTCTTTGAATTATTTAAACCATATTACAAGTTAATAAACCATTTTTATTATTAGCCTGACATTTACTTTTGTACCTTAAAGGATTGTATTTACTTGATTGTAAGCTCGTCAATAATCAATTCAGAAACATCTTGAAACAAATTTAATTGAAAAAAATTACTGTAATTGTAAAAAGGGTGAAGAAAAGATGCTTGTGTTATTCAAGACTTGTTTTCCATCTTACTTACATTTTATTGAGAGATTTACGTTAGATCAAGTTAGATTTTTTATAGTCTTGTTTATGTAAATTCCTTCTTTTTTGTTAACTCAAAATTTACCCTTACTATACCATTACCTAAGCCTCATTACACCTTGACTTAAATTTTTTTAAATTTTTTGCCTTTAATGTATTTTATTGTGGCGGAGATACGACGTATTAATAAGTATATGTTTAAGATTCCTTCTATTCATTGATTTGATAGTTATAATAACTTCCACTATAAATACTTTGAGCAACTCGAGCAAATCTTTTGAGTGAAAATGTTGAGTCCTATTGCATTTGATTTTAAAAAGATTGCCAAGACATCATTTGTGGTGTTTTCTTATGGGAATTTATTCTATGATTATTTGATTATAATAATACTTTGGTTTGATTATAGAGGCATGAAAATAAGTTGGGATGGAGGAGAGGAGGATATTTAGAAGGGTTAATGCATTTAAACTATTAGTTATTTGAGGACAAACAAATACCTAAGTGTGGGGAAGTTTAATAAGTGCTTACTTGTTCATATTTTTAGGTTTATATTTAGTGCAAATTTGTTTGTTTATTAGAGTGCTTTTTATTTTTTTTATAGTACTTAAGTTGTCCATATTTTATTTTCAAGTCATAATTTTTTATTTAGATTAAAATGAATGAATTTAGACAAGTTTGAAATATTTTGGAGTTGTTTTAACTATGTTATGAGACTTCAAGATAAGTATATGGTTATGTTTAAATAATTAGGGGCATGTTGATTACTTTTTGTGGTACACACTCATGTTTAAGTGATACAGGCTTGTTTAATCAAATCGTGTTTACCTTTTATGCTTATGTTTATACATTTTATACCTCTAAATTTTGCTTTAGAACATATCTTGTATTTTACTGATTTATTACCCATAATATGCTTCAAATTTTAAAAGGCAAAATTTAAAGGTAGAAGTAACAAAGAAGTTGGGGAGACATAATTAGAAGACTTAGAATGGCAAAGAGAATGAAGAACAAGCAAGGAGATGAAGTTGGAGTGAATTTCTTGGAGATTAAATGGGATTTCATCATGTTTCCTTTGATTTTTCCATTTTTCATTAGTTTTGATACTATGTATTATATGTTTACGAACTAAAAATTTTATACTACTTAGATAAAATGAACCCTATGATAGATTATGTAGTGATTTAAATTTAATTTAGTTTATTCTTAAGTTTTATTGAAATTTAACTATGTGTTTGTTATTTGTTCTTGAATTAATATCGTTGGCATGTTATTCATAACTAATTTCATACAATTTAGATTAAGAAATCTTTTTTGTAAATTGATCTAGCATCATTGAAAAGAGTTACCTACAAACCTAGAGTTAAGTTATTATAAATCTTCTGGATTATGGTCAAACCTAATAGCGAAATTTATAAATTAGTTAATGCAATTTTAGAAGTTTTAATTAGAAAGAAAATTTGATCAATCAACTTAGGATTAGTTGTTAATAATGTTTAGAAAGGCATTAGCATAATTGAGGCATTTCTACAATCCAATGAACTTTAGATTAAATCTATGTGTGAAGACTTAATTACGTGAAAAGTCCTCGGGGATTCAAAATATGAGTACTATTATCTTCATCGATTATTTCTTAGTTTAATTTTTAATCTAGTTAATTAATCGTGTTGATTTGTTCTTAGTATTATTTTAGTTTTGAAATTGATCTAGTCATCATCCTAATTCTTTGGTTGGATAATAAGAAGATTTATAGGGTAGGAGATTAAAATCATATATCAGATCCCCTTTTTGATTAACCATATCAAGTTTAATTCCAACTTTTCACTTTTTTAAGAATAAAGGTTTCCTTATAAAGTGTCAGGGATGGTCTAATATTATAGTCAAGAGAAAGATTAAATTGACCTGTAAACCAGATGATGAACAATCTACCTAATTGATTAGTACTTTTACATTGCCAAATTTGATACAATTAGTCTATAGCCATCTTTGAAACATGGAAAAAAATCTTTTGCTAAGAAAAAAAACCTACAAAGGTGTTAAACCATTTGACAACTCCTCCCTTTAAGATCTTTAAATAAAGGGAAATAAGTAATCCACACCAGAAGAAGCAGGAAATAAAAGTGGAGAGACTAGAATGAGACATTATTTCCCGTAATCGTAGGCCAAAATGAGTAAGAGAGGAAGGAAAACGAGTAGGATTAAAGGGAGTTAAAGACAAAGAAGATCCTTTAAGGAATAACGATCATTGAGCGATTAAAATCTTAAGAGAGGGTATGAAAAAAAAAGGCAAGTTTTGATGAAAAACAACCCCGACAATTACAGTAGAACAACAATAACTAAGAAAGAAGTTAGTAAAGTCAATCCTCAACACTTGGTTTTAAGATACATGTTATGTATCTTATTATTAATTTTAACATTATTTAATAATTGGACTTTCAAGATAATGTTAATTAGTTTCAAATACTAATCAAGATGGAATAGAATATCTTGGATTTGATTGGTTGATTATAACTGGACTTGGAGGCTGAAATCTTAAAGCTATCTTGGATAATATTTGGTGGCTAATTGTATGTAGCTAGAACTTTATCTAGAAAAGAGTTCTAAGTGAATAACAACTCTTATCTAGTAAAGAGTTCTTGGTGAATCATATGACTATTAAGTTGAGTTGTTCTTCTGTTGTGAGTCCTTCTTTGTCTGCAGTGGTCAATGGATTATGTGTGAGTTGTGGTTACTTCCTATTTGTGCTTGCATCATTTGGATGGATAATTGATATAGGTGTGTTGCTGAATTTTTGGTTAAAGATCACGTATCTATTACAATCCTTTTTTGGAAAAATCACACATCCTAGGCTGATAGCATATATGTTAAGTTTCTCTTCATTGTGATTTTGATTTTGGTATTTGCATGAATCAGCTGGACATTTTTATTATACTCTTCAAAGTTAATTGAGGGTTTTTTTCTTGGACTTGGTAGGTAGTTTTTCTCTTTGTGTTTTCATGATTTTGTGTGACCTTTGCTGGGTATTCTCCATCTCTCTTTAGCAATAACAGCAGCTAGATTTTGTTGATATGTGCATGAATCTTTGATGGTTGTCTTATTATTCATGGTGTTTCTTTTGTGGCTGCTAAATGTGAGTTATGGTTTGAGAACATTCCAAAAGTTGTAGCTGTCATTCTTAGTTGATAGTGTGATGTTTTTTTAGTGGATTGAGTGTTGATTAGGTATGTTTCTAGTGGCTGTCGATAGTGGTGTTGGTGTGCGAAAATTTCCAGTAACTGTTGTGAATTTTGTAATTCTGATGTTTACAACGTTTCGGTGAAGAAACGTTTATGTTTCTTGGTGAACAACTTTCCAATCTCACTTTGAAGTAGGTGAAATTATTA
>JANSVA010000216.1:19875882-19886235 GCA_025504915.1 Erythroxylum reticulatum
ACTTTTCTTCAAGCCACAACTGCAAATCTTTTTGAGTGCATGTCGAATGATCTCTCTTATACTCACATAATTCTTTGCGTATTTGACTTGTCATTGTTGATTTCGTGACACCTTTTAGATGAGGAGCTATTGTTGGGTGTGGTTTTAAGAAATTTTCTATCTTGTTTATAAAATATTTTCTATCTCTATCATATGTACATACATTGAATGTTTTTAGTAAAAATACAATGAGTTATTTATTAGTTTTCATTAATATTATGTACAATGAATCTATGTTTTAGATTCAGAGCTTAGATTCATTAGATTCGATCAATTATAATTTTTTTAAAATTAATAAATATTAATTTATCGGTTAATTAAAATCTCTATAAAATAATAAATATTATGATCCCAACAATATTAATTTATAGAGGTTTTACTGTATCTGTTTTCTTAAAGATGGGCTGTATGGTGTCAAATGTTTGCAATAGGAACCAATGTTGAAGGAATATTACGACAATCAGCTGATGTTGAGGAGGTTGATCGTAGAGTTCAAGAATATGAGCAAGGTGCACTTTCAATTTAAGTTAATGAATTGAATGCTCTTGATGTATTAATGCAACTTCCTAAGGGAGAGAGACCTTAAACCCTTCCAATAGACTGAAACTATAATCTGTCATGCCACCCTTGCAGAATCTAGTGATAAGTCAACAATCTTATGTTTTACTATGTTGACATTATTTTCTCTCCACAGCTGGTAATAGTTTCAACTTAAATGGATCTTTATTGTACTCTTTAGTGTGAACCCTTGTGAATTCCTGACTTTCTAAGACTTCCAAGAAGGAAGCTAGTACTTATTCTTCTCTCGCAATTATAGGGAAGTTTGAATTTGAGCCAGATGAGGATGCTCATGTTATTGGTGACTGTGTTAAGGTAATTTCTGACATTACATGGTGGATTTCCGTCAGTAGACTTCTACTTGATGATCTAGCTTACAGTTCAAATGGCCCTTTGATTTGCAGCATGTTTTGAGGGAGTTGCCCTCCTCTCCAGTTCCAGCATCTTGCTGCACTGCTTTGCTAGAGGCTTATAGTAAGATCCATTTTGTATCTGAGTCTTTGTTCTATCTGAAATTGCTATTTGTATTCATTTCGTTGAATTTAGGAGGAATAATACTGAATCAAATGTTAGTGTTGTTGCTTCATTATGAATGTGGAACACTATATAGATTGCATAACTTCATCACTGCTTTTGGTTAGTACTTAACTTTCTCGTCATGTTGTTGAAAAACTAATATCACTCTTGCATGAATGTGCTGGTTTCTAGTCCTTGCATTGGAAAGAAAAGTTAACAGTCTTTTTTTATCTTGTTATCTTTCATTTTCATGTAGTATTGAGGTAGCTTTACATTCATTTTGAAATTTTTAGATGCTTAATGCACAGATAGCATGTGAGTTGCTTCTGGATGCTTGAGGCTTATCCTCACCAGCTTCAAGTTACCAATTCCTCGCAACGACTGTCATTGTGTCACTATTAATCATATACAAAACTGCATTATAGTTTTTGGATCTCTTAATCTTATAGCATGAATGGCTGAAACTATTTGAGAACTATTAATTCTGGTATTGGAATAAACTTGTTTTGCTTATGTAAATCTAGTATTTTGGTACATATGGAAGTAATTCTTTTATTCTTTGTTTAATAAATGGATTATTACATCTTGTGAGGAGTTTCCTTATTTGTTTCCAATGTAATGAATTTTTTCCTGTGTGTTCTATCGGATAAGAAATTGACCGAAAGGATGCACGGGTTAATGCAATGCGCTCTGCAATTTTGGAGACATTTCCTGAACCAAACAGGCGGTTGTTGCAAAGGTAATTCTCTCCTTGAATAAATCTTCTCCAGTTGCACCCGCAGAATTGTTGAATTTGCTGTGGTCAGCTTTACTAGTCATACTGTGGATATGGACTTCAAAAATCATTTAACCTCATGACCTTACTTTAATGCTTCAGTCCATGCATCTTTTTCTTTGGTTTCCTTTCTATCTCTTTTTCTTTTTCATTTTCAATTTTCCTTCTTATCTTTCATGCTTGGGCTTGTTGCTTTTAGCAATTGATGATTAAATGATTGCCGTTGACAGAGAAAGATACAGTGATCAATTATCCAATTTAAAACGTTTCTTAACTTTTTACATACTTGAGAGCTATTCCTTCTATTAAAAAGTTTTATAGGGAGCTGTGGAACATCACTGTGCAAAATTATTCAAATTCAGTATTAGCAACTCATACTTGATTGAAGCTGTCTGCTCATATCAAATGTGCTTTGTTAACATGAACAACCAATTCTGCATTTGAACATCTGAATTCTCTCTGTCTAGTGTATAAGACTAAGCATTTTGAAAATTTTTGGCATGTATATTTTGAACTTATAATCGAGAATGCTGCTCAAGGAGGCTTGAATACGAAAATTTTGCTTCTTTGATGAACGCCATAATATTCATACTTTCGTGTTTTTCAAATTTTCTCAAAAGTTTTCTTAATGTGTTTGCACATGTAAATGTCTGTGTTAATCTGAATATTACTTTTCCATGGGTGCTTTGCAGAATATTGAAGATGATGCATATTATTTCCTCTCATTCTCATGAGAATAGAATGACTTCATCTGCTGTTGCTGCTTGTATGGCACCCTTGCTATTGCGCCCTTTATTAGCGGGTGAATGTGAATTGGAGGATGAGTTTGATATTAATGGAGATAATTCTGCTCAGCTTCTTGCTGCTGCAAATGCAGCTAATAATGCTCAAGCAATCGTTACTACACTTTTGGAGGAGTATGAGAATATTTTTGATGTAAGATATTTGCAATTTGATTGTGTTGTAATATTTTATATTCTTGGTGGTATGCAATTGTTGGTAGTATAAATCTGAAGTTTTTGCAGAGTTTGCTGTATCTTAAATTGTTTTGTTTATTGGTGTCAGTTAGGTTTGTATTATTTAGAAGAAAGAATCACATGCTTTATAATACCATTGTTTGCTAAGTTCATTTACCATTGGAAATTTATGGAGCTAAGCTAAAAAGTAAAAGTAATGATAAGGCTAGCAAGCTGACATCAGTGCTCTTACGGTAGATTGAATGTTTGTCCTACCAGTCTGCTGTAAATCAGTAACTGTCACCTTTATGTGAGAGAAATCCTAAAATAGATGGTAGATTCAAGTGTCTTGTCCAGCCTACCTTTTTTTGGTAACAATGTTTCTCATATTATTTCAGGATGAAAATTTACAAAGATGTTCCATTTCAGCTGATTCTCGGATTGAAAATAGTGGGAGTGAAGATTCCTCTGATGATGAAAATACTGACATAAAAGACAATGGCTACCATGATGCAGAGAATGAAGTTGACCAAGATACAGATGAAGATCCTGAATGTGCGATCAGTGGAAAATTAAGTGAAAGTAGTGGTTATGGTGGCAGTGACCTTTATGATTATAAGGTTCTCTCTTACGCTTAATGATACTAATTGACAATTTTGTTTTTGGGAACATCATTGCTTGAAAACTATTTTTTGGAACTTTGAACCATGCCATTTCATATTTTCCTTACATTCCACTTAGGCCTAGAAAATATTGATTTCCTCACTTTCATTTTGCCATCCTCCAAATTTCCAAGTAAAAAAAAGATCTAGCAGGAACTTCTCTTTCCACATCTTTTTCTCGTCATGTTGAATATAAATAGTTTAGGATTTGAGTTTATCCTTCAAACTTACATTTTTTATTTCAATTATTTTCCTTTGCTTGTTTCCATTTTATTAGGAGTTTGAATTGTTGACTTAGGTCCATTTCCTTCTAAAGCCTAGTTAGAGTCCAAGTTCGATTAGGATTGAGTTGACAATGGTTTTTCATGGACTAGAAAATTAAGTTTTGTGGATGAGAGATTTATAGAATTTAATTTCTATTTATGTAATACTTTCTTTCCTAAGAGTGATAATTAAATATTTCTTTAGTAATTGACATCCATCTACAATTTACACCCTATTTCTATTTTCAATTGTAAACTAGAGGAAAGTAGTGAATTAGGTTTATCCTAATCATCAATATGTTTTATACACATATTGAAGTTATTTACATATGTAAATTTTAACACTCCCTTTCAAACTGAACTATAGTTATTGTCAATGCCTAGTTTAATATAAAGATATGAAACTCTTGGACCTTATAATGATTTATTAAAAAAAATCAACCTTATAATGAATTTTGTGATTGGTTCTCTAGATATAAATTTTCTTTGATGAAATGACAATCTACTATTATATGTTTCATCCTCTAGTAATAGACTAAAATGGAAGCAATATTTAGCACTGCTTGATGTCCCACATCAGTCTCATATGATAGGTTTGGTAGAGTAAGTTTAGGGGATCAAAATCCAGTTTCCTCCCAAAAGTGATGCATCCACAATAAATCATATGTGCATTTCACATAGTCTTGTATTCAGCTAATGCACTAAAAGAAGTCACTAGGTTCTACTTTTTATTCTTCTATGGTTATGGATCTTCTCACACAAATACATAATATCCTGAAGTAGAATGTATATAATGTGCATCTGCATGTCCCAGTATATTAGTGGGGTGATGATTATGCTAAGTCCTTATTTAGGAGTCCTTTTGATGTAATGAACAATGCATAATGCTCCCTCCCAATGTTCAACACTAGGAGAGGATATAAACCCACCCACCATGCTCACTACAAAGCTAATATCAAGTCTTAGTAATAGTGAGGTGTGATAACTTTTCAACTAATCTACAATATTGGCTAGATCAAAATATGTCTCCTCTAGATTAAATGCATGTCAAATATTTGGGATCTATGTGAGTATCTATGGGATTAGATCTAAATAATCTTGTCCCCTCCATCAAATCAAGATTATATTCCATCTCAGGAAAGTAAATGCCTTTCTTGGGCCATGCTACCTCAATGCCTATATAATCCTCTAAAGGGATAAGGTGCTTGGTTTGGAATTGTTGTTGTACGTAGATCTCTAATTTAGAGATCATAATTGAATCATTTCTAGTAAATATAATATCATTTGTATAGGCAATTATGAGGATAAGTCTTTGTTCTCCATAGAAATAAAGCACAAGATGATCCAATTGACAATATCTTTCAAACCATGTATGAAAGATTGTTTGAGGCCATATGTTGATTTCTTAAGGAGATAGTCGTACTCCCCCTAACCAGCAAATTCCGATGGTTGCTCCATGTAAACTTCCTACTAAAGGTTACCATGAAGGAATGCATTCTTAATATCATGTTAATGGAAGGGCCAAGTAAAATGGGTGGTTAAGAGAGATCAGAAGATGAACTGAAGTAATCTTCACGAGATGAGAGAATTTGTACTCGTAATCTAGAACAAAGAATTTAGCATAGCCTTTGGCCACTATATGAGGCTTAAGCCCATTGGTAGTCTCATTTAGAAGACCTTTAAATATGAACACATGTCTACAACTCTATCATGAGTTAACCTTATAAGATCCTAAGTACAATTCCAATAAACTATCATCTCATGCACTCTATCCTGCCTGAGTCAAAGCCTCAAATATTGTCTAATGAACATAATTAGAAGACAGCGTCGAAATAGACGTAGTATATCAAGGAGATTAAGGAAGAAATATGGTGAAGAGTGTAAGACCACTAAGAGCAATAGGTAAATCCACTTTAGATGATTGTGGATATGAAAAGATAGGCAAAGTAATGGTATGTGAAGTACATATAGTGTAAGGCTCGCATTGACACTTACTTGATGGGGATGTTTACAGACCCTGTGGAGCATTATATTGCCATGTATAGACTCTTAGATTTGTTGGGGGTATAGAAGAGGTCAAAAGACTATAGTATTTGAAGGTTAAGGATTGCTAGAAAGAGGACGAACAAATGGAGATGGAGAGTAGGTGTTGGAGATTTAGTAGTAGGGAAAGGTAATTGGGAACATATTCAAAGACTAGTGAATAGAACAAACATCCTTTTTAAAGCCTAGGTTAGCCAAGAAAAATACAAATTTCTACATTTGGAGAGAGTCGTGTAGCACCAAATCCAAGGAGATGGACAAAACATATGCAACCAAATTGACAGAGAGGAAGATGATGTGGTGGTGCATTAGGAAATAACATTGAGTGAGGGGACTTATTTCGAAGAATAATGGATGGTAAGCATTTGACTAACTACACCATGTTAACCAATGCAATGAGGGAACATGCATATATAGTAGCATAGTATGCAAGGTTTCTAACAACTGACTATTTTTAGGCTGAGCAACACCATTTAATTGAGTGTTGTGAGCAAGAAGTATGGTTGAGAATGCCATATGTAGCAAAGAAAGTCTAGAAGCTTTTCGATATCTACTCAAGCATTATCATTGCACAAAGTTTGAATAGGAACAACAAAGTGAGATTTTATTTCATTATAGAATTGTTGAAAAAATGATGAACAAGTCAACTTGACCTTTTAATAAGAAGTTTTTGACATCTAAGAAAATGATAAAAGAAATAAAGCCAAGTTGAGGTGTGACTAAAATGGACATGTATATTAGAGTGAGCTAGAGAAAAAGGTAGAAATGCTCTTGTAAGTACTACTTTGAAAGTGGCATGATGATAGTTCCCCAACTAGTATGACTCACAATCTAAGGAGGAAAACATAGACAAGCTAAGTAGTAGTTGTTAATTGACAAAGACGAGTGACGAAAATAATTGTGTTCCAACAAAGGAGAGTAAGCTGTAACAAACTCGGTGGGAGATGGAGGTGACCTAGATAGGCAATACAGTCTACAATGTTTAAAGACAAAAGGTTACATAAAAATTTAATGAGTGAATTAGGTGAACTAAGATAGGAATAATTAGGAGCATTTAGACAAAAGACAAAGGTAAAGAGAAAGTAAGTAGAGTAGTTCCAATTAGCAAGTGGCATTGGGATGTATATTACAATTGTAAAGAGAAGATAAAGTTGAGACATTTTAGGGCTTGTCATAGAAGCACCTGAATCAAAAGTCCAAGGTCCATTCTAGGTATTAGTAGAGGAAAATAAATTTTAACGTTAGTTGGTTGAGTTTCAAACATTGAGGCGCACGACCTAACAGATATACTCTTCTTTTAGATATGGTGACTGCAAAAGCACAATTGGTGGAGGATTAATTAAAGTAGATGTAAGCAAGAGTGTTTGATTGGTGATAATTGTAGACTGGGGGGGGATATCTATATAGAGAATGATACCCTTATCAAACATGTCAACAATACTTGAAAAATAAGCCACAACCTCCACGACATTTGCCTCCATGGTTGCTGCAACCTCCTTGACAACTAGTGTCCCTTGAAAAGGTGTTACTTGGCTTAGCAATGTGGCAGTTGGAGGATAATCATTGGAAGCACAGAAGACTGCTGAGAAGCTGATAGGATCGATTGGAGATTAATGAAATAGGTGTAACTTGAAGTAGTCGAGTGTATGCCTGCATAATTTTAGTACTAAGTAGTAGAGCATTGATTAAATTTAATTTAGAATGAAGACCAGCTAGAAGTACTTTGGTGAGGAAAATTTTGTGTTGATGAGTCTACTCAGTGAGGTCAGTAATTAAGGGCATTAATTCATAAAATATGTACCAATTGCTTAGAATTGACCAAAATAGGTGGTGAGTTCTGTAGTACTTTGTTGAAAATATTGGAGCATTAATAGCGTCCAAGATGTGTGTAGAGTCTTGTGTTAACATATGGGATGCTTGACCAAATGACATCACATTCTTGAAATAAGGGGATTATCGAGTTGTCCATGTTACGGAATAAAATAGGCAATAATATTACATCCACCCAAGTCTAGTGAAAATCTCATTTGGAAAGAGATTAGAGATGGGAGTGGTAAGGTGAATCTCAACTCCCTGACTACAGAATCAAATGAGAATAATAGGGGATCAAAAGGAGTAATTTATATCAATAAGAGGCATGCTAAAAAGAACAAAGGGTTTACTCCAATTACAGTAGAAGAGGAGGGGTAATCCACAATTGTACAAGAGGACGTGTGAGGTGATTTTTCTTTTAGTTAAAGAAATTAAAAAAATTGAACAAGTCTAGAAGTGATGATGTGGACGGAAGACCAAGTGAGATAGAGAAACCAATGGCTGAAGACTAGCAACAATTCCAACGCTGACAGGAGAGAGAAATAGATTCAAAAGGATTTTAGACCAATTTTAGGTTTTTTTTTCTTTGGAACCATGTGATGCTGGGAGATGGATATTTATTGATAAATAAGAACCAATTGCTTCAAACAAGAATCATGTATTGTTGGCTAGAAGGTAGATCGTGGGACTTATGAGGTTATGACAATTGTGAAGCCTATAAAGGAACCACGTGTTGTTCACTTATTCAATCAATGAGTGAGGTTGGTATGCTGGATGCTTGTTATAGGTGCAGATATGGACAGAAAGTGAGTTGGCGTAGAATAAAAAAGAGACAAGCTGAGAAAATAAAAGAGGTGGTGATAAAGAGTGCTCCTGCCAAGAGTGGGAACTGCAGAGAGGAGAGGCTAGGTTTTATTTTTTGGCTTGGATACTATGTAAATTGGGAGAAAGTGGTGATTAGGTTTAATCATAATCACCATTATGTGATACATACATACTAAAATTATTTACATAACTATCATATATGATTCTTGACACCAATTATTTCTTAACATTATTCTCTAACCCTCTGTCATTACTTCATGATTTTGGGTACAGCAGACGCAACTGCTTATTGTCTATTGAAGCTCAAATCTCTCTCTTAATTTCTTCATGACCTTCTCGAACCATTTATGTACTTGTACTAACTTCCACATTTCAACAGCAAAGTTTAAATTTTGTTGTAAATGAGATTGATATAGCTCTTAAATGATGATGTCTCGTAAATATTTTCTTAAGTTCGGCATTATTCAAAGAATTTCTCATGGTAATAATTTGCTTGATATGTGTAAACCCCAAATGCAGGCTTTTGGTGGTGATGATTCAGATGCTGGCTCACCTAGAAATAATCATGCTTCTGCTGAGAGTTCAAGTTTACCCGTTGCTTCCCACCAAGCTAGAGATCCTAATATTCAACACGTTGAGCAACAAAAACAGAAGAAAGGAAATGATAGTTTGATTAATGAGAATGTTTCTAATATATTACCTGCTGGTGAATCTTACCGGTCAATGGGGGAAATTCTATCTTCAACCAATCCTGTTCTTACCTTGCCCACATCTGGACTAGAATCCTCTGCTGAGAAGTCAGCTGGCAAAGTGACATCCTCCATTTCCAATGGGAAGCGATCAACATTCTGGGGAAGAAGCAATGTAAGTCATCATGGATAATCGACACTATTAGTGGAGACTATTATTTCAGACATTACATGGAAAAATGTTTCAAGTTGGTAAAGTTCTTTTATGAATTTTCCGCTGAGAAAGTTCGTTGATGTTATGCTCTTTCTTCTGAATGTAGAAAAGGTTTTTGAGGGGATTGTTAGCATAAGAAGCTTGAGAATGAAATTTGTCAAATACTTTGATGGAAAGGGTTGAAGAATGTCAGACCAATGTCTGAATGAGCAATATGGACCTAAAAATAACGCTTCCATTAGCTTTTACTTTCCTTTTTCACTTGCATTTTTGGTTATTGACAGTCTGCTTCTTTGATTGATTCAGAATCATCAAGAAACATTTCTCTTTAAATATACACTATGGGCTGATTCTCTTGACGTACCTTACCTTTAAGATCCAATCTTATATGAATATTAGAATGGACTTTTTGATAGAAGATTAAACCACAATAAGCAATAATTTTCTTCCATCTATATTGATTTGGCATTTCTTTATTTGACATGTAATGATAGTTACTGACCTTTATACAGGTTAGAAAGACCCCATCAATGGAATCAATTGATTCTTCTGGAGAAGAAGAGTAAGTTCCTAATGTTTTGAGCTCCTTGGCAGCATAAATATATGCCATTTGGTGTAACAAATTGTAAAATCATCATGGTCTTTGTCTCATACTGCATGCTAGCTTAAACTAAAGCATTCATCATCTCAGCAATATTCATCTTGCCATTTTGTGTAAGAAAGTGTGGTCTTTACAAATATGTCACTGATATACTTATTTAATTGAGAGCATGATCGGGTGTTCAGTTATAATATCATGTACTCTTCTGATTCTAATGCTACTTATCACCATCCCTTATCTTTTTGAGTAATGGATATCCTCCATCGAAACTTACAAAATGGAAAACATATCTGCTAGAGATTTAGTGTAGTTATAGTGTAGATGTGTGGTCAAAGATATGCATATCTCATAATATTATGATCTTATCATAATCAGATCATTTAGATTAGATAGCAGTATC
>JANSVA010000216.1:19886335-19907026 GCA_025504915.1 Erythroxylum reticulatum
TCATAATCAGATCATTTAGATTAGATAGCAGTATCTTGTAGATATATAGTATCTTAGGATTATATTTCCATATCTGTGCAGATTTCTATCCTATTATGTAAACCTATTCATGTATATATATATACTGCAGTCTCTAATGAAAGATATATAGAGCAAATAAGCTCTAATTCACAAGATGCTATAGAGGAAGTTCACTATTTTGGAATAACAGGGTTAACTTATATTGTACTATTAGTAGATGCTACAAAGGAAGTACACTATTTTGGAATAACAGGGTTAACTTGTATTGTACTACTACTATAAGTAGAGGATTAACGCCTAATCAATAACAAGGTACTCTATTTTCTCTCTTACACCAGAGTTAGAGAAACACTAGGGAAAAAGAAACAAAAGAAGGACTACTTTATGGTGTGGAAAATAACGTGTGGTACTGTTCATTACATTGTTTATATTGCCACCAATGGTACTACTGATATCTTTCATTTTGATGCAAGACAAATAGAAGAAATATCAATTAGTAGCTAAAACTCACAGAAGCTAGGAAATATGGCTGTCATTAGGCTGCTGAAATATCAAGTTTCAGGTTTGGATTTCAGCTAGAAATGTTGGAATTTTGGATTTGTGTATAGCTGGATTTTAGGGTTCGATATGTCTGGAATTTAGGGTTTTGATTGCTGCAAATTTGGATTAAATTGTTGGAATTTATTGAGCAACACAACTAATGAAGGGTAGAAAATTAGGAATAACTCTTAGGATCCAAGAATTACTCTTAGAAGAAAGCATTTCAAGTTGAAAGCCCAAATTTATATAAAAATTTTCAGGATGTTATTATTGAAGCGCTGAGTACACATATTTATAGAAAAGTTTTTAAAATCCTTATTCTAGTATGAAAGGGTTCCTAACAAATTTAAATCCTATTTTTGTAAAAATTTATAAGTTTAAGTCCTAATCAAATAAGTTAACATAACTACAACTAGGATAAAATATCTAACTATTACTACTAACTACTATTGCTACTGCTATTACTACTAGTACTACTTTCTATCTAATTTGGAATCTTAGCATAAACTAAAATTTAGCCCATGTCTTTTTGTCATCTTAATTCTCACTCTTCATTCCACCAAATAAAGCTTGTGGTTGAATAATTTTGTGCTTTTTAAAATTTCTTTTATAAACTCTAAGCTCTTTTGCATCACATTTCATCCCAAAGATTTTTCCTTTGTTCTTTTATTGAATATTATGTTTGTCTTTTGTTCTTCTATTGAGTCGTATGTTTTGGGTAACTTTTAAAGGATTTTGTTTTATGGAGCAACTTAAGCGTTCAGTCATGAGTATTGAAGAACTCAACTGCCGGTTGCCATCTTCACTAGAACTAACTTTGCTAGTGGTGGTTCAACCATGTCTTGAACAAATTCTTCCAAGGGTCAAGTGTTGTATGATGTTCTGAGTTTTGATGAAACTCTTCCAACGATGAAGAGTGGTTTTCTAAAGGTTTCTATGGGTGAAGAATTGTTTGTTGAATGTTCCAACTCTATGTATATTGGAAAGAACTACAACCTGTAAAAAGTTCAATCATTTCTACTCCAACTTGAGGAAGAGCATTAGAGATTTAGTATAATTATATTATAGATCCTATATAGAAAGTATCCCAGTTTGGAGTATTATGGTTAAATAGTATTCCCCTGCTAACATAACTAGAGGGCTTAAGCCTAATTAATAACAAGTCACTCTGTTTTCTCTTTTGCAATATCATACAATAGGATTCCAAGCGAAATGTAAATTGATGGTTGTTTCAGATGAAAGATGCAGTTCTATAGCAATCAACAAGTACCATGATAGCACTTTTATACCAGATGTACTTCGTCACATTGCGTTGAAAAGTCATAATTGCTCTGATCAATCTAGTTTAGTTGAATCAACTTATTTGATATTCTTGAAGCATCGTCTGTCATCTTCAATTAGTTTTTTATTTGATTGATATCTATATGACAAAATCATGTATAGGCTTGCTATTCAGAGGCTTGAGATCACAAAAAATGATTTGAAACACAGAATTGCAAAGGAGGTATGTGACCTTCATTGATTGTGCAGTTTGCATATTTCTGTTATATTGGCTTTCTGAGCTGACTGAGGCTTGTACCATCTTATAGGCAAGAGGAAATGCAATTTTGCAAGCTAGCTTAGAGCGTAGGAAGCAAGCTCTGCATGAACGCCGGTTGGCACTTGAGCAAGATGTATGTTTTTATTACTGGTTTGATACTTCTTTCATCTTCCTGTACCCAAGCAGTTTTTATATCTGATATACATTTTGTGGACTTTCTTAGATTTGATGTTACAGATTTCTTTGTTACTATATTAAATTTGCTAATCCTCTTATGGCAGACATTTTTAGATGTGATTGCAATTGACTAAGATTGGTTTGACTAGACAAATGATAAGGAATTGCTTTTTTAGCTTGACCAAAAATGAATTCTTTGGTTTAGTTTCTTTCTTGTGTGTCTTCTAACCAATAAATGGCCTTAGGTCTCGAGATTGCAAGAGCAGCTTCAAGCAGAAAGGGATCTCAGAGCTG
Source organism: Erythroxylum reticulatum (assembly GCA_025504915.1). Taxonomy (NCBI): domain Eukaryota; kingdom Viridiplantae; phylum Streptophyta; class Magnoliopsida; order Malpighiales; family Erythroxylaceae; genus Erythroxylum; species Erythroxylum reticulatum. The sequence continues at coordinate 19,888,908 of JANSVA010000216.1, forward strand.
CATTGGAAGTTGGCTTGAGCATGTCTACTGGACAGTTCTCTGGTTCAAGGAACATGGACTCTAAAGTTTGTACTTGAGCTACTTCCATTTTTTGCTTTCTTTTTTTATTTTTTTATTTTAAAGCTTAAGCAATACATATAACTGATGTGAAGACAAGGGCCGAGCTGGAGGAGATCGCTCTTGCTGAAGCAGATGTGGCTAGGTTAAAGCAAAAAGTTGCAGAACTCCACCATCAACTTAATCAACAGCGACAGCACCACTATGGTTCCCTTTCTGATGCATGTGATCGGTGTCAACTTGTCCAAAATCATAATCCTCAACAGTGAGTGGACAACATATTGTCTTCATGTGCATTTTCCACGTGCATCTGCATATGTATATGCTTCTCTCTATTTGTATCCATCAGTTTGTTTGTTGGTATTAAGGCATGTGTTCTTGTAATTTACATATTTTACCTTGAGATGGTTATGTTTTTATTCCTCTTACTATTTATATTCTTATATTTTTGTCTTTTCTTATTGAAATCTACTATTAAGAGCACGCAAACAAAGCTCTTTCCATTGACTCTACTTAAGAAAATTTATCTTGGTCCTTTTTTAATGATTATTGGTATCTAGATAGTAAAATTATATTATTACTGAAACTAATAGGAAGTTCACATCAGTTTAATGGGAATTGTAAGTGAGAACTAAAATTGAGAAATAACTATAAACATGAGAATTAGCAAACATCATTCTCCCATTAATTCTTATTAGATTAACAGAAACTACCTCTTTGATTTTGTTGTCAGAGTATTAGGACAACTATGAAAAATTGATGTGACGGAAATAGAAAATGCAGTAAGTAGAAGGAAGAAAAGATTGGTTGGCATTAGGAACCTGATAATTGATAAACTCTGAAGCATAAACAAATGTTTTCAACATGTTATGTGGTGATGAAAGGAAGAAGAGATCTTTTTTTTTTCCTGCATTGTGAAAAAAGAAATATTATTACTGAATTTTTGTTTTGTGCACCTTCACTTTTACGTGATAAGTGAATTGTGAAATAGATGTTGCTTTGTTGTAATTCAATCTGACTGCCATTACATTTACAAATTTCTTATGTCCTCTTATCCTAATTGGCATTCAGGAGATTTATTCAGCAAGATTTTGATACAACCCTTGCTTTTGTCAATCATGAAAGGAAACAGAGAACTGAGGTACAACATAGCTGTTTCTGAGGATGTTACATTTTTGAGACATTGAAGAAGGGATCTCTGATTTTCCAATTGGTTTCCTTCATAATTGTAGCTGCCAATTATTTGTAACATTTTCACTGTTTAAGGTTAACCGCTCTACAAGCTTATGCTTTTGATAGTTGTTTTTGTAAACCTTGCAGGTACATACAGTACTGTCTTAAAATTGTCCACGTGTGATTAGTTCATGTGTTGTGTAGGCTTATTATGAAGGAGATGAGCTTGCTAATTATTATTTCATGAGATAGGAGTTACATTTTGGCATAAAACTGCTTGAGGGGGTTGTTTAGTCTGCAATCCAAATCATAGTTAAAGTCTCTCCAGTGATTCTTATTGCTGCTAATTTTCTTTCACCTTGTCTCCATTTGTCTTTGTTTGCAAAAGTCAATTGCCACTCACTTGTGTTCTTTGTAGCTAACAATTAAATTTACTGAAACTTAAATGTATGGCCATCTATATCCAGGAGAGTGTGCTGGGAGCCGAATGGAGGAATGTCAAAGGACCAGCGGCAGCAACTGGAGGCAGCAGCAGGCAGGCTACTCGAAAGCAATTCATAGAATCAACAAGCCTGAGTGACTCTAAAAGTACCGAGGTGTCTACATCTGTGGATGAGCTTTATGGTGTTGATTCTGCTCCCTCCACCTCCAGAGTAGTGGAGGTAGATATTTTCTTGATATTAATTCATGCTTTATGTATTCTTCTGTCTGGTGATTTTGAAAAGCTTGAGCTGAACCCGTAGATACTGTCCCCAATGTGTCACTTATTCACATAAAACTTGCATCAATGGTCGCCTGTGGTGCAGGTGATTGATTATCCCAGGCATCCATCAGCAGCATCTTCAGCTTTGGTAGAATTAACAACTCGACTTGATTTCTTCAAGGAAAGGCGCTCTCAATTGATGGAACAGCTCCACAACCTTGACTTAAACTATGGCACGTCATCACAAGATTTTATTTATAGACCATCATCTCCACCATGGAATTGATTGAAGATGGCGCACCTGAAAGGGGTCTTGTTGTACATTCTTCAGCATTTCATATAATTCCATCTTATTTACTTTCATTTTGTGTTCCATTATCTTATTTCCCCCTTTCTGCCCTCGTTAAACATTCTTGTGGTAGAAATTTGATTCCGACTCCTAAATGCCGATGTGCCTCCGCTTTTTAACTCTAGTTTTGCAGTGTTTTCGCGTCCTCGTTGTAAAAAGAAATTCGAGTGCTGCCTGTGTCAATACTAGATGGAGATTTGTAATAGACTGGTGCTGGTAGAATTTCTCTCTCTTTCCGAAACTATAATGTATGTATGTGAATTGTATTGGAAATGGCCAGCAAATCTTGATGCTAGTTAGATAGCAAGTTCACTCCCTTCGACTTCACATCTTGTTATGAAACGAGCAAACCCTCTTATGTTGTTCGTGTTAGTAATTTATAGACGGAGTAGGATGCATGAACAGGATAAATCTCATACTTGAAACGAATTTGTTTTTGTTTTCAACAAGCTAAAGAAACTTGTGCTTCCTCGAGCAATTCCTTAGCCTTTCTATCGGATTCACTTGCTTCATAATCAGGTTAACTATCGAAAGTAGTTTTTAGGTATGGGTTTACCAATCATGGCCTGTCCAATCCTATTTACTTTTATGCCTAAATCAAATGTGGAAGGATTAATGACGAGTTCATTAATATATCTTAAAATCTAAAGGTGTGATTGCTTTCATCATTGTGACCCTTTTCAGTTCTAAATTGTTTTGAATTAATTTAATTTGTTATTTCAGCATTTCTCCATAAATTCATATCACACAATCTTTTAAAAACATCTTAAAGTAGCAAAAATCAAAGTATAAATTGTAAGAACTAAACATAAGCTATCAGGTTTATATAATCTCTAATGTTTCACATAGTATAAGTTGGTATTTTTTTTACTTATATTTTTATGTTTTTTGTCTGAATTTATGTAGGAGTCATCTATTATGATGTTAACTCATTTTCACTTACAAATACCATACAACTATTAGTTTAAACATATTTAACATCTAATTTAAGTTGATTAATCTATTTTAATACTTATGTCTTTTAACTTCTATATGAGAATTTTATCAATCCAAACTAATTTCTTTTTCCCCCCCGATTAAATAGCATAGATAATAAGGTTTAAACCATCTCGTTATCGTTCATCATAAATAATATGGTAAACTATATTTTATATCTTGAATTTCACTTAATTTTATAATACTAGTTAGAACTACAGAAAATGTCAATCCAATGCTTAATGCCTTTATGGTAATATATGTTAGAACTACAGAAAATGTCAATCCAATGCTTCATGCCTTTATGGTAATATATGCTAAAAAACTAGAATAGTAAATATGCTCAGTCGGCTTGACAGTCTTGTTATGAAACGAGCAAACCTTCTTATGCCTTTTAACTTAATATATATGAGAAATTTATCAATCCAAGCTAATTTCTTTTTTTTTTCCCTATTAAATAGCATAGATAATAAGGTTTCAACCCTCTCTTTACCGTTCATCATAAATAATACCGTAAATTATATTTTAAACCTTGAATTTTACTTAATTTTATAATATACTAATTAGAACTATAGAAAATATCAATCCAATGCCCAATGCGTTTATGGTAATATATGCTAAAAAAAAAAAAATAGAATAGTAATTGCTTGAAAGTTTCTAGTTAATAACATAAAAATGATTTCCTATACCTATAGACACTAGCAAGGCCAAGAACATGATCCTCCAACTCCCAGTTGTCCTAAAAACTATTTCCCTTACAAAAGCACAAACGCTACGCAAAGCCTTCAGTCCCTACTTTTCCCTTATTTTGACACTACTTTAAATACAAGTCTTCAAGAGCAAAAACCTCTCAATTGCTCCTCCCTATCCAAATTTGAATGAATTCACATTTAAGCCTCAAAGTCTTCAAATTTCCATAGAATGAAATCACAGACAACTGCCCACCATCCATCTTATGATCATTAAGAGTCAACTCCTCAAGTATTTCATAACATTGGATTATTGTTTTTACTCCAACGTAACTCCGTCCACAACTATATAACTTAAAGCTTCGCCAATCTCTCACAACTTTGTGCCAATGTCAAACATCACTGAACGATAAAACTTTAATAAAGCAACCAATCAGTTTTAAAATTTGCAGAGCAACGACATCTCCTCACAACAATGTAACTCCATCTCTTGCATTGGCTCGTAACACTTACCAACCCATTTTTACTCACGCTAATTACAACTATTCTCTGCAGATTTGGATAGTCATTAGCGATTACTTGGAGCTCATAGTCTAACGTTGATGACAAAACATCATTTCCATCGACAAACATCTCTGGCAACTCCGTATCAATAGAAATGAATAAACTCTTATAGGTCACTATTATATTTTCTAATTATTTTACATATATGCTGATGTGTAAAGTGACTAGTCCACGTCAACATTACTAACAAAGCAGTTATGGTGGACTATCTTTACATTAAATTGGAAGTTTGATTATAGCCAGTCTTATAAAACTAAACAGAGTTTTGAGTTTTAAAATATAATTTACTCTAAATAATATAGCTAAGTGATTGTACATGTGAGAGGCCAATCTCTTATTTGTTTAACATGCTCTTTAATTCAAATTCAAATCTTCGAGGCAAAGAAAAAATAAACCTTAGAATCAAATGTGTACCATAAGTAAACCTTTTCATATTCATAAACGATGCCAGTTTACATTATGGATCTAAACATGATGAAAGACATTTTTATTATCGTTGATGTAATTAACAACATTAAGTATACTAACAGATACATAATACTAACTTTCATACACCTAATATATGTATCCTTTCATATTTATTTTATCACTGGGTATACCTCTATGTCATACGTGGATAAGTATTTTATGTTCACTTCATGGTCTCTTGTATAAAAGTTGATTAATATTGGATTAGTGTCACTTTTAGTAAATCCCATATGGAGTAAGAAATATTTGAAATTCTAATAATTCATCTTCCATTATGAATAAGGCAACACATGATTATTTCTTAATGCTTTATGATATTGCACCATTTTCTAGTAAGAAAATAAATGCAAATGTAAAATAGGTTGTTGAAATAAGGAAGGGATCCATTTAAGTTTTGATGAGAACAATGTACAGTTAATATTAATATTTTATTTTTAGCAATTAAAGAAAGATTAATCAAATTATTCAAGCATATGAATCAATTTAGCAAAATACACATTATGGAACAAAGTGAAGTATCAACTGGCCTTCAAAAAACAAAAGAAGAAAAATTATGCTTTAAGACTATTCAAGTTAAGATCAAGCTTATTAGACTAAGACTAAAGAAGATTCAAGATAATTCAATGTATAAAAATTTTCATCAAAAAAGATTATTTGAGTTAAATCAAGTTTTTATAAAAAGACAAAGTGTTTTAATGCTTTTAAAAAAACTTGAATTGATGAAATTTTGATGACTTTAAGTATTTTTAAAAGTTAGTTTCCATAAAAATTCTGGTTACCTAAAGTTTTGGTTCGACTAACTTAAACCCAAGTTACACATTTGACTAGCTAATGGGTCAGCTATTGTACCATTGTTTAGCTAATGAGTTTCACTAATTAACTGATCATTAAATTATTTTTGGATAAAATATGGAATATCTAGTTAGTTGATATCCAAACTAAATAGGCTTTAACTAACTATTGTACCATTGTTTAGCTAACGAGTTTCACTAACTAACTAATCATTAAATTATTTTTGGATAAAATATGGAATGTCTAGTTAGTCAACATCCAAACTAAATAGGCTTTAACTAAAGAAAGATTTTGTCGTCGATTAGCCTATCATGCCTATAAACTAGTTATTATAATGACAAGTTGTATCTCTAACAACTTTTGAAGAGTTGTTTATTATAAATACAAGAGTTTTCAGTTGTTATACATCTTTATGATATTTTTTTGTTGCAATAACATATTTGAGAGAGTCATGAAGATTTTATAGCACTCATGCATTCATTGTGACTTGAATTTAAGTCTTAAAGCACTAAAATTGGCAAGAAAGACCAACTAATATTGTAATTTTTATTGGCAAATGATCACAGTGCATTATGGGATTCAAGAATTTAATGTTTTCTCTTCACTATCAAGGAAGGTTGTAAAAGGTTTCCTCTTTACATATGACAATTAAAGATAATTGTAAGATGATGCACTTCACTTTATCTTTCTTATTCCCAATTATCAAGAATTTTAACCAAAAAAACGATCTATTTTTTTCACCCAAAAGAGGACCCTTATTAAGTTTTTATTTTACTCAAGTTTTTTATTTCCATATTACAAAGAAGAAATATAAGAAACTTGCATTCAAAAGATCAAATAAAAAATACACCTAGTTGAAAGAAAAGATTAATAGAATCCTAAGTGAGTCTTAAAAAGTAGATGTATGTACGATTTATTTATTGAACCACTATAAAATTGGTTTGCAATCTTTCTTTCCTACTCTATTTGCCTATTATGCTTGTGTGAAGATGCTATTTCCATCATGTTAAATAGTCACTCATTTGTTTACTCGCTGAGATTGTAATTGCATCAAAACAATTATATTCTTTCACTATCCACTCTTCTTCGTCTTTTTCTTGAACAAAGACTTCCTTCTCTTCTTCAACCTCTATCTCCTCTGTCCTTTGTTCTTCTTTCTCTTCTTGAATTGCAACTTCATTTTTGAATTTGACCTCTGTCTCCTCTGGTGTATTCTGAGGCTAGTTTTGTATGCAATATGGATTCTCCACATATAATCTGGTGCTTGACATTGAAGATTTTAATGGTTACCCCCACAAATGTCACAACACAACAAGGATATCAGTTGTGCTTCCATATTACTTGAAAGACTCCCCACATTGCTTGTTAACAATGCATTGGAAAGTTGCTCCATTTAAACCTCCAAGTTATGAATGGAAGAGCAGTGGTTCTCTATTATTTGATCAAATTTGATCTCCATCCTCCTCTGACATTCATCTTGGCTAATAAACCTGGAGCTTAACATGTCATTAACTTGTCCAACTTTGACTCCAAGGATCCAAACTTATCCTGTTGGAAACTTGTTGGACCTTATGCTCTTATATTGTTTCCTACATTGTTATTCCAAGAGTAATTTGGATATTTTTTCTACCAAAGATTATATGAGTTTAAGTAAATTCCATCCATGCTATGGTTCCTTCATTGGGTTGGAAGAAAGGGTCTCAGTTGCTCTTCGTGATTCTTGTGTTAATATAATTGAAATCACATAAGAAAAGTAATCTTTAAATCAAAAGAATTAAAATTGTATGGATGCTAAATCAATCCTCGGTAACTACACCAAAAACTTGTTAGCAAATTTTATATGAAAACTTTAATACTGCGAGTATATAGATTGTAACTTGTAGTATTAAAGATATCGTTCCCTTAAGGATTGATTAGTCACCTAACAACTTGAACACACTTTGTTTAAGGTAACAAATATTTAATTAATTGAATTGAAATAAAGTAACTAACATTAAAACAACTAATAAAACTAAACAATTGAATAAGTGGATAATTGAAGCTGACAATAAGAATAAAGTTAATCAATGATGGAAACTTAGGAATTATTCTATCTTTGTTTTGTCTTCCTTTTATCTTGTTGATTCGTTCATGTTTGATCCTAGATATCCTAAGATTCTAATTACTCTCGAGATCTAATCAAGTAATTCTAATTGAAATTGATAATAGTATAATAACAACCTTTCGATTCATAAAACTAAGAATAACAACCTCTTGATTCATAAAACTACTTCTAAATATTCAATTAGATTTGAAACAATCATAAGGATAATTTTTACAATTAAGATCTCTTTTAAATTGTTTATTAATCTAAAATTTTCATGTCTATTAAGGTACCAACTCTCGTTTCTCTCCTTAATGCCTATTGATTAATTCAATCTCTTGATTCATTACCAAGTATAAGCATGAAAAATATCACAAAGTATGGATATATCTATCGAATTCAACAAGAATAAAGTTTAACAAAACAGATCAAGAACAATCCCTAATATGAATTTAGGAACTCATAGTCATGTTCAACATCCTAATAATATATATCAACATCTAAGACAATGAAATAGATGAAGAGCAAAGAAGAAAAACAACCGATTTCTTGATATGGAAATCTGGAAAATTATGGAGTCGCTTTTGATGTCTCCTCTTTAATCTTCTTTGAATCTGACATGTAACCTCTTTTTTCTGTTTTTCTTTGCTTTAAATAATTCTTGAGGTTTCTAGGATTCTTTTTAGGATTTCCCTGCTTAATTTGGTTCAAAAAATAGTCCTGAAACTTTAAAAGTGTGAAAAACTTGCATGCTAAATGACATTTTGCCATGATCGTGGGAGGTGTCATGATCGTGATAGAGAGGTTGCACTCTCGCCTGCCATGATAGTGGTATTGTGCATGATCGTGGCTACTCCCTTATTCATGTTATTCATCTTTTCTTCACCTTCCTGTTTCCACTCACTAACAAACACATCAAACACCCCTTGAAATATAAAATTAAGATCAAATTCTTGCTATAAACTAATCAAACAATTAAAACACATAAAATCACTAATAAAAACATAATTCTAAGTCCTAAACACATGATTATCATCTAAGAGAACACTTAAAAACACACTCAAATACCTATAAAATATACTATAATCTACATCTATCACATACCCCCTAAGGTCCTAGGTTTGCCATATAAGGTTTTCTACTTATCAGTAACTTATATGGAGTACTTATAACTAATTTTATAGGCATATGATTAAGTAATTGAATAACTATGAGTAATAAGTTACCCCACTATGTGATAGGTGAATTTCCTTGTACCATTATGAACCTAATTATTTATAGAAGAGTTCTATTTCTTCTTTTTGTAATACCATTTTTTGTGGGAATTATGAAATAATTAATTGCCTTTATTTTTATTTTTCATCGTATAACAGCTTGAACTTATGAGACAAATATTCTTATCCTTAATCATTTCTCAAAGCTTTTGTTTCCTTATCTAATTGATTCTTCACCAAATTCATATTAGACATAAAAATTTATTGCATCTGATTTATAAGATATGAAATAAACCTAAACTATACCGAGTAAAGTCATTAATAAAGGTGATGAAATATATATAACATCTTAAACTTATCATACAAAAAATCTTATCCTCTATTAGTTTTAAATGCTTTGTATTTTCTTGTCTAAATTGTCTCTTCACCAAGTTCATATGCTTCATAAAAAGTTTTGACTTCTAATTTGTGATACATGAAATAGACATAACTTTACTAAGTATAATTATCTATAAAGGTGATTGCTCTCACATTTATTTGACAACAAATGCCTGAATGGATTAATTTAAATGGACTAAAAGCTCGTGTTATTTTATAAATGAATTTCTTTCTATTTTGTCAACTAGATAATGCTTGTAATAGGCAAATCTATATGATCTAAATTGCCAAAAAGGCCTTTTTACTTAATTGATTTGTTTAATCTTGACTACTATGACTTAGTCTAACATGTCATAAATTTGCACCATTATTAAAATTACTAGATAATATAAATAAGGAATAACTAATATTATTGTTTGCTAAGCAATATCTTGCACCAAAAAACATTTAACATAAATTTGTAACCATAAAAATTGATTCTAAGTTATAAATCAATTACACCATCTTAAAAATTAATATTGAACCCAATTTTAATTAATAACAACTTAGAAGTAAAATTCTATTGAATCTTTAAAGCCAATAACACTTCATATAGGGAAAATGATTGAAGACCACATATGTCTAACTTTTATGTGCCAATCCCTTGTACAACAACTAGTGTGTTATGAATTATATAAATCCATCGTATTTAATATGTGAATCAACAAAATTCTATGAGGGTTGTTAAATTATCAATTTGTGTTTATTTTGTATTTAATTCTCTTTAATGTGTTGAAATTATTATTCAAAATTAATAGAATTGTCTTATAATTATTCTCAGATGATTTTCAACATCTTAGAGATGAAATTGAATAAAAAAGATGTAAAAGAAATGAAGAAAATCTGAAATTCCAGGTTGGCAGCAAATTCAGTGACTAAGCGTGGGCACATGCAAGGATGAAAAAAATCTGCAGATCTACTTTCAAATTCAAATCTGATTTGTTTGAGATTTTCATAATCTTTTAAGATCATATTGGTGGAGATTCACAATCTGAACACGTGGGAGATGTGATCTATAAGAGAGGTTGGAAAAGGAAGGAATCGGGAGGCATTAAAAGTGAAAAACGTTACTACTCACGTAGCCCACCTTAAGTTAAAATAATTTAGAATTTTTTATAGCTTTTTGAGTTTTAGTTTACGTTTCTGCATTTCTTTTAAGTATTTGTGTATTCTTTAGGAAAGGACCAGGGATGGAGACTATATGCTTTGTTATTTCTTTTATTTTCAATTCCATTATGAGTAGCTAAACTTCTTTTCTTGGTTTAGGGAAACCATGTTATCATCTATTATGTGTGAGATGTTTCAATAAAGTTTGTTTTGTTGATGAACATTGAGTATCTTCTGAATTACTTTTTCTAATAGAATTGATTGATTTCTAGGTGTGCAACTAGGGACTGATTCGTTCAATAGTTAGATTAATGAAATATGACGTTCAATTTTTTTAATCACAAGTAGCAATTAGGATTACCTTTTTTACGTTAGAGTCAGAAATTCTACGAAGATATTCATCTTGATTAATTGCATTTCATACATGTATTATCTTTTTCATTGATTTCTTGGTTCTTAAAGCTATTATTCAATTAAATCTACAATTGTATCTAGGTTGTTGATTAATAAGAATGCTTAGAATACATGTTTCTAGTCATTTATACTTAACAAAAACATCTCCCAATGAATGTTTATTAATGAACTAAAATTTTAGATCGAGGATCCATTTTAGAGTGATAACATTGGTGACCCGAAACTAAGGTTTTGTCATTAAATTTTCAGATCCAATCATTTTTGTTAAATTTAGATTTTGTTATTTCTATTTTCTTAATTTACGTGAATTACAAACCCCCTCCCCCTTTTCTTTACTTTATTTTAGTTTTGAACTCGTAAACTTTTTATCGTTAAAATTTCTTATGGGAACGACATCTACTTACCACTACTACATTAATTTGTATTAACAGAAGTTAGTTTCTTTTTTAATTTGGTTGTAGGCGATAGCAGTACCAAATTTTGGCGCTGCTGTCGGGGAATTTCTTGACGATTTTTCTATTTATGTTTTTGTTTTTAGTTTTTTTGCTCTTGATTACCTTGTCTTCTGTTTGTTTTAGGTTCACAGCCTTTTCTGATTTTTCAATCTTTTAGTGGCATGGCTCACTTTCAGTATACTTTTGATTCTAATTTTTCATATTATCCTTATTATAATGATGAGTTTCCATCTGTTGCTACTTCCAAGTTTGAGCATCAAGTCGCAGATTTCACATCCTTAGTTGTGCAAGTACTGAGGGATGACCAATAAGCTAAGGGATATGAAGTTTGCTCATTTTAGGTTATTCCTTTTATACGTGTTCCTTTTTGCGGGATACACAGAACAGATTGACTTCTCCATTAAGCTACTATCAAGAGCAGCCCTATTTTCATCCAAAGCCTCCACCTCCACTATCACCACCATAAGCTGATGAGATGTCTTTGGAGGAGATCGTAATGAGTTTGGTGACGGACACTCTTCAATTACAGCAGTTTAGAAAACCATATATGCCTCGACAAAATCAAAATACAATATTCAATTCCAAAGGTAAGACTTCCTTAGAAGATATAGTGCAATTTTTGGCCACTAACACTTTGACGTTTTAACAAAATACTGAAGCAGGTAATCGAAATATTGAAAATCAACAAAGAAATATTAAAAATCAGCAAAAAAATATTGAAAATCAAATAAACCAAATGGCAACCGTCATAAATCGATTGGAAGCACAAAGTTTTGGAAATTTTTTAGCACAACTAGAGATCAATCCCAAATAAAGTGTGAAGGCTATCACATGGCAAAGTGGTCAGGAATTATAGGAACCACTTCTGAAAAATTCCAAAAGAGAGGTAGAAGAAGAACCAATGCAAAAAGCAACTTCACAACCAAAAATGATGCAAAATAATCTACAGAATATGGTGGTTCTGCCTTCTTTTCCGAGTTAAGTTGCTAAAGCAAAAAAGGAAGAGCAAGCAAAGTTAGGAGAGGAAGAGATTATAGTTCTTGAAAAGATGGAGGATGTGCAACCTCCTAAGGTAAGAGATGTAGTTCATGTTATCGCTAACCGAATTTCGTTTCCTTTTCTTAGTTGTTTACAGGTAAAAGAAGAAGAAGAAGAAGAGAAACAAGAAGAAGAAAAGCCACTAATCACATATGAGTTGAAGCAGTTGTGGGCGAGTGAGTTGAAGACTGAAAGTGGCAAGCAAGATGTTGAGTCTCCACAACCATTGACGTTACTCTTACGAAGACCATCATGGTTTGAGAAGGGTGATGCCCAAAAAGATAAGTGGACATTAGAGTATAATGGTGAAACTATGAAGTTCCACTCCTTAGAAGTCATAGAGCATCGTGCCGAGAAGGAGTCAATTTTGATGGAAGTTACTTTAGGCTCCTCACGGAGTTTGAGCATGCTTCCTGTTAGACTCAAGCCTCCATTCGATAATGAATGATGTACATATGCCAAGTGTCAAGCTTGTGACCTTAAATAAGCGCTTGATGGGAGGCAACCAATTTGTATCCTTTCTTTTGTGTGTTTTTCTCTTTTATGCATATTTTTTAAGTGTTTGCTTTGAGTGTTTTACTTGTTTTCTTTAGTTTGTTTTGTTTGTAGTCATTTGAAAAGGAAGCTGCAATCATTCATTTCAAAACCACATATGGCGTCTTCAATCTAGGGGACTACTTCTGTTCCTATTCCTCTTTTGTGCCTTTATCGTTTTTGGACGTTGAGAACAATGCCCATTCTAGGTGTGGGGAAAGGAATTAAAGTTTTTTTTGTGTGATTCTTTTCGGTTTTTGCATGCTTATGTGTGTGTTAAACTATAAAGCTTTACCATATTAGTTTGGATGAGATTGAGTGTATGCATGAAATTAAATTGGGCTATGTGAGTTTAAAGTGATCATGTTGATTGATTAAAATAACTGATCTTGTAAACTTAGTCAAAGTTTTGACATTTGACTGATAAGGTAATTTGTGAAATTAAAGCGATTTTTTGAATTAAACCTGTGAGCAAAATTTGAGCCTAAATGACATCATCTTTATGTCATTCTATTTCTTTGAATTATGTGATGCTCCTCTATTCATGTTGCCTTCAGAACTTGAACTGAATCGGTTTGAATTTATTTGATTAGAGGGATATAGACGTAATTAAGGCCTTCCTTGTTTTTAAACCCTTTAACTTAAAAATGACCCACTTAATTACTTTCCCTTTGCACACATTTTTTAGCCTTTAACCTTGTTTTTCAATCAATCACCTTATATTGAAACCCAAAAATCCCATTAGCCTTACCTTATCACAAGTTAAACGAAGCATTGAGTAATTTAGGACTTTTATTCTATATTTTATTCTGAGTTACTTTTATAGGTGCTTCTACTCATATGTTTATTAAATTATGCTGCTAGTAATTTCTCTTGTTTTCATTGCTCTCCCTTGTTCTTAACCAAGTATGAAAAAAGAAAAGAAAAGAAAAGGGGAAAAGGAAAAGAAAGGAAAAAATCAGGAAAAAGAAAAAGAAGAAAGAAAAGAAAAAAGAAAAGAAAATAAATAAATAAAGCATACTAGCATTAGTTAGTATGAGTAGTTGTAGTCCTTTTGTGTCATGTGGTTATTTCAGAATTTTAATTTAAGTGTTCCTTTTACTTGGTACTTTGTGAATGCTTGTGATCAACCCTTTGCCATTTTTACCTTACCTTTGAACTTAGCCCCATTACAACCCATAATAAAGTCCTTATGATCTATAAGCTCATGTAATCTAAATGAATGATAACTGGTGAATTTGTAAGCCTATGATAGTACAATATATTAGAGAGAGATTTGAGTGAAACACTTTGACCTTAAACACTTGAGCATAAGAGCGAAATATGTGAGAAGGATTCACTTTGGTTTCATATTTACTTTTGAACAAAGATGCCTTATTTTGACTTTGTTTGTTTGTATCGATGAAAAGTGATTATGATATGTGTTGCAACTTAAGTCTTACTGGCCCAAGTTAATGGATTGTGTGCACTTAATCTTATGAAGGATGAATTGATGGAGTGTAGTGGTTTGACATGTTTGCTCGAGGGCGATCAAAGGCTTCGTGTGGGAGAATTTGTTAAGTTATCAATTTGTGTTTATTTTGTATTTAATTTTCTTTAATATGTTGAAATTATTATTCAAAATTAATGGAATTGTCTCATAATTGTTCTCATATGATTTTCAACACCTTAGAGATAAAATTGAATCAAAAAGATGCAAAAGAAATGAAGAAAATTCGAAATTCTAGGTTGGCAGCAAATTCAGTAACTAAGCGTGGGCACGTGCAAGGATAGAAAATCTGCAAATCTACTTTCAAATTTAAATATAATTCGTTTGAGATTTTCATAATCTTTTAAGATCATATTGATGGAGATTCACAATCTGAATACGAGGGAGATGTGATCTGTAAGAGAGGATGGAAAGGAAGGGATTGAGAGGCATTAAAAGTGAAAAATGTTACTGTTCACGTAGCCCACCTTAAGTTAGAATAGTTTAGAATTTTCTGCAGCTTTTCTTTGAGTTTTAGTTTATGTTTCTGCATTTCTTTTAAGTATTTGTGTATTCTTTAGGAAAGGACCAGGGATGGAGACTATATGCTTTGTTATTTCTTTTATTTTCAATTCCATTATGAGTAGCTAAACTTCTTTTCTTGGTTTAGGGAAACCATGTTATCATCTATAATGTGTGAGATGTTTCAATAAAGTTTGTTTTGTTGATGACCATTAAGTATCTTCTGAATTACTTTTTCTAATAGAATTGATTGATTTCTAGGTGCGCAACTAGGGATTGATTCGTTCAATAGCTAGATTAATGAAATATGACGTTCAATTTTTTTAATCACAAGTAGCAATTAGGATTACCTTTTTTACGTTAGAGTCAAAAATTCTACGAAGATATTCATCTTGATTAATTGCATGTCGTACATGTATTATCTTTTTCATTGATTTCTTGGTTCTTAAAGCTATTATTCAATTAAACCTACGATCGTATCGAGGTTGTTGATTAATAAGAATGCTTAGAATACATGTTTCTAGTCATTTATACTTAACAGAAAACATCTCTCAATGAATGTTTATTAATGAACTGAAATAGATCAAGGATCCATTTTAGAGTGATA
The DNA here is from genome assembly GCA_025504915.1 of Erythroxylum reticulatum. Lineage (NCBI taxonomy): Eukaryota > Viridiplantae > Streptophyta > Magnoliopsida > Malpighiales > Erythroxylaceae > Erythroxylum > Erythroxylum reticulatum. Next base: position 19,904,537 of record JANSVA010000216.1, read on the forward strand.
ACATTGGTGACCCGAAACTAAGGTTTTGTCATTAAATTTTCAGATCCAATCATTTTTGATAAATTTAGATTTTTGTTATTTCTATTGTCTTAATTTACGTGAATTGTAAAACCCCCCTTTTTTGTTACCATATTTTAGTTTTAAACTCTTAAACTCTTTATCATTAAATTCCTCTTGGGAACGATATCCACTTATCACTACTACATTAATTTGTATTAACGGAAGTTGGTTTCTTTTTGAATTTGATTGCAGGCGACAGTAGTACCAAGGGTATTCCACTTCTCCACTAAATGGTTTATAACTCTTGAGTTTGTATGTCACGTCCCAGACCATCAGCTCGTAGACATTGTCCCCTTTGGGCCAAAGCCTTCGTGCCAAGCACCTGCACGGTTTTGCTTTTCCAGCGTGTAGGCCTTTTTGGGCCACTACTCCCGCAGGACTTCCCAAGAGTTCACCCATCCTAGTACTGCTCTTACCATAGCATGTTTAACTTCAAAGTTTTGATGGAATCTGGTGATTTAGGGTATAAAAAACGCGTCTATAAGGGGAAGGTATCCACATCCTTATAAGAAGTGCTTCATTCTCCTTCCCAACCAATGTGGGATAAAGCCTATAGTCTTAGTGCTACCGGGATATCCCCTCCCTTGTGGAGGCCCAGGATCCTTGCTGGCCTATCGGCCCAGGTACTAGCTCTGATACCAATTGTAGTAGCCTAGACCACTCGCTCGCAGATGTTGTTCACTTTGGGCTAAGACCTTCGTGTCAAACACCTACATAGTTTTACTTTTCCAACATGTAGACCTCTTTAGGGTACTACTTCTGCAGGACTTCTCAAGAGGTCACCCATCCTGGTACTACTCTTACCTTAACACGTTTAACTTCGAAGTTCTGATAGGATCTAATGCGTTAGGGCATGGAAAACACGTCTACAAGGGGAAGGTCTCCATAACCTTATAAGGCATGTTCCCAACCGATGTTTATAAGGGTGTGGATAACTTCCCTTTGTAGATGCGTTTTTCATGCTCCAATGCACCGGATCTCATCAGAACTCCAAAGTTAAACGTGCTAAGGCAAGAGGAGTATGAAGATGGGTGACCCCCTGAGAAGTCCTGCGGGAGTAGTGCCCTAAAGAGGCCTACACGCTGGAAAAGCAAAACCATGCGAGTGCTTGACATGAAGGCCTTGGCCCAAAGCGAACAATATCTGCAAGCGGGTGATCTGGGTTGTCACAATTGGTAACAGAGCCAGTACCTGAACCGATGGACCAGTGAGGACACTTGGCCTCCACGAGGGAGGGGATATCCCGGTAGCACTAAAGCTATGGGCTCTATCCCACATCGGTTGGGACGGAGAATGAAGCATGCCTTATAAGGCTGTGGATACCTGCCCCTTGTAGATGTGTTTGCCATGTCACAACGCACCGGATCCCATCAGAACTTCGAAGTTAAATGTGCTAGAGCAAGAGCAGTCTTAGGATGGAGACCTCCCAGGAAGTCCTACGGAAGTAGTGCCCTAAAGAGGCTTAGACGCTAGAAAAGCAAAACCGTATGAGTGCTTGACACAAAGTGGACAATATCTACAAACGGGTAGTTTGGGCTGTTACATTGTAATTAATCAATGGTGAGATTTAGTTAAATTAAAAAAAAGAGTGATATGATATATACAATTTGCACAAAAAATACTAAAATAAACTATTATGGCATATACTCCTATTGTTCTTATAGTATAACTTATTTAAGTGTGGATGTTGATCCTATGAGAATTATGACTATAAGTACAAACCAACTTTCTATTATCTAATATAATAAAATGAGTGATTGATTTAAGAGGAAATAAATGAAACTAATTGAAAATACCAATCCAAAGTGATGAAATAAGATTAAATGATTAACACTAGTTTAGTTAGACCAGTACGAATTCCAAATTTATAACCATATTCTTTTTCAAAACATACGAATCCTATCCTTAATTTGATCAATTGAATATTTTTTTCTAAACAAAACTTCTTAAGAAAGCATTAACTTGCTTTATGAAATTCCATAACAGATTTAACTCTTAACTTAGAAAGATTATGTGGTCCTATCACTAGGATTCTATTCAACCTTCATTATTCATCACTTTAATTCATCACAATATAAACTCATAAATAATTCTTAAAAAACTAGAATTTTGTATTAAATTAAAAAGCCAATGTTAATGATGAGATGTGATTAGGTCATATTAAATAAAGTAAAACCTCTATAAATGAATATTTTTGGGACTTGAAAATTTATTATCTTATACGGAGTTATTAATTTATCGATAAATGAATATTTTATTAATTTATTGATAAATTAATATTTATTAATTTATTGAGTAATTTTTATTTTGTACATTATATTTGTCAAATTAAACAATTAATTTTTTCCATAATTAAGAAAAGAAAATAAATAAACAATTAATTAATGATGGTGCATTGTATCTAAGTTTATTAATCTTGTCAAAAATAAG
>JANSVA010000216.1:19912979-19931676 GCA_025504915.1 Erythroxylum reticulatum
GGACTAAAAAATAGGTTCATTAATTGATCTGAAAAATCTGCCTGAAAAAGTACTTTTTTGAAAAGCTCCAAATTTGAACTTCTCAAAAAGCTGTATTTTAGCTTCCAGAAAAGCCATTTCTATGAAAAAAAGTGCTTTTGGATTTTACAGCCAAACACTCAGTTTTCTTAAAAACAACTTTTGCGGTGAAAAAAAGTGCTTATTCACTTTCCAAAAGCTGAACCAAACAGGAATTACATTTGGTGTTTTAATGCTAAAGGTAAAACCTCTGGAATAATTACTGTGTAATTGAAGTTATGATTAATTTTAATAAAATTACAAAACCACTTTAATGATTTTTCTATTAATAGGAAGAAAAGATAATAGAGCTAGCACTCTCAGAGGTTAGATAAATGAGCAGCTCGTGGTTGATAAATTGGAAAAAATTTCAAAGGATTTTCAATAAGAATGCAAACGGGGTACAATTTTTATGATTTGTGTTCGTTTTAAGTTTTTCAATTATCGGGAGTTGAATCAAAATCTATAAAAATTTTATTTTTTGCTACGCCCGTGATTCGACTATAATTGGATTTCAACAAATTTTTCTTATTTGCGAGAGCTTAAAACCTTCCCTCCTTGCTTCAAGCCACGCATCTTACTTTTTAAAGAATATAAGTTAACTTACATTCTAACATTATATTGAAAAGATGATTAAATATGAAACAACTCAAGAAGACTAGCTAAGGATTGACATGCCAAATCAATTAATAACTGGCATGCCTTAATTGTGCATATTTATATGCATAAGTATTTATTAATATTTTATAAAACATTTAATAATGAAATATTTCAGTTTTTCATAATTCTATAAAATAATCATAAACTAAAATTTTGAGTTGATTAATATATAGTATTATTTAAGAAAGCAAAGAATACAATTTTCAAAATATAAAAGTATCAAAAAAATATGCAAAGGGTATAATTCTAGTTTGTTACCTAGACAAACCTAAAACTATGAAGTTCAAGACCAAAGTTGGCCTAAATTAGTAGCCAAAACAGTGAAGACTTTGAATAACGGAAATAAGGAAAACAGTTCGTAGGGTTTGGTTGTTGATAGTGAATTATGATGAATACGAGTAAAGTTACTTTGAATGCATCATATACTTCTTCAGCACAAGGAATTCTTGACCTGGAATCCATTGCAAAAGAACATGGTGTGGGAAAAGAAACTGAAAAGAAGTGTTAATATTGTCTCGAGGCTTTGGAGAGCATATGTTAGAAGTAAAAAGGTGGAGGAAATGATAATGGAGATGGGACAGGTGGAGGGACCTCCAACTACCTCAGTGGAGCAAACATAAGTCATTGGAAGTGGAAGCTGCAATGTTAAGCAAAGCAATTGCAAATGGAAAGCCTTCCAAAAATCTCTATCCTCCACCAAACTTCCCTACGTGAAAGGAAAAAAATGAAAGAAAGAAGTGGGCATATGAAAACAACCTTAACATCATCATCACTCATCAGCATCTTTCTTTTCATTTCTTTGCCTTCTCTCTTTGATTCTCACCAACTACCCACTCCCACCCTCTCAACTTGCACGAACCAAGTTTTTCCACTCCCTTGTAAGTCTCTCTCTCCCCAATTTTCTTTTCTTTGTCCTTGGCTTCTCCTTGAATTCGTGGAATAATGTAGTCAACAAAGCATGAGCAAAAGGTGTCACAGGGGGGAGAGAGAGAGAGAAAGAGACAGACAGACATAGAGCGAGAGACTTCTAATGCACTGTAAGCAATCTATTACATATCTTCTTTGTGAAACAACCCTGTTATTTAGCTCTTCTGTTCAGGCCATTTTGCGCTCCTTTTTGAATCTCAAAGAACCATTCTTATTTTTCTGAACTTTGCCTCCAGTTTCATGCGTTTGTATCTTCTTAATCTTCTTCAAGCAACCGGTATTCAGAAGGGAAATAAAATCATCTGTTTGATCTCGGAGTCAGCTCTGCTTGTGTTCTGATCTATCAGCTCAGCATATTACGAACTCTATTGACTTGTGATGGATACTTTCAATCAGTCGTCTGGATTCCAGTATAATCCAAACTCCAACGCGATGGGAGATACAGATGGTGATTCTGAGTTTTCAGGAGTTGTTGAAATTTTCGTCCACCATGCCAGGAATATTCACAACATCTGTATTTATGACAATCAGGATGTCTATGCCAAGTTCTCTCTTACTTACAATCCATACGAGATCCTGTCAACAAGGATCATCAACGGAGGTGGAAAAAATCCTGAATTCAATGAAAAGCTGATCATGAAAGTCAGTCAACTTGATGCAGTCCTTAAATGTGAGATGTGGATGCTTAGTAGAGCTAGAAGTTGCATGGAGGATCAGCTCTTGGGATTTGCTTTAGTTCCGCTTTCAGAAGTAGCTGGCAAAGGAAAGATGACTAATGATTATAGCCTATCCTCCACTGATCTATTTCACTCTCCTGCAGGCACTGTCAAATTGACACTTTTCTTGGACATAACTTTGCCTGTTAGCCCATCAACAGCTGCCAACTCTTCTATATCGTCAGAGGTAGTTTTGCTTGATAGAAAGACATCTGAATTTCGGATGGATCCTATCGAATACTCTAGGATTGAGTTCCCTGATATTAATGTTGTCAGCGAGAATCAGCAGATGGTCTCTGAGTACTTTGATGGTTTGGGTTCCAAGCCTGGTTCTTTTCTTCATCTTGGAGCCTCTCCTCAACCTGTTGTTGATGACTATGAAATGATCATGAATTCTTCTGAAGAAAACCGAGGAGTTTTAGGTTCTCCAAATGGTAGCATTCAGAATTCTGGTCTCTTGAGCTCCACAACAACGAGCTTAAGTGATGATCGGATTTCCTCAGATTCAATTGAGAAAAAGGGTCGCCGGTGCGGTCAATCCTCTAGCTCCCTTAATGTATCAGTCACCACAGAATCCAATCATGGCTCTTGTGCATGTCCTGAAACACCAACCTCAAAGAAAGGAAATGAAATCAAAGAGGAAAAGGACTTAAATTTTGGTTCGAGCAAGGAAGATGAGAATCACAAGGAAGACATGATCTCGGCGAAATTTGGTGAAGTATTTTCAGCTCCATTCGGGAGTATCAGCCTTGAAACTGAACAAACTGCAATGCAGCAGCAAATAGTAGAAATGTACATGAGAAGCATGCAACAGTTTACTGAATCTTTGGCCAAGATGAAGCTCCCTATGGATCTTGATAAGCCAGAACGCGAAGACCGCAGCAGCGACATAAGTCGAAACCATAGCAATAAACTAGAGCTTGAAAAGCAGAAAAAAGATGGATCAAGAGTGTTTTACGGTAGCAGAGCATTTTTCTAATTATGATCTATAATCCCACATGCTATCTACTTTTGGTTTCGGCAGGAAATGGAGTTTAATCTATGCAACTCTGGACTTCTTCGGCTTTGTCAGTGGCATTTATGACTGAGATTAATTACCTAGGCCTGTTTAACTTCCCTCTCTTCCTCATGATCCGTATAATCTCTTGTAGTCTGCTTCTTAACTTTCCTTATCATTCATCCACGTTTGTATTCTGGACTAAGACCACTTGTTCTGTGAATGGTCAGAAGTTCTTTTGTTTCTTAATTAATAATGTATAAATTCAGGATATACTAAATGTGTTGTTTTGACTGAAAATGAATTATCACTGCTTGCAACATTTATAGTTTCGTGCAGTACTGGCCAGGAAACAATACGAAACTGGCTTCATTGGTGCTTCGGTACTGGCAATTTTGGGTGATAACGGCCAGTATTGAAGGATCATTTTGCAACTTTCTACAACTTCCTGTTTTCATTTCTCTCTCAAAAAGTTCTTAAAAAATTGTTAGTGTGAGTTGGAAAATATGGGTTTGAAAATTGGAATTATTTGTGTGAGTTAGTTCAATTTCAATGTAATTAAGGCATTGTCAATTTATGGAAAAAAAAATTAATACATTGGAAAATTTGGATTTGAAACTTGGAATTGATTGTGTGAGCTAGTTCAATTTCAATGTAATTCAGGCATTATCAATTTATGGAAAAAAAATTCATGCATTGGAAAATTTGGATTTGAAACTTGGAATTGTTTGTGTGAGTTGGTTTAATTTAATATAATTTAGACATTTTCAATTTATGAAGAAAACTAATGCATTGGAAATTTTGGATTTGAAAGTTGTAATTGTTTGTATAAGTTAGTTCAATTTCAATATAGACATTGTTAATTTATCAAAAAAATTAATGCATTGAAAAATTTGGGTAATAAACTAAGAATGCTGATTAAAATTGGTGATTGAAAGATTGTTAAATTAAAGTTGACAATTAAGATTTTAGTAACAATGTTGATTAAAATTAGTTAAGAAAACAAATTAATTATAAGCATTTAAATAAAATTGTATAACTAAACGAAATGTATTAATTTATAGTTGAATTGTGAGATTACATAAAGTAAGTTGTAAACTTATAGCTATGAGTTATGGTTGAAATTGCATATGGTATAGCTGTGAATGTAAGTCCTTAATTTATGGTTGAATGATGTAATCATATAAAATGAGTTATAATATATAAGATGGATACATGTATTGTGTAATTGTGTATATTGAATATTTGAATTGTTAGTTTTTTTACTTATTGGCAAATTGTGTTGGATTAATTGAAGTGTGTTTATGTAATCATACAAATGAGTTACATTATGTAAGATGGATATGTGTATTGTCTAATTGTGTTAGTTTAGACATTTGAGTTAAATAATACATATTTTGTGATAGTAGTTAATAATAAAATTATGTGTTCTTTATTTTGATATATGTCTTCATTTATTTTACAAATAAATGGAAGGAAATTCAAACACTCCTAATAATTTAACCACTTTAAGAAGATACAATGATCCAATTTGGGCTCATGTTTCATTGCTCCCTAGTATGAAGAACCATACCATTTACTTATTTTGTAACAAGCATTTGAAAGGTAGAAAAATCACCATATTAAAGAAGCATTTAGTTGGGATTAAAGGATATGTGGAACCTTGTAAAAACGTGAGTCATGATGTAAAATAACAAATAAAAACTTTGCTTGAAGAGTATCAACATGAGAAAGATAGAAATGAGAGATTAAATTACGAATTGGTAGTGGACGTTATTTTATTGGTGTTCAAGATGATTATGGAAATGTTGAAAGTGGTAGTATTCCTACCCAATAAGAAGTGAATGTTGCATCTAGACTTGATGTTAGGAAAAGAAGAATGCAAGTGTCGAATTTTTTTGTAACATGAATAACTCTTGGAGCTCAACATTCAATTCTTAGTGCCTTATAATTAAGAGAAGTTGCTCATAATATGGATACGACAATGACTAGATGGTGGTATGATTCAGGAACATTCAATGTTTTTCAGTCTTATTATTATTAGCCTATGGTAGATGTTATAGCCTCTTACGGTTTGAGATACAAAGCTCCTTCAATTGATGACTGCATATGTAAACTTTTGAGTAGCTTTGTTTATGAAATTAAAAGTTATTTGGATGAAAGAATAACGATTTAGGTTACTTGTGGATGTTCAATCATGTGCGATGGTTGTACAAATAGGAGAAATGAGCCTATTATTAATTTTTGATTTATTCCGCAAAGGACTTAATTTTTTTGAAGTCTATTGATGCATCTAGTCTTGTTAGGAATGCTAATATTTTATTTGAAATATTCAATGAAGTTATGAATGAAATAGAGATAGAAAATATTGTTCAGTTCATTACTAAAAATAATTCTGCATATAAAACGACTTAAAGAAGATTACAAAGCAAGAAAAATTATTTTTTTGGACTTTTGCTACACATTACATTGACTTGATGCTAGAAAATATAGGAGATGTTAGGTATTTTTCTATTATTGATGAGACTATGTAGAAAGCAAAAAAGATGATCAAGTTCATCTACAATCGTGTATAGGTTTTGAATTTAAAGAGAAAGGATTTTACCAATGGTAGGAATTTATGTCGTTCTACTGTTACAAGATTTGTAACAAATTTCTTATCCCTTCAATGTTTTAATATGATGACGATCAAACATATGTTTACAGGTGATAAGTGAATTACATCTCAACATGTTAAGTTTAAAGTTAGATTGGAGGTTTCTATAATTAAACTTGAAGATACTAAATTTAGTCCCAATGTGAATTTTTCATTTAAGTATGTGAGCCTTTAGTAAGGGTACTTTATCTGGCTGATAGTGATGAAAAGGAAACAATAGGTTTTTTTTTATTTTGCCATGGAAAGGGCAAAAGAAGAAATCAAGGACAATCTGAAAAATAGGACTTCTTTGTACACACCTTATATTGTAGTCATTAATGAGACATAGAAAAGGCAATTTTACTCTACACTGTCTGCAGTTGGGGCATTTTTTAATCCTAATGTCTATTTCAGTCTAGGTTTTACTAAGAAAGTTGAAGTTAATAAGGGAATGCTATTAACTATCACAACAGTTGTTGCTTATGAGATGATGTCAGATCTCCTAAGCTCACAAATGGAGATTTATAAGAAGGCTTCTAGGGATTTTAGGATGTCCATTGCTATTCACAAAGAGCAAAACTTAATCCAAGCACATATTTTTTTCACTTTTGTGACTTGTTGAAAATGAATCATCATTTATTTTGTTTATAATGCTACTATGGCTTACAGGTTCTAAGTGGGGCCAATTTAGAAGTGATGTTTCAGAATTGAAAAGGTTTGCAATTCGAATTTTAAGTCAATATGTGAGTACAATAGGCTGTGAAAGGAATTGAAGTACATTTAAATTCATCCATTCTAAAAAAAGGAATAGATTGGTGCACAAAAGATTAAATGACTTGATCTTTGTTAGATACAATTTAAAGCTTCTGGAAAGATATGTTATTATCATTATTAAGTTAGATATAATTTCTTATAATTTTTTAATAATTTAATTTTAGTGTTTACTAGGACTCTTAGTAGAACAAGCAATTTAGTAGATCCAATTTTCATTGATAATATTGATCTTTTGATGGATTGGGTTTTTGAAGAACCAGGTTTGATAGATGAGAGTGACTTGAAAGATAATCTTAGATGAGAAAATATTGACATGCTATCTAGTGCAATGAATTTGAATAATGTTGATGATCAGACTCTTCTCAATGATGAAAATTTTGTATCAAATGAGAATTGAGGTCAATGCAATTATAATGGGTATCCCGTATTTGAATGAATGAAGTTATATTATAATGGGTATCTCGTATTTGAATAAATGAAGTTTTAGGTTTTTGTTTCTCTACTTCTTTTAATTTTACTTATATTTGATGTATATGTCAAATTCTATATGTGCAATATAATTGTCAATATTTTTGTTTCAAGTTTCACTTCTGGTTGGTTATTCGACATGAACTCTTGCTGTAAATTGAAATTATTAGAGGATAATAGATATTTATTGTTTTTTATTTGAGATTTTTATGTAATTATTATTTATTATATGATAAAATTGTAATATTTTAAATATTTTGTATTGTTTTTAATTTTATATTTGTATGATGATTAAATAATCTTTTTCATATTAATTATGGTTATTATTTATATGTGAAATATGTGAAAATCAATGTTAATAAAAATAAATAAATTGTTGTTATTTGAATTTCTATTATTATGATTTTTGGAGACAAGGTAGATGTAAAATTATAAAGTATACAATATAATATACTAATGGACTATTTTTGTAATTAAAAAAATTCGTAAATTTAAAAAATTACTAAAAATGATACTCAGTATTGACTGGTACTGGTACAGTACTATATTATAATCAAATCTGATAATAGTACCCATACAATATTCAGAACATTTACTGCTTATGTTAAAGAGTGGAGAGTTTCGTATTAGCATAATGGAAATTTAGTGATAGCAAATTTAAGGTCTCTAACTCAGCTAAATGCTGGTCGACGTTCAACCAACTACTGGACTTGAGACGCATCTTATACCCCTGCTTCAAACATGAGGTGAGGAATGGAGAAAGTACTTGGGTATGGTACAATAATTGGTTAGACGCAAGTCTTCTTATTCACAAACCAGTTATCTCAAATGAGAAACATTCTACTAACAAACTCGAAAGTATCAACTTTTATTCATAATGGAGAATGGCATGGAAATTTTGGAGGCTCCTCTGCTTTGCTTGAATATTTACTAGACCTTGGTGAAGAAGATAACATACTTAGGACCCCAAGCTTGCAGGGAAAATTCACAAATGCATCCTATCACACTATCTTTAACATAATCTTTTCATATATGCTCTAGCACAAACTTCTCTGGAAAAACTCATTAAAACCAAAAGCCTTTCTATTCGTTTGGCTTGTGATCAGAAACAGGCTAAGGAAGAAAAACAGATGGTTTAGTCAGCGGGATTCAATATCTGTCTTATGCAGGAAGATTGATGAAGATAGAAATCACCTCTTCTTTACTTGTAGTTACTCCAACGTGGTATGAGGTAGAATTCAACACATGTTAGACATGGTTAATCATACACATGATTGGGAGCAAACATTGAGCAGATTCTTCACTCTCACCAGACCTGGACAGCAGAATGCTATACTTCCTAAAGCAGCTTTCATAACCGCCATATACACGGTGTGGAAAGAAAGGATCAGCAGAGTGCATAAGGACATTGGAGAAGATAAGTACCAAGTTGTTGATAAAATTCTGAACTGGATGAGAGCTGTTATAATTACAAAAAAAGTGGAACACTTACTTACCCCTGTATAAAAAACAAATGGAATCTATGAATTGGATCATACTCCTTTCTAGGAGCTGATGTTCTAAATTTTTACCCCTTAACCCTTTTGTATTTGGAGACAAGCTATATGTAAGCTTGTAACCTAGAAATTATTGTACCGTTTGTAATAATTTTTACTAAAGTTAATACAAATTCATTCAATTTTTTTAAAAAAATTAAGATCAACTGATTCTCGCAGATTGATGCTTCTTGGTCAGCTAGATCCAAATACCGTGGATTGAGCAGTTGAGGATGAAGCTCTTAATTGATTGGTACGTGCAATTGAAACGTCATGATATTCTGTAGCGACATTTGGTTTAGAAAATGAAGGAAATGGGTGGAAGAAAGCTTGTCGTGACTCGAGATCAGAGGTCCCGGTCGGTAGGGCCTCTTTTTTTTTAATCCCAATGTCATAAAATCAATCCTAAAGGCACTTTGATGCTTCAAACTGTGGGAATCCAATGAAGCACTCGTATATTCGCTTCCTTGGTTGTGCAAGTTTCGTGGGGCCTTATTATTAATATGGAAAAAGAAGCAGTATAACTCCACAAGGTGGTGCCGGTGTGGAAGCCACGTTCAATTACAAAGCCCCTCATATCACATCAGATTTCTAATTAAGCAATGATTGTGTTAATTCAGCTGCTTTTAGTGGTAATTACTCATTCTTTTTTAAACTTATAATACCGTTACTCATTAGTATTCTTAAGTGCGATTGGCATCACTCTCAACAGTTACATCCCAGATTTTTTGCAAACAATTAAATTCCAAATCCTATAAGAAGTAAGGTAGAATTGCTAGTTTTCTGAATGAGACGATACTGTTTGTCATTTGAATTTTTAAAAACAAATAACCATTTCAATCAAATATAGATAAATTTTCTTCTCTCATACATAATACCCTCTTGCGGAAAAGGGATGATAGGGCTAAAACTTACAATCATAGTAACCATTACTATTGCTGTAATGGTTAACGAAAAATGATGACAGAGTAAACTGGTGGAACAAAACAAAAACCAAAACCAAAATAATGAAATATAAATCAAGATTATGAAGTTAAATACTTGCTCTACTAGTCATATAATCAATCTCCATTAGTAGTATTAAAGTCAAATTGGTTCTCATTCAAACCCTATATACTTGATTGATCCTATCCTAGTTAAACTAAAAAATCATTCGTTTATTCTTATGAATTGCATGGAACACATAACTTGAGTTTTCATAATTGACAAACACAGCTAGAGTCAGCAGTTTGACAAGAACGACCCAAGGGGATTAAGAGCAATAGATTTAGGGAAACCAACGGGAAAAAAAAAACAAAACAAAAAAACAAAATCTCTCCATATTCATTCAACACTCTAATCGTAATACTGAGAGCAGCTAATATTCCAACCTCTCATCTTTCATTCTTCCTTGGGACGTAAGTTAAGCATCAGAGCACTGTCAACAAAAACTTGAACCACTGGTATAACACCTACCCCTTATTATCATCATCCGCATATGAATGGCAAAGAGCGTACACAACCCCAACCTTTTGATCATATCAATTTAGTGCAATAGCATCTCAAGCGCAAAGGTCATAATCACAGAGGATTACATGGTTAATTAAATTTTGTATGTAGCTATCTATTCATGAAAGAACAAAAGAATTGAATAATGCATTTCAAATGCGGTCAATGAGACAAATGGCAACTAGCGCATAGGCATCAAACAACTACTCCAGAACATGATGAAACTATATAATTTGGTTTAGCTTCAGTACTTGTTTGAATTTTTAAAAGTTTCAGTCAATAAGAGCAGCGCTTACCTTGCCCGTCTCCAACTAAATAGCAACATGATTAGTCCAATAAGAAAATATCCTCATCATTAAGCTCCAATGCCTTTGTACAATGCTCAATCGCAGTCTCAAAATCTTTCTTTTCATAAGCAGCATTCCCCAACTCTTTTTCTTTCAATACTTTCACTTTTCTCTCTTTTGCTTCTTTCTCTTCCTCCATCACCTCCATTGGCTTCGAGTCAGGCTCTGGCTCCCCTTTCTTCTCCATGGCACGAGGACGAGGAAGAGGCGGATACTCTGATGCTTTTTCTTTGGAAGAAAACATTTTATCAAAATTTAAAAAAAAAAATTATTTTCTTGTTTTCATAAAACTATTGCGGACTTTCTATTTTCAAAAACAAGAAATTGTAACAAACTTAGACAAACATCTCTTATTGATTTGTTTCTCTTTTTACAAAAACAACATGGCTCTTTCCATTTTTTAGGCCAATATTATCATTTCGAAATATTCAAATTGCATCTTAAAATTTTTAAAATGTTCATAATAGACTTTTATTAAACAAAAAATTGGACAAGATTAATTCTTTATCAATTAAATATCACGTTAATATTGACGTGATATTATTTTTTATTTTAACAAAAAAAGGTTTCATTGTTACATGACTAAGTAGAATCTACCTTCTGAAGCGAGCGTATAAAAGTGGAGTTTTGTTGCCACTTGACAATGAGGTCTACCTTTTGATTAATTTAAAAAATCTAATTAGATTTGTTTTTGTCAAACCCATATTTAGGTTAATTAAAATATTTAAATACCTAATTAATGAACTATTTATTATTAATCTTAATTACAAGAATTAACATATAATGAAATATGAAATGTTATTTTTTTTTCCTAATCTCACTGCCTCCTCTTCGTCCAAATCCCTAACACATAAGAGCCATCATTTATCTCTCCCAATTTTCTCAATGGTATCAGGTGGTACCTAATCCCTAATCATTTATCTCTCTCCCATAGCAACCATCTTAATGAATGTTACGAATACTTTAGGTATTAGATTTGGTTTTAATATGATATTCTACAGATGTTAGTCAATTAAGGTAAGTTTTTGAATTTATAAAATATTTTAAATTATAAAATAATCATTTAATATATTATACTGCATCCAGGAGACTAAGTGGGCAAGAGCTAAAGCTAAGGAGATAGGGGGCTTCAAACTATGGGGTTGGTATTAATATATTATAAATTCAAGCTAAGGGGCTTGAATTTATAATACATCCCTATTACCGAGCAGATCGTTCTAGGGGGACTTTAATGGGCATATAGGCGTGGATTCAGCCGGTTATACAGGAACTCATGGGGGTTTTGGATACGGCACTAGAAATGCTAGTGGGGTTGATTTATTAGACTTGGCCATAGCATCTGAGTTAGTTATAGTTAATTCCTTCTTTAAGAAACGTGAAGGGCACTTGGTGATTTTTCAGAGCAGCACGAGCAAGATGCAAATTGATTTTCTCCTTGTCCAGACGAGTGTCAGATCATGGTGCAAGGATTGCAAAGTACTCCCCGCTGTTTATCTCTCAACCCAACATAAATTGTTAGTTTTGAATTTCGAAATCAAAGGCTGGCGGGCACAGAAATTTACCAAGCTAGGGCGCAAAATCAAATGGGGAAGACTCACAGGGGACATAGCGAAACTTTTTAGGACTCAGGTCAGGAACAAAGCGACATGGGCTGCGAGTGGGGATACAAATCGGATGTGGCAGGGAGTAACCCTTGTGGTGAGAGAGATAGCCAATAGACTATTAGGGCTATCTAGAGCTCAGGGGAGGAGGCAAATTGAATCATGGTGGTGGTCAGGCGAGGTCCAGGAGACAGTCAAGGCGAAAAAAGGTGCTTATAAAGATCTGTTGACGAGTGCCACAGAGGCGGAGCGGAGTATCAATAGAGTCAGGTATAAACTGGCAAAACTGAAGGCAAAGAAGACTATCACAATGGAGAAAGGAGAAGCTTATGAGAAGATGTACAGAGATTTAGATACGGTCAAAGGAGCATAAAAAATTTTCAAGCTAGCGAGAGATAGGACACGAAAGACGACAGACTTCAACCAAGTCTGTTGTATACGTGACGAAGACGGACAAATACTCACAGATGCCCAAGCCATCAAAAGGAGGTAGAAGAGATACTTTCATGGGCTATATAACAAAGACATATTGATCAACCTAACGTTAGGGGAACCCCCAGGTTGGGACTATGTCAAAATGGGTACACTTGGGGGGGGATCACGAGGGGGGAAATTACAAAAGTTTTAAAAGAGATGGGGAGCGACAGGGAAGTAGGACCGGATGACATCCCTATAGAGGTATGGAAACATGTAGGTGTTGTAGGTAGTGAGTGGTTAGCTCAGCTCTTTAATGTGATCCTTGAGTCTGCCAAGATGCCGGATGAATGGAGATTGAGTTGGTTGTACAAGGCCAAAGGGGACATACAACACTACCAAAACTATCGCGGCATCAAATTATTAAGTAATACCATGAAGCTGTGGGAGAAGGTGATTGAAAAGAGAATCAGGAAAATTGCTTCGATATCGACCAACCAATTCAGATTTATGCTTGGTAGGTCCACGATAGAAGCACTTCATCTGCTTCAGCACCTAATAGAATGTTACAAGGAACGGCAACGAGACTTGCTTATAGTTTTTGTAGATCTAGAGAAGGCTTATGATAGGGTTCTTAGAGACCTCATATGGTGGTGTTTGGAGATAAAGGGCATTCCTACAACGTATATTCGAGTGATTAGGGATACGTATAAAGGAGCACTAGCTAGCGTAAGGATGGTAGGAGGCGACACAGAAGCATTCTCTATTAGTGTTGGCCTACACCAAGGCTCGGCTCTAAGTCTTTTTCTGTTCACTTTAGTGTTAGATGAGCTTACCACACATATTCAAGGGGAGGTACCTTGGTGTTGCTATTTGCTGAGGATATTGTCCTGGTGGATGAAACCAAGGAGGGGGTAAATGCCAAGTTAGAATGTTAGAAAGAAGCGTTAGAGACGAAAGGCTTTAAAATGAGCAGGTCCAAGACGGAGTATTTAGAATGTAAGTTCTTAGGTAGCCAAATGGTACAGGCGACGATAGCCATTGGCACGAACGTCATACCACAAAAGTCGAATTTCAAATACCTCGGCTCCATCATTCAGTGCGATGGAAATATCGATAATGATATATTACATCGTATTAGATCTGGGTGGACCAAATGGAGGAGTGTCTCAGGTTTTTTATGTGATAAAAAGGTCCCCATAAAACTTAAAGGGAATTTCTATAAAATGGCGATTCGGCCCACCTCATTATACGGGGCAGAATGTTGGCCGGCTAAACGTAGACACACGAGGCAATTGGTGGTTGCAGAAATGCGTATGCTTAGGTGGATGTGTGGCATTACCATAAAGGATATGATCCGAAATCGGGTAGTTAGAGAGAGGCTACAGGTAGCAAGTATTGCGGACAAATTGAGAGAAACACAACTTAGGTGATTTGGATATGTGCGCAAGATGTCCTCTATTGCTCCGGTACGACGCGGTGAGCTAATAGACCTAAGTGGATATAAGAGGAGGAGGGGAAGGCCTTACAAGACCTGGAGGGAAGTGATCAAGAAAGATATGTCAGAGTTGGACCTCACTGAGGTAGTTGCTAGGGATAGAACAGTCTGGCGTGATAGAGTACGTGTAACTGATACACATATCACATAAGAAATTCAACCAACTAGGGACGTTGAAAACATATGATTGTTTTCCCCCTAAGACTGCTCAGTGTTTCTCAAGGCTGCTCAGTGAAGGCCCCAGCGTGATTAGCGTTGTAACGGGCCGGTATTTACAAATTGTAAGGTACTGACAACTCGGGTTGTGCATCAGGTATGTCTTCGTCCTTTATTTTTCTTATTCATGCATTATTATTTTGTATATCACGTCTGCATGCGGGTCTACCGAAAACAGTCTTTCTACTATGTAAGGGTAAGGCTGCGCACTATCAGACCTCCCCAGACCCCGCTGCACTTCGAGATTTCAGACTGGGTGTGATGATGATGATGATGATAATATTATACTGCATAATTTATAATTTTACACCAATTTTATCTCCAAATATCATAATAATAGAAATTTAAAATATCAACAATTTATTTATTTTTCTTAATATTATGTTTATATATTCTATATATAAATAATAACCATAATAAATATAAAAAATCATTTTATCATCATATAAATATAAAACTAATAACAATACAAAGCATTTAAAATATTATAATTTCATTATATAATAAATAATAATTATATCAAAACATTTAATAAAAAATAACAATTATCAATAATAAAATATAATATCTATCTTAATAGTTAATTTTTAATAATAAAATATATATTTATCTTAATATGTAATTATTATTAATAATATAATGGAATATAGTTATATTTATATTAACAATTTAAAAAAGAAATACAAAAATTAAGGCCTCTAAATTTTCATTTTAAAATATTTTTAAGTATGCTTTATAAAAAAATTACTATTATTTATTGTATGAATCTAAATATTATTTTACTAATAATAAAAAGAGATTATAATATTTATTTTTAAAATTTTAAATTTATTGCATAATTTTTAAAGATTTTAATTTAATAATTTAAATTTTAAAACTAATAACTGATATTTAAAATTATCTTTATTAAGTATTTTTTATTAAACTATAGAAATTTGACAAGTAGATATCTTAATACCTTTAATAACCTGATTATCATCAGGGATAAAGGGTATTAACGCGCTCAACATTATGCCCCCCGCTGTGCTCTCCCTACAAGCGCAGTCCAATGACCGTACACCAACTCTTAGGAAAAGCCATAACTAGTACAGTGACAATAACCTAGCTTGGGGTCTTTCCCAAAAAAATTCGACATCCAAATGAGGTTTTTGCTGGAGTTCATCTGGAAACCAACACGAGTAGATGAGCAAACTGCAAAGCTAGGGAGTGAGGCACAGAGGAAGAAACGATGGCGGTGCGTGAGCCGTGAGCCGTGAGGAAGAGAAGATGGTGGGTAGTGCTGAGTGTATGGCGGCTAGCGACAGCAACAGGTTAGGGAGAGTCACCGGAGAGATCAAGAGAGAGATTCAGAGAGAAAGAAAGGTGAGTGGGGGAGGTAGGGCGGTTAATCTTTTTTTTTTATTTTATAAAAAGGTGCTTCAAAATTTTGAAATTCACGTTGCCGACCGATACAACTTGAAATCATCGGTACCAATAAGCCAAGTTTTGTACTGTTTGGTACGAATCTCTTAACAATGATTTACCTAATCCCTAATCCTTTGTCTCTATCCCGCCACTGTTGAACCTTTGGGGAACACAAGGACGATAATAAATAATGGTAGATCCCTATTTCTTTTGTCCAATTGTGATTATCTTTAGTTTATATGTTTGATAATCTAGTCCTTATTCATATAAATGTTACAATGTTTTTTCTGGTTATAATCTTTTATAGTTTATGA
Source organism: Erythroxylum reticulatum (assembly GCA_025504915.1). Classification (NCBI taxonomy): domain Eukaryota; kingdom Viridiplantae; phylum Streptophyta; class Magnoliopsida; order Malpighiales; family Erythroxylaceae; genus Erythroxylum; species Erythroxylum reticulatum. Next base: position 19,929,031 of record JANSVA010000216.1, read on the forward strand.
TACTGATGCATATAAAAGTTGACTCCTTCCTAAAGCACCAAATTCCTCATATGACTTTATGCTACTGTTAACCTTGGTTTATATGATTTTTGGTTTTGTTACATTTAACCTTAGCTTATATGAATTCTTAATTGTTAACAATAAAGTTTCCATAAACATTACACAAGGCGTTTTAAAGCATATTTAGCAACAAAAATCGCAGCATTATCAATTTTAATTTTCTTGTATATATGTAGTGCGTTGCTTAGTTCTTTTTGGTTTTTCTCACGAATAGGTTTAGTCAAACCTCAAAGCTATACTATTAACTACAAATAATTCTCTTTGATTTCTCTAAATTTAAAAAGTAAACAGTAATAAATGAACTTGAAAATTTTTTCAGGTTCACTACTAAAGTTAAATGAGTATGGAAGACATGAATATACTAAAGCGGAATCTGCTATATACGACCTGAAATTCACAGAACTCATTTAATTTCATAGTAAATCACTTATCAACATAGAAACTTCCAACTAAATGTTGATTGAGTAAACTAGTTCCAACAAACCAGGGAAGGCAAGTAAAGGAGGAGCATGTACGTAATAAAAGAGCTAGCTCGTGAGAAATTCCAAATCCTCGGAAGAGAAGAGTAAAGCATACCGAAGGAGAGGGTGTGAGAATTAAAATGAAACAAAGAGGACAGAAGATAGTTTACTGTTAATAAAGTTGTTAAATGTAAAGTGTTAATTCACTGTTAAATCGAGATATTTGGAATCGATATTCTATACTTGTTTTGTGTTGTTTTTATTTACACAACCCCTTATGATGTATAATCTTAGTAAAGTCAACTAGTGATGGACATAAACGTTCCATTTGTTCTTAGAATATACCATATCGAACTTTGAACAGTAAGTTGTAGTAATAGAAACTATAGGATTTATAGCCAGTGCCAGCCCTGGGTAGGGGTAGGCAGGACACTTGCCTAGGACCTAGCATAAAAAGGCCCTATCGTTTAATGTTTTAGTTAATTAGCAATTGCCAGAGGTCCACATTCTTCTTAATGGAGAGGTAGTAATAAATATAGAGAATGTTGATAGAAGCTGTTGATATTTTCAAGAGTAATAAATATCAGATAACGTTAGAAGCTTCTGAAATATTGTTTTGGAAGCTATATTATCTCTAGCAGTAACGAAGCAACTTCCAAGATTGATCAAAGTTAACGTTAACATGCTATACTTATAAATAATTTTGAAGTATTTAGGTGTATTTTTACCTTCTAATTTCTTTATTTTCATTAATATATATATTTAAGGTGCTCCAATTCAAAAATTAGCAGCAAAAAATTAACTTGTTATACTTATAAATAGTTTTGAAGTGTTTAGGTGTATTTTTACCTTCTAATTTCTTTATTTTCATCAATATATGTATTTAAGGTACTCCAACCAAAAAATTAGCAGTAAAAAATTTCACGATTCTATCTTTTGAGTTTCGAGTATAATTTAAAAGTAAGGTTTCTGATTTTTTAATGTATATTTAACTTATTTAATATTTAAATATGTTATAATTAATTTGTAATTTGTTAGTAACGTGGACATTATATTAGCTTATTTTCTAAGTATGTTAATTTCGTGTATTTTTAGAAATTAGTGTGTCTCTATTATTGAAATTTGCTCTTTGTTTTTTATTTTTAATATTAGATATTAAATTTTTCTATTTATTTTTTTCCTCTATCACATATATAATACCATTTATATATCTTTGTGATATATTGTGAATCTATTAGAGTTTGGTTGTGCTTGCAAACTTCTTCTAGTTTTATGCAAATGCTTTTGTTCTTTTTCAAGTCCAACTGTATTATAATTGATTTATATTATATTGCCTAAAAAGCATTTGTCTGGAAGTGAAAAAAGGAAAAATAAAAAGAAAACAAGTAGCACAGTTGATAGAATCCCAAAAATGAGCAATTAATAAATTTATTAAAAGAATAGGCTCTTCTAGTGAGAGTTCCAAGGAAATAGGTGAAGGTAGTTTTGAATAACATAAAGAAAACTTAAGTGATGAGATTCATATTTATGAGGATATTAGAAATTTGAGTGAGCATGATCATGTACTAAATGCATCTACTTTAGAAAATTTAAAGGCAGATGAGCAATTAAGTCTTATATTGGACATTTATGATCCTAGAAATTGAAATAATCTTGATAATAAAGCAAGGGATATTTTAGTTTTAAAAAGGTCTGTAAGAGAATTGATTCTTATGTTTCCTTTAGACAATACCTCTCGTCATTTTTCATATTCTTATTATTATAGAACTTTGAGTAATGGAGAGATTAGTGATAAAAAATTGTTGGTTTATTTTAAACATATAGATAAAGTATATTGTTTTTATTGTAAATTGTTCAAATCTACTAACACACAAAGTGGATTAACAAATGACGAATTTAGAGATTAAAAGTATCTTAGTGAGAGACTCAAAAAACATGAGGATTGCATTGAGTATATGAATAATATAAGAACTTGGAATGAATTAAGAGTAAGATTGAGCAAAAATCAAACAGTTGATAAAGATTTGCAACAAGAAATTGCAAAAGAGAAAGAACGTTGGAGACAAGTTTTGATAAGAATAGTTTCTATTGTGAAATATCTTGCTAAGTATAATTTAGCTTTTCG
>JANSVA010000216.1:19963587-19984590 GCA_025504915.1 Erythroxylum reticulatum
GATTAATATATATACGAGCTAAATATCCCTACCAGTTACAAAAAGGCACAAAATTGAATTGATAATTCTGAAATGCTCAAACTTCCAAGTAAAGGCCTTAAATGAGTTGCAACTTTCTGCCAAACTCCAACCTGACCTTATACCTGGAATAAAACTAGGAGTAATCTCCTTTGATTTGTAAATGAGCTCTCACCACCTGCACTTATAATTGATATGATTTATATATTGAATTGTAAAGTCACTTGAAGCTGTTATCCTATCCCTAGATTTATGAAAGGCATTTGACAATATTGATCGTCAGCACAGGTGTACTTCCTAGTAAACAACTCACCTATGCCTCATTTTCATACGGGAAAAGGCCTACAACAGAGATATACTTTGTATCACTTTGCAGGTGATCTGATAATAACTGCAAATGTTTCAATGGAAAACATAAAAATTAAAAGCAATCTTTGGTGCTGTAAGTTAGTATTTAGATTATCAATAAGCTTTTCAAAAAGCTACCTTATCCCTGTTACAAAGCTAACCTTAGACCAACATCCATAGCTACTTTTACGCAGCTAAATGCTTGAAACATGAGTTAGGACTCATAAACAAGCATAATCAATAAAAAATAAACCACATTTGAACCATTAATAGGCATTGAACAAAAAGTTAAGCTGAAATTCGAGTATACCAAATGAACAGTAACCAACTAACTTTTGAAAAATCATAACTTAAGCTATAGACCTCAGAATTTAGTGATTGAAGTTGTTATCTCTTCCTCTTGATGAGCTCTAAATGCTCGCCAAATATCATAGGACGAGGATGTCTGTGCTAAAAGTTATGTCCTGCAAAAAGGGGCCGTCCCCTGAAGGTAACCTGAAAATGTTCACCAATTTCGGAGAATAAACTATACTTATTGGCAATGAATTATGGGGCAAGAAAGGTGCCATTATCGTCATCTATGTCTTAGCTTTCAAACAAAAACTTCCTTGCTAAATTTTGACAACAATAAGGCAACCAAAACATATTTCTGCCGCAGCTACTCTATTAGACCTAACATTCCAGATTCAACACCTAAGTTTGCACAGGCATAACTTCATGTAGAAAAACCAGAAAAATGCTCAAAAATGGGTTATGAATAATTACAGCCCCATAATAGAGCTGGCAGACAATAGATTAAATGAGCCAGTAGTAATTGATCTTCAAAAATAGTGCACGTAATACACCGAATAGTGTAGAGGAAAATGACAGTAAAGTTTTTATTCTCACCAAAGCTTTTCCTAAGAAAAGGCCTAAGAGGAAACGATTCCCACGCTTGGATGTCTCTAGCTATCCAAATTAGCTTCCCAGATTCAGTACAGGGCTTTTTTTTCTTAACAGAAGGAACTGCGTGCAAGGAGGCAAAGAAGCAAGAAAAACAATCATTACCACTCCAATCATTCATTAGCACAAGACCAAATATGTGGTCTGCTGCTTCTTTAATATCAATAGGTTTTCCCAATTCATTTCCAGGGCCAACAACAGCAGCCTGAAAGCAACATGGGAACAAATCAATTGGTATAGCATCAACTATTCAAAACAAAATAGAAAATACTGATGACAATAAAAAATATGAATTGCTTTCGAACATATGGATATGTTCGACAAATGTCCATCAAATATAGCTTTCCATCCTTTTTGCTTAATAATTTTCTTCATAAATTAGCTAATCAAAAGGATACAAAATTTTCTAGAATTTTACAAATTTCCCTCTCGTAAGAATGAGACAAATTTTAAGTAAGAAAATGAACACTACATCAAACCATATCAAATGCTTCAGCTCTTATATTCTACCACGTCCATTTTTAAGCTTAGTGATGATAAACCAAAAATTAGAAATTGCCAAACGGAAGAAGTGAATCAATGTCATGATAGGAAAAAAAAACAAAATAGAAGTTGGACCTTGGTCGAACATCTGTTCCGGAACCTGAACACAAGTGAGTTTGTATGGTCAAAACTGCTACTCAAACGCATGTGGCAAGACATTTATCTGAAGACCCCGCAACTTAAAGAAAATTATAGATACCAATTGTCACGAATTGGAGTCTGAGGTCCACGAAATACAATCCCACAATTCTTTTTATGATAAATGGATGAAAAGAAGTCAGTGTAGTCCCCTATCACAACAGGAAGTACCATCCCGACCTTGCTCTGTGAATTTGCAGAAACAAGCAAAAACAAATTTGATCAAAGAATAACCCAGATATGATCAACAAGCTCCTGTACTTATCACCATCGTAGCATTGGAACAAGCGATTTCTCTCTCAAATCAGCATTATCACGCAATGTGGGCTCAGTAGCTACATCCAAAGAGACAAACTTCTTGTTACAATCCCATGACCAATACAACAATAGTGATAGTTTGAGTACTATATGTGGAAGAACATACACGAAAACAACTTTTGAAGGGTCGCTAGAGCTTCTTTCCACGCAGGTCGTCCGAAAGACAAGAACTTGTTTAAGTTAGGCTGCCAAACCAAGAATGCATTCAAACAAGAATACCATAAAAACTTAAAAAAAGGTACCATATACACAGATAACTATAATATTGAAATGAAAGATGAAGAAGTGACTGCGTGTGACAAACATAGTCCACACTAGAATCGATGTCGTTAAGCTAGATACAACCACACTGACCTGAAGGAAGCAATCAGAGCCGTTAAGAGCCAGGCCGTTGAAAACACCGGTGAGAGCGATCTGGGAGAGGTCGAGGACATAGTCGCCGATAGCGACCCCGGGACGAGGGGGAGAAGTGGGAAGTCGCTTGAAGACGCCCAAGGGTAGGTTCTGGATGGGGAAGTGAGAGTCGGAATGGACATCGAAGAAGGTCTTCAAAGCTCGATAAGTTCCATGAATTAAGGGGAAGGAAAGAGTTGAAGCGGGAAGCAAAATCAAAGTAAGAACAAATCAGCTTGGCTCAGAATAAGCTGAGAATCAGACGTTGTTTAGTTAAGACGAAAACGTCGACGTTTTAAGGGTGGAACAGAATAGGACTAACAGGGTTAGCGGCACAGATGATCTGGTGCCCCTTTTTTTGGAGCCTATAATACAATTTTGATTTCTCAAAAAAAGATTATTATTATTATGCGAGGGGAGTAGTAACGTCAATTAAGCCAAAGCTGGTCCACCGTCGACATTAGCTTTCTTTCCTTCTTCAATCTCCAATGAAATGGTCATTAATTTAAACTGATGGAACATGCGTAGTTGGTTAACGGCTCTTAAACCCGCGAAGGACGAACAGGAAGGAACAGATGAGCATTTCTCAAGTGCTTGTGTAAAGCAGAAAGCATGTAAAGACTGATGGGACAAGGGAAACTAAGTTGGAGTTTACTTGCAAGTAATAGAACATCCCATTAAGTGGATGCTGCATTTATTTTCAAGGAAACATGCTAAATAGGTAGGAAAGCTACCAGAATACTCCTTTCCTGGAAATTTAGAGATTGTTGACTTGTAATGATGGATTGGAAAATGCCAAGTCTTCTAAATAACTATTTTTATTTTGGTCTCACAGAATTAGATGGGGCAGAGTATATATTAAGAGAACACGAAAATACGGTATGTAATATGTTATAAGATCTAGTTTTCAGTTATGCACCCCGTCAAGATTCAGAGCGTTGACGAAACCCAAAGTCACTCACTTTCCCTCTGTTTCTGCTCATTCTTCACGGTGAAACTTGCTGTACCCTTCTTCTCTTGTTAACGAACCATAACATTGATTCTCTCATTTCGCTTTTCTTTTTTTCTTTATTTTCTCTCTTTCAATCAGAACTGTATGTTAAAGTCTTTGACTTTCTGGGATTTCCCCATCTCGTTTCCTTGAAATTAAACGTCTCAGATCTATTTTTTTCTTGGTTCTTGATCTAAAGAACAGCTTTTGACTCTAGCGTTTTCATTGTTTAGCGAATTCAAAATCTGGGATTGTTGGGTACTACAATTTACCCTGCTTCAGAAATCACGTTTATTTTTTTTCTCTTTAGTTTAGTTGTTCGGCTGCTAGTTGTAACTGTCCATATCAACTGATCACTACTATATTGAGATACTCTCATGAAGATTGATTCAGACTTTTTTTTTTTTTTCCTTATGCAGGTTTATGATTGACCAAGTTGATTTTCTCGTAAGGATTTGGAGAAGCTATCTTTTTTCTGTTGGGTTGGTGCTTATATGTTATTGTTGGTAATACCAATTTGGTTACTTTGAGTGGTTTGGATTGTATTTTTGTCTACTTGGAACTCAAAAGATGACTGAGAGGAAGAATATGGGGAGAGTGTCGCCATTACTTTTGGTGCTTTTGGCGTTAGGATTTTTCTTTGCAACATATAACTTGTTAACCCTGATATTAAATTCTAAGGAATCAAATTCAGCTGATGGGTCAGAGTTATCTGATCCTATTACAGAGATGCCTACTGAGCTAAAGATACTTGGAAGCTCAAATTCTAAATTCCACATTGCCCTTACTGCAACCGATGCTCCATATAGCCAGTGGCAATGCCGGATTATGTACTACTGGTATAAGAAGGTAAAGGTAATGCCTGGATCAGACATGGGACAGTTTACTCGAATTTTGCACTCTGGAAAAGCTGACCATTTGATGGATGAGATTCCAACTTTTGTTGTTGATCCCCTTCCGGAAGGTCTAGATCGGGTGAGCTTGATAAAGTTTTTCTAACCTCTGAATTACAGTAATTTGTGTTGATTTTACGAAAATCATTTGGCTAGAAGCCCATTTCTTGAAATAACCTTCAATAAATGTGAGCTCTCATTCAAGTTCCATGATATCCTGTTTGATGACTATTGGTCAACTTTTGCTATTTTTTTATTGTATGGTAGCAATTTGCAAGGACACTGAAGCTAGATCCCATTACAGTGTCCTGTGATGTCTGATAAAACATCATAACCTGGCAATTGACAGAAATTTTGAGTTGTGCTACTTGATTTCAACACTCCAACTTTGCTGCTATGCTTAGTTTATTTTCATTATTTACTCATTTACAGTTTCATGCTCTATCCAGGGTTATATTGTCTTAAATAGGCCTTGGGCGTTTGTACAATGGCTGGAAAAGGCGACAATTGAGGAAGAGTGAGTTTCTAAATTTGTCATGCATAATCTTTGTTTCGAGCTTGACCTCAATGACTTCTGAGAAGTGGGCCATTTTCTGATTGATGTAGATACATCCTGATGGCAGAACCGGATCACTTATTTGTCAAGCCTTTGCCTAACTTGGCGCATGGAGAACATCCAGCTGGATTTCCATTTTTCTATATTAAACCCAAAGAACACGAGAAGATTGTTAGAAAATTTTATCCCGTGGAGAAGGGTCCTGTGAGTGACGTAGATCCAATTGGCAATTCTCCAGTCATAATTAGAAAGGTAGCAGTTGTGTTCAGATGTATCATGTATGATTTAATATTGTATTTCAAAATAAAAAATCCTACTATCATTTAAGGTGTTTGGAAGCCTTGGATGTGCCTATAGTTTATATGGTGTGATTCACTATTATCCTCACACTTGTAGTGTAGCATAATTTACTGTGTTGTGCAGTTGGAGGACAATATTTTTCATTCAGTAAAATTTACTCTTTATTAACTTGTGTTCAACAAAACTTTCACCTTTCAGTCTTTGCTGGAGGATATTTCACCAACTTGGGTAAATGTTTCATTAAGAATGAAAGACGACCCAGAGACCGATAAGGCATTTGGTTGGGTATTGGAAATGTGAGTGCTGTTTTAGAAGGTTATTTCTGTTTCCGTTCATGTATTGTCGTATCATTTAGCTAATTCTTTTGTCTTCATCCATAATGAACTTAAGGTATGCATATGCTGTAGCATCAGCATTGCATGGTGTGCGGCATATACTTCGCAAGGACTTCATGATTCAGGTAGCCCTGTGTCTATAATAAAGCTTCATGTATATTACTGTATCTTTAGGTCTAGAATTACAAACATTTTTATATTTTTCAGCCGCCCTGGGACTTGAAACTTGGGAAGACCTTTATCATCCATTACACGTATGGTTGTGACTATAATATGAAGGTAGGTTCTCTCTTATTTTATGGACCAGCCTAGAGACCTGATGTTTTCGGGTATACACAAATACCTTTTCATTTTTGTTGCTCCAGTTTGTTTTTGCAAAGAGCTTACTACTAGAATTCTTGTTTTTGCCCTTATATCAGTTTTAAACATTTTGGTTATAACCCAGGGGGAACTGACATACGGAAATATTGGAGAGTGGAGATTTGATAAGAGATCATATCTTAGTGGTCCTCCCCCAAGGAACCTCACGTTACCTCCACCAGGAGTTCCTGAAAGTGTGGTAGGTCCATATCGTTTTTCATAGCAGGCATATGGGTGATGATAATTTAGAGATCTTGAGAGAACATAATTCAGGTTGTTAATAGGTATTACTGGAAGTTGGAACCATGCTTAGTGACTCTATAACATGATTTACGGTGAATAATAAGTAAGTGTAATCAAGTTGATATTGAAAGAAATTAAATGAGTTATTAATTGACACAGGATTCAATTAATGAGAGGGATTGTTCACCTTCCTCATATTTTCTTATTTTGATCTAATTAATTATGATGCAAACCAAAGCTTGAAGTTAGTCCCTCACAAGCATAAGCTACAAATGCAAATTTTGCATTTAGAAGTTTGTTATTGTTGTTGTAATGGCTCAGTAATCTTTACAATTTTACTTACTAATGCCTGTAGTCAGAATTGAATGTCCTCAGTTAGTTCTCCATACTTTGATGTAAGAACATTCCAAATCCTAATATATAAAAAATCAATGCACTGTTGTTGAATTGTTCTTGGAGGCAGAACTGATGAACCAATATTCTGCAATCAACATCTGTAGTCAGTGAAAACTTCATGTATTATCTTTAGCAAGTGGTATCTGCATGTTCAAAGTATGTTAATTTCCATTATTGTACTCTTCTTTAGTATGTTAATTTCCATTATTGTACCCTTCTTTTGGTAGTCTTAAATATTTTCAGTGAATTTGGAAGGCTCTCTTATACACCCATTTAATTTCCATTTATACATTCCTTGTAACTGCCTGCAGGTCAAGCTTGTAAAGATGGTCAACGAAGCCACAGCAAATATTCCAGGATGGGACTTGGTAAACAGTGGTTGATAATGGAGGTCGGATCATCGACTTTAAGATAATGTTGATCCTTTCTTCATAGCAATAGTATACTTCAAAGGAGATTATTATATCCCAATACTTGACGGCGTCTCAGAGCAGTGGTATAGATAGTAAACAGAAACTTACACCTTGAAATCAGTACTTTTGATTATTGAGCTCAGCAAACAACTAGGAAGGCATCTGAATTCTTTTGTACGCTTATCTATCACTGTTGTCGTCTTTTTGATTGTCTACGGAACTGTAAATTGCAAGTCTTTGTTGTTTGGTTTTCTTGTCACATGTTTTACATGGAAACAAACTTAGTTACATCGATTTGTTGTTGTTTTTTTGAAGTAGTTAATAGGTTAAGATGGTGTGTTCCATCCACAATGCAATCAGAAGTATCCTACTATAGTTTACTTTTGGGTTAAGAATGTGCTATGCTGCTGAATCTGTAAGGAGATGCATAATCCAAGTGGCCGTCCCAACGTGACTAAGGAAAATGTCGACGTGAGTTGTAGAGAAGTTCAATAATAAGCAGGAGCTTTACTCCGAGTAATAGAGAGGAAAATATAAACGTAAGCAAAAAGTGAGGATATTGTTATAAGGGTTTTGGGGGCGAGTGGAATTTACAGGGACCGATGCCGAGGAGATGCAGTTGAAATGGAAGCAGAACACTTCCATCAAGAAGAAATGAAAGAATTTCTCACACGCTCAACCAATTTGAGTACGCTAGACATATTTAACAGCGATCTAAGTGGAATGGTTATTATTATTAGCTTTTCTCAAGGCTTCTGGGTAGTGGGGTCTTGTGATCTTGTGGTGAGGGATGGTCTCATTTGAACAATTCGGTCAACATTCACTCCCATTCTCTTGGCTTCAAGTCCAGCCTGGAAGAATCGTTTCACAGCATCTTCCATATACTCCTTCCCTTGTTTCACTGTCATTTCTTTTCCTATGGTACTAGGATAGCTAGTCAACACATGATCTCCTTTTAGTACTGCTGCCAGTTGGATGAGCTCCTGCTGGAATTCACTAAGCTTTGCCTCATCATTTGGCTCGTTGTTCCTGATCTTGGTAGGATTTGGAAGTAGCACTATTCAATTCAGCAACAGTTAGCGAGTGATTATAAACAGTAAAACACGTAATTGATAGACCCACACCGACCTGGGCAATCAGTTCTGGGTTGGGTCCTGCTCTGAACAATGCTCTCGAATGTGCCGGCCCATGAGTCCCTCTTTGTGAGGAAGGCAGAAGTCAGGTTGAAGATCTTCTTCACGGTGGCCGGAATGGACGAGTGTTCATATTGTGACGTTGGATATGGTGATCCATTGGGACCGTGTATAACTGCATGCACATCATTCCAAATAAATATAAATATTTTGTTGGTGGTTTGAAGAAATTCAATTCAATATTTGGTCGTGATCCACTTTACTAGATTAAGACCAATCCACAAGAATCCCGCTTTTCATGGTTGGCTTTCACGTGAAGTCCGTTGTCTAAAAACGTCATGCTAAGGGCTTTTGGTTTTATTTGTAAGACATTCTCCTAACTCTAGTTCTGCCTGGCTCATAGAATGAAGGAATGAAACAATGACTAGAACACGCATCCGTTGCATAAGTCAACCAATTTGGCCTAGGAAGCGTTCTGGGTTGTTTATATTCTAACCATTAACCCACCAAGTGATTGTAAGTGGAAGAAGCAATTGCTTACCAGTACCCTTCTCTATCCAAGGTGAGACCATTATGGTGGGAACCCTAACTCCCAATCGATCAAAATTGAAAAGGAATGGCTCAGGACCCACAATTCCATCAGGATTTGGGATCCCATCAACTGGGGTTCCCACATGATCATAAAATCCTCCATGCTCATCGTATGTGATCACCAATAGAGTTTCATTCCACTGTGGGCTACCCCTCAGCGTCTCGTACACCTTAACAATCAAACTTCATATAGTATTATATATATATGTATTACAGCATCACCTCAGGCTCAGAGTATTAAAACAAAAACCTACCTCCTTCACAAAAAGCTGGCCTTGGTAGACATCATGGGACGGATGATCATCGTTGGCAGGGGAGATTTTGACGTCCATGTACCTCTGCTCTATCACCACATATCCTGGTAGCTTCCCTTGTCGTGCATCCGTCTTGAAGAAGACATCGTACGGACGGAACCTAGATATGTACTTAAGCTTCCTCAAGTTCTTGTAGAACAATGTCGCCGGAATATTCTGCCAGTATACTGCCCAAGATATTCCTGCCTCATCCAGGTTTTCCATTATCGTTCTTTGTGGGTATCCCTTTACCAGCAACGTCGAGTTGTTGCTTGTTGCTCCATGAGATGTACCTGAATGAACGTACAACCGATTTGGTTGGGTCGATGCCGGAACTGATGCAAACCATCTGAAATACCACACTTATGGCAATAGTTAACAATCAATAATCTGTGATCACAATGTGAGGCAAATGCTGCATTGGATTAAAGCTAAAACAATTGAATTGGTATTTGACACTATTTTTTGTACTATTAAGGAATTTTCACACCCCCAAGGTATATAACTCAAGAAATATCAGATCTTGCTGATCATGATAAGGAAATAGAAGATTATGTTGCCAAGTTAATGATAATTAGCATCTTGGAAAATGGAAATTTCCAGATTTAGGTGTTTGCGCAGTGATTTACCTGTCAAAGACGGCGAACTCTGATACAAGAGCTTGGTAGACGGGAACCTTATCAGGCTCAAATCCATTCATGACGTCCCGAGACAAGTTGGCGGATGGGTCCATGGAAAATGCCTGTTGAGCGAAGCCATTCATTGCAGGGTCCTTGGAGGTGTCACTAGAGCCGAATATCTGCTCTCTTATGGCCTGAAATGAGTGACCAGGATCAGGATCTACGTACTGCGCCTGGTTCTTAAAGAAGAATTTGGGTGACTTAGGGTCAGTCGTGTTCAATGAGTTGGATTGAGTTCCATCAACACCATCGATTTCAGGGTTGATTTTCTTCATCCAACCCAGCATGTGGTCAAAGGACCTGTTCTCCATGACCAGGACAACGATTGTTTTAATGGGACTTGCATGGGTTTGGCCATGGAGGAGTGGAAGAAGGAAAACGAAAATAGAAGCAGCCAAGGAAGCTGGTGTCGTTGAGGCCATGTTTCGTTTCACAGTAGATGAGAGAAAGGACAGAAGTGAAAATGTGTTTGCCTTCGTGTCACTGAGTATCTGATAATGTCTAACTAAGTTCAGACCCGTGAGCAATGTAATCATGGATGCAGGTGATCTGCTCTGCTCTATTTAAGGAGAATCCAGCGTTCCATGAACAAGTGGCGCAGTGATTTTTTTAATATAAATAAATAAAAATGATTGAAAACGTCAAAAGGCAATTTATAGGAACAATGGTTACAAAACTAGGAGAATAGCTGGCAGTAAAGCTAAAAAGATTTAAGGTATCAAAAACTTGCCCGTTTAGTTCCTTATTATTATTATTATTTACCACATCTTGATCTGCTCCTTTCCTTCTTAGCTGCCATGAAATCATTTTCAACCGAATTGCGTCAACTCACATTTGCCTTCAATTATTTGCATTTGAAGCTCTTCTGATCGCGACCTTCAAAAAGTATAGAATAATTATGGAGGAGCAGTGGACAGGGCGTTGGTATGATAAGGTTTCTGCCTTTTCTGAATGAGGACCTCTCATTTATCTATAATTTAAACGATAATGTGAAGAATAGTCCAAACTTTTGTACTTGATTTTAAAGATCTCTTATTATTTTGTAGTCTGATTTATAAGTAAGCTGAAAAACTCTTTACAAATAGATATATATTTTACAGTATTTGCTGAAAGGTAATAATAATAATAATAATAATGATCTTGCTTCCCAATTTAGGAGGTAGACAATTCAACATAGTGGGGGTGCAGACTCGACCATGTAATGAAGAATGTCAAATTTTGAGTGAAACTTGAGAGCTTGTAGAATTGGAAGCCAACTGCAACAAATTTAATGATTGAATCTCCACGAATTAGCTAGTAGAGAGTGGCTTGCAACCTAACACGACCGCGTAATAAGTATGACTTAATGAGACAGCCACGACACGAAACTTATAAATGACTGACCACTCCGCCCAATTATGAGTAGACAGTGGCCACTCATTTGTATGCTCCGTTTCACATTCGTAAGTCACAGCTGCCCAGAGATCACAATACTTGGTAATCACTGTTTTTCATCTCATACACATTTACATACTAATAAGCCAGTAGCAGTTACTGATAGTTAACAAGTGAAGTGGCACTAAAATCTTGATTGCCATTTATGACAACAGATTAACGTCGCCCAATTTATTTTGGGAGAACAACACGCAATACCTGTTCCAGGGAACACCTCGATTGCTGCCATTGGGGCCTTTTTTACATCCTCGTGACCACAGATTTATGCTAGACAGCAAGCTTAAAATAATTCACATGAGAACATCCAAGGAATATTTAAACACAAGGCATTTTAGTTTTGACAATGCTTTGTGAGAAATGGCAAAGACTTCATCCACTCTAGCCAGTGTAACGTGAGCAGTGGACGTAAACCAAAAACCATTTTAAGTGAAATCTCAATACCAAATAATCTCCCACGACCTTTGGCGATTGAAATCATACACATTGATACAAATGACATCCAACAGCAAGAGTTCTTTTAACATATCTTAAGTCCACATCCCACAGTTTGTTTCTTGGAATGGTAAAACCCTTCCAACTCAAACAAACGATACAAGCTCCTTCTCCTAATAACTAACTACTCGGTAAAGCAATAACTAAAAATGTCTTCTAAGAAGAAACTCCATCATACATTAAACTTCCACTCACCCGTACATATGCTCTGCCCTACTCATGCTGTAATCAGCATCCTGCCATCCAAATCCGAGTACCAAGACCAAAAATAAGCACCACCACTTGGACCATAATCCTAAATTTATGTGGAAAGGACCGGCCAAGTACACAATAAGGTATCAAACTGCCCATCATATGGCACCAGCAATTCTGACAGCTAGAGCATGATGGAAGTATAGTAGATAAGTCCACTATATCTTCAATCCACCAATCCTCCAAATTTAAGCTCAAGCTGCCCTCATAGACACATTACATCTCCCTTCAAAATTGATCTGACAATGCATTAACTTCTTACGAACTGCACATCATTAAGATGCATCAATAGTTGCCCCCACCACAGGAAGCAGAGGCCCCAAAAATCTGCATTTTAAGCGAAAAATTGTCAGCTCATAGCATGAATGAGAAATTTTATTTTCCAAGCGAACAGGCAAATATAAGATCACATGCAACAGCTTATGGAACTTCAGTTGATAATGCTCATAATATGGCAACAGAAAAAGTAAGCAAAATGTGAGCACAGATGTTCAGTGGGCACACAAAATGCTACAGGACAGAAGGCTGCAGATAAGTAATTTAAAAAGGCAATCATCTAGACCAGCAAGCCCACCTGATTCCCATAACCGTAGGCACTAAAAAAAAAAATTATCCGGATCTGGGCACTTTATTTCCCTAGAAATGTTAGTTTACAGATTTATGCTAGCTTTAAGACCCTAGTAGATCGCTCAAATGTTTCAAACAACTAAATATAATGGAAAAAGGAATCAAAGATGCATATATGATAACAAACTGTCACCCTAAACAATATATTATACACATTATACTGGAATTCAAAAAACATAATAAAACATCACTTTTCCACTTCAACTGGGAAAAGTTATAAGCTAGCGACATGGACAATAACAATTAACCAGAGGATAATCTAGTTGCGTCTAATCAGGTTTTAAGCTGCCTCAATCCAATAGCCTAACCAGCAAGACACCAAATTAGTCACATAATGGAGATAATGAAATAGAAAGAGTAGATAGGTACTTACTTGATTAGCAGCAAGAGTTTGCGATGAGCCAACGCTACCATGCTCCAACAAAAACTTAAATTGCAATTAACAAGGATAGCTAAGTTGGAGTTGTATCGGTAGCAAAAGGACACAGCGCATTCACCGAAATCATGCTCAGAACCTCAAGAAGAATGATGAAAGTTTAAGAAGAGCATTTCCCACAAATAAACATAGTATAAACCGCATTTAAGTACCAGGGTGTAGGATAGAGAAAGCTCGTCTTACCATCTAAGCCATTATTCTGATTTCACACAACATAACGACCACTCCAG
This sequence comes from Erythroxylum reticulatum, assembly GCA_025504915.1. NCBI lineage: Eukaryota > Viridiplantae > Streptophyta > Magnoliopsida > Malpighiales > Erythroxylaceae > Erythroxylum > Erythroxylum reticulatum. Next base: position 19,976,943 of record JANSVA010000216.1, read on the forward strand.
ATTGACTGTCCATGATATTGCTCAGGCGTTGGACTGAACTGCTGATTTCCATTTACTAGTTGCTCATGCTGTAACCATTCTTGTTGCACTCTAAAGTACTGAATGCCCTGGTAGTTCTGCCAATCTTTTTGTTTGTCCATCTGAAACTGAACAGTGGGAGCCTGTTTCCCGGGAAAGGGGAAGCTGATAGCTTCAGACAAGCCGTTGTTGTTATTTAGAAATTGAGGTGTCATATGAGCAACTAAAGCAGAGGTGCTATTAAATCCAGAGCTTTTTGTTGATGAAGGCATTTGATATCCATCCAACCAGCTATAATCATCCATTAATGGAGCATTGTTCATTGAATCGCATCCGGAAACAGGTTCATCAACTTGTTTAGGAGGTACAGGATTAAAACCTGGGGGAGGCCCATGGTGCCTCACAGGTCGACTAACCGGACTTTTTCTTGTTGCTGGAGGCAAAGCTGCTGATGTCTTCACAGCCATATCATCAGTAAGAACTCCTGAAGATACAATGACATCAATCTTGGATGGAATTACAGCTTCTGATGTATGAAGTGGATCACAAAAGATACTATCATTATTTAAATTCACAGTCTGCTGACATGGCACTTGACGGACAACAGGCGGAACTATGCCCAATTCCTTTTGAATTTCATGATTAGTAGTCACATGTCCATTCGCCATGAAACGGACACTCTTTATGTTGTTAGCAAGTGAAGCAGCTTCTTCTGCTGACCATTTTGAAGTGTATTGTTGAATAGGCTGCAGGTGCTGAGGGAGACTGCCACTTGTAGTTGCCAAAATGTGAGGAATTGGACCAATAACAGCTGGCTGCTGAAGATTACCAAGAGGAACTACAGCAGAACCACCATAAAACTGATGATCACCTTGAGGTACAGTTAGACCAGGTTTCAAGCCTTCAAAAACAGCCCAATGGGTATTAAGCACATCAGGTGGCTTCCGTGTCACTGCTGGCTTAAAGACAATTACTTCATCTTCCTCTTCCCCTTCCACATATAGCTCCTGATTAGGCTGCATCATTCCCAAACTCACTGCTGTCTCAATAGGCATATCTTCCTGCATACTCTTTGTATCAAAAGTCAAAACATCATCCTCAGCAATTTGTGAATCAGCAGCTATAACAAATTTGTTCTTTCGGGTATCAAAACATAATGATTTCTGATCAATGCTAACGATATTGGCTAGAGCCTTCCCAGCTGCTAGAATCCTTTTAATGCGAGCTAACTTTTCCATGCTTCCATTAGCACCAAATGGGTGCTTCCTTGAGAAATCCAAGATGGTTTGTGCAGGGAGAAGTGGCAAAAACCCTCTCAATTCGAAGTCTTCCCACAAAGCAAGTAGGTTTTCCGTCTCCCCTTCTTCGTAGCGGTGCATATTATGAAAGCAAGTTTCATCCTCATTTCCATCCAGTAACATCGAGCGGCATGACAATATCTTGTTCAAGAATGAAATACACTGATGCCAGAAATGTGACCAAACAGAAGCCTGTTTCTCATCAACATAACTGCCTGATGCAACATCAGGACAGCATGCCAGCCATTCCACAAAAATCAAGATGCCAGGTAGAAGGAAACTTATAGTAGGATTGTGTAACTCTGCACATCTATATAGAACATGCCGCATAAACTCAAATACTGCAGTAAATGCATTCTGAAGTAGAAAAGCCCGGTGCACAATCTCTGCATATGTATGGTCTTCAACCTCTCTTTTCCCATTATGAACTGAGAATATAAGAATGGAGATGAGTCGAACTATAAACATTCCATTCGCAGAAGCATCTGAACCAAAATTCAACTCCTCTTCTGGCCCAGAAGAAAGAAGCTCACAGAATCCACTGCTTGCCAATTTTAGAACTTCTGCAAATGTTTCCAGGCTAGACAAGATAGGAAAAAGAAGTAATTATCTAGGAATCCAGATCAAAGAGTCTGAACAAAATTCCAAGCGCTTAAGAAAGAATACCTTGTACGAGTGAAAAGAATGCCATTTAGTCGTATAAATAGGATACAAAATGATTTGCGCATCTCAAAGACTTTAGAGGCCCTTTCCTTCTTAGCAACAGCTTCAAAGTTAACATCTCTGGACGCAAATGGTGCATCACCTTTTCCTTTTCCTTTTCTAGCCAAGAGCTCACATGACTCTTTAAGCAGAAGGTTGTGATTCTGGCAGTTCTGTAAAATAAAGGACTTGTATGAAATCATTGTTTTGCCTCAACCATATTGCAACTTCATAAAAAACTTTTCTTGCAGTGAATAACTGAATGTTTACAACCTAACATCAATTAACACAAGCCCTTCTTAACCTGTTGTTTCCAACTGCTTAAAAGATATTATCTAATTCTGCTTTTAAGTCATCTAAACTCAAAAGCCTAAGCATCAAACAAGTTTAATACTCAGATAGGACTTTCAAAAGGTTTAAACACAGCCATACCAAACTGATATCCATGTTGTTAATTTAGAGCCCATTTCTGCACTTGGCCATAGAAGTCAATACAATTTTATATAAATACTTAGCACTTGAAACAAAGATAAAGAGAAAGTTAGACATTCATAGTTCTTCCAAAAAGTATGTTGAGTGGCAGATCATAATACCTACTTTTTCCCAATAGTTCTAACATAATTTTAAACACTGCATGTTCTAAACTAAAACTAATTTTTTGAGAAAAATAACAAACAAGAACACAACTAGAAGGTACCTTTTCAAAAGCAACAATCAAATTGTCTCTTGCAGTTGCAAAGGGGTTATCTACAGACAGACTCCTGAAATACCGATACACTGCCACCAGCTCATCACCCGAATAGGAAGCCAAAATAGCAAGCTGAAACATGTAAAAGATTTATAAAACTGAAAAGAACAAATTCATTTAAATATTAGAATAGCAATAATAAGACAACATAAAAGAACTATCAACCTGATGATGTGGATTCCCACTTGAAGGCCAAAGAGATGCAGCTTGTAAGTAGTAACTTGAAGCTGCTGCATACTCACGGGTTTTTGAATCACCTTCCCCATAAAGTCCCTTATACCTGGCGAGGTCACCCAAATATATCAAACAACGGTGACAAGAGATAAAGCCTTTCTTTATATCAGTTGTTTTCTTTCCATCTTTTTCCATTACAATCCTATTATCTGAATCCTCAGAAAAGTACCCCAAAGGAAGCCCATACTTGGCTCTGATTTTCAGAATCAGATCATGGTAGAACCCTGTTGCTTCTGAAAGAAATGTTTTGAACTGAAGCCTAATTTTTGTAGCTCGATCAGGTGGTGTTGAAATCTTTACACCTGGCGATAAGTTTGAGACCGAGGAGGATAAAGCAGCACTGAAATGTGCCCTAAATTCCTCAATATGCCTATAATGCAACTGCCATAAAGCATATTCTACATTGTGCTGCTCAGAAAAACCATGATCCTCGAGAATTATAGCTTCATAGTTCTCACGCATCTGCTGCCAAGCATTGGGATCTGATGGTACATGAGCCTGAGCCGAACATCGGCGCTTATTCTCAATCTCTATATTCTGCATGAAAAGAATAAAGATTTAGAACACAACAAACTCAATTTCAGAACCAGCACATGGACATGCATAAATACAAGATAGGGACACTCTCATGGAGAAAGGATAATTAAGCAGCAAAATTATATTCCATCTAACCACAAGGCAAACAACAAGGCTCCCAGTTCTTTGAGCAGGTAAGGAAAAGTAAAAAACGAGGGAAAGACAAAAATACCTTTTCATAAAGTCGTTGAGCATACTCCCATGATGGAGCAGACATTTTGTCCATTTTGACAATCATCATCCATCAAATCACAACTTCATTCATTTTACAGATGGATATAGTCATCGGTAAGATCTGCTGTCAAACAATAAACAAAATGGGACCAAAATTTGTTAGCCTAGAATTTCACAAAGAAGCCATGAAGCAAATTAGCATAGCCGAGAAGAACTGCTCAATAAAGCATGATTTATCATCCAAAATTTAATCATTTATGAACATCAATAATTTGAATTTTAACCAATTGGCCAACATTGCTTTTCAAAACCAATATTCAGAAATCATAAACTGGACAACCATGTCTACTTCAAATTCACAAGCACCATGACCATAAAAACTGCAATTTAGGACATGGTTTCGATCACCCAATCCAAGAGTTTCAAGTATCAACAAAGTAACTATTAACAGTTGACCAAGAAAAGAAACGTTTTGACACTGTCAGATCAAAACCACAATATTCAATCACGTAGCAACAATCTGATCATACTATGATAAATAGGAATAAACTGATACCGAGCCTTCCAATGATCTTATATATCCTCCCTTTAAAAACAAGGAGACAGTTCCGATTTCATTATAATTCTAAAATTTATGATAAAAACAAAAAAAGTAAAGCCAGAGTAAAAAAAAATACAAAAAGAAAGAAAACGAATGCATACCGTTTCAGAACAACACTATCAACAGAGAATAATTTCCAAGAAAAAGAAAAACCGTTACGAAATTAATTAACAGAGAAAAAGAGACGAAAGGAACAAACTAACAAGCGATCCGTGGAGATTATACAACGATCGTCGAAGTGCAATTCATCAACCAAAAATAGAACGCAAGCACAAACAAACAAAAACCATTAAAATCAGAAGAAAATAGAAAAAAAAAAGAACAAGATACCCGTAAAACCAGATCTAGAAGAAGGATATGGGTTAGTAGAAATTGGGAAGAAAGAAAGAAGAGATAGACATTAGTGATTTAGGGTTTGCTTGTTCGAAGTTAATTTGGGGATGAAGCTATTATAAATTGAATTCAATTCAATGTGTTTTCTTCGCCATTTCCCATTCGCTTTCCAACTCTAACTCCTAAACGGCGACGCCTAAGCGTCTAAATGTTTATTGTCGACTTTTGTTTGGTAACGACTTAACAAAAGTTTGAATACAGTTGGCATTGATTATTGGTTTTAGGTTCTTCAGAGTCCACGCGCCAAGAGGTAGGGGATTTTAGAGAGTGTTGTCACTCGCCAATGTTCCAGATGTAACATTTTAGAGCAATAGATTAATACTAAAATTATGAAACTTGAAATTAATTTACAGATAGCTAACTAGTGGGTGGAGCTGGATTTGAATTCAGATTTGGACTAATTGGACAGAGATGTTTTTATTTTACGCTTTTAAGCACTATTTTAAAAATCGGATCAAAAGTTAAATTGATAAGACAAGAAATTTAAGAATTTAAAATATTCAATCGGATTGTCATAGAATTAATTAAAGATTAAATAAAATTTTAAAAAATTAAATTTAATTGAAAGAAATTGTTCTTACATATGGAAAATTTTGAAGTTTAATTAAAAAATCTATTAAATAAAAATTAATTTTTATTTATAAAATTTGAGTAATTTACAAAATCGACTGATTAATTAACAAACTAGTAAGTTTTTAACAATAAAAGTTATTAAAGTAAATCAAACCAAAAAAATTAAAGTCGATTCGAAATTTTATTATTGAAACGGCTGAATTAGTTAAATTTTTTAATCATTATTTTTAACTACACCTTTGATTGTAGTTTGATACAAGCATCAAAACCGGTTGCAATTATATCACTGCCATGTATCTATTCAGCTATATACAAATTAAACAAGAAGAATTATTCAACAATTGAAAATTTATAATTCACGTACTCTTAATTCTTAGATAATATATAGAGTATAAAAATTTAAGAATAATTAGATTTCTCCCCTTAATGTTGATTTTAGAAGGATGTCTTTGATACATAGATAATAGTTTATCATAATCTTTAAACAAATTGATGGATAAGTAGTTGATAATTTAGTCTATCTACATGTACAAGTATATTAAAAAAATAATCAAGAAATCTTATCATTTATAAGAATTTCTTTGTAAATTTACAATTAACAATTCTCATATAAGTTTTAACAATATATTTAGGGATGACAAATTAAACAGTGCCTAACTTGTTAGGATATTTTTTAATTTAGTACCAAATTTTTAAAATTTTTAGTTTAGTGACTAAATTTTTAAAATGTATATAAATCAAGTTTAAAAAATTGTTTTTACTAATATGGCATGTCCATTAAATGCTATATAGATGTCTATTTATTATCCACATCAACAAAAACAATATTTTAACTTGATTTATATGAATTTTAAAAAGTTAGTCACTAAATTAAAAAATTTTTAAAATTTGACACTAAATTGAAAAGATGTTAAAAAGTTTAACACTTTTGAATATGTTATCTCACATATTTGTAAATACAAAAATTACTTTTTCTCAATTTCAGAGTAAACTTTCAATTATTAAGTAATGATGACAAAAAGAAAGGTTTATAACTTCATATTTTGAGAGAACCATCATCATTCATCAATTATTTTCATATATCTCTTATTATGTGAGGTAAAATAATTTTAACAAAAGAAAGATTATATCAATCCTTTAATTGAGGTTTTGTTGAGGAAGTTTATTCAATGCTATCCTCATATTCAATGTCTAATTTTTTTTTCGTTTCTTACGTAAATGTTGTACTCGTGCTAGGTTTTATACTTGTGCAATTAATGAAGATGTGACTTTTTTTTAAAAAAAATTGCATACAATTGAGCAAAAACATAATATTTAATGAGATTAGCCATCTATTTGAATTTGCAAAAAAGAAAGATTATAAGAATTAAGAAGATTCAAATATATGGTTTTTATTATTACAAGAAGTTAAAATACTAATGAATTTATCTAAGCAACGATACATAATATTGGAAAGTAATGTTGTAAGAGAAAGTTTATTAAAAAAGTTTTGAAATTGTTTCTTAAAACTTGAATTAAAGAAACAAGTTTAGAAAAGAATGATTCAAGAATTGAAATTCATGCTTGGTGATTTCTAAGAGGTGGTTTAAGGTTTTGATAAGTTACATACAGTGATTTAAGTGTAGCTTGAAGGTTTATAAGCAAGTTAACATTACAGAGATATTGTTGTAGTATTTTAATCATAAGCTTCTCTATGGGTGTAGGATCGAGGTTATTAAGTAGCATTAGATAGCTAAAAGAAAGGGCTAAAAACTTAAAAAGAAACATTCCAAATTAAGTTGACTAAATAAAGACTTAAGACGGATCAATTGCTTAAACAAAATTTGTTTTTTAAGCCTCAAACAATTCTATTTCACTCACTAAGGAAGGGAGTGACCTTAACATTGGTTACAGGTTGAATAACATTATAAGAAGTATTTTTTAAAGCTAAAGAACATAAGAAAGCAAGAGAACCAAAATGAATTAAATACTATAAGGATCAAAATGTTGAGTTGTAATTAAGTTATTATATTCTAACAAAAGAAAGCTTTGTTATCGAGTGACTTATGCAACTTTTAAGATAATTGTGTCATTGTGAGACTTAGAATTGTGTTAGAGAAAGTTATAAATACTTAAAAATTGTAAGATTCATCTTGATTCTTGAAAAAGATGAATTGTACTAGTTTACTTCAAAGTTATGAATACCGTATCGGACTTGGTACCGGATTGAGTTCTGAAACAGAACTGTACCGGTACCGGACGATACTGGATACCATTTCGGGTAATTTTTTAAATTTATAAAATAGTCCCTGAAATGTTTAAAAATTGCAAAATAGTTCATATTAGTATATT
>JANSVA010000216.1:19990526-20009329 GCA_025504915.1 Erythroxylum reticulatum
ACCTTTGTTTAGACGCTTCCTTGTGGAGATCCATGATCTCATAGATGGAGCAAGAGGCCCTTCTCCATTTAAGTTTTCTAACTATCTATATGGAATGAATAGCTTCTAGAAAGCTATAATCAGGGGTCTTGATTACCAAGCTCAAGGTTATGCTTCCTTCTAATTCTAAAATAAGCTATTGATGATAAAATAGGAGCCTAAATCCCTATAGTTGAACTTACATAAAGACACTTATGAAAGCGTTCATTGGGTTAAGGAAATTTTAAAATAATGTCTGGACAATCTCTATGCCTTTCTCTATGATAATTCACTCAAGAAAAAAAAAACACTTGCTTTAGCATATAAGGTTCTTAGAAGCTTAAAAGTTTTATGGTTGAAATAAGGAGACATAAACTCCAAATTCCCTCATATATTACGAACCATAATAACCAATATTGTATGGAAGAGGCACATTTTGACACTGGACAGAAAATATTAAAGCCCTTGCTAGAGATTGTTTCTTTAAGGTGTTGGAAACTTCATGTCACCATCCACAGAGTTCAATTATTCCTAAGGTTATATCTCCTGAGTAGACTAAATTCCTCGGTAGGGATTTCATAAATGAGGATATAAAGATAGTCGTATTGCCACTTAGTCCTAATAAAGCCCCCAGTTCTGATGGTTTTAATGATTTTTTCTATCAAGATTCTTGGGCTACTATTAAAGATCATGTTTGTAAAGATCAGGAGTTCATTACCAATTTAAGGATGCTTAACGTATGGAATTGCACTCATATATGTTTAGTTCCTAAATCTCATGATCCATCATTTTTGAGAGAGTTTAGACCAATTTCTTATTACAAAACTATTTACAAAATTATCTCCAAGCTCTTAGCTAATATGATCAAACACATCTTACCCTCCTTCATTAGCCAATCTTAAGTTGCTTTCATTAAAAGAAGTATTAGGGACAATGTTATGCTTGCATAGGAATTGCTAAATAACTAATTTTATTAAAAGAAAAAAAGTTATTAGGGAACATGTTATGCTTGCATAGGATTGGTGAAAGAATAACCATTTTAAGGGCTCAGGTGCTAATTATGCTCTCAAAATTGATATTCACATAGCCTTTGATTTAGTGAATTGGGATTTTTATACTTCACATATTAGAAGCATTTAGGTTTCTTGACATATTCATCACTTGGATTTCCCAATGTATAACTACTACATCCTTTAACGTGTTGATCAATGGTGAGGGTTCTCAATTATTCAAGGGTGCTAAATGATTAAGGCAAGGTGACACTTTGTCCCTTTACTTTTTTACCATATGCACTGAGGTTCTTAACTGTATCATCCTTTAAAATTTCCTCATATCTATAATGTTCTAGCTAGGCATGGCAAAGCTTACCCAACCTGAATTTAATAGGTTCGACTATAGTTAACTTTGATTTAGACCAGGCTCTAGCTTGTTCTTTGAAAATTTTAGTCTTTAAGTCAAACTTAAGCTTAGGTTGCTTGTCTTGAAGCTTAAAATTTTCAAAGAAAATGAAATCATTTTTAAGTTAAAAATATAATTAATTGGGTTTGATCTAGGCCTAAAATTTTTCCACCCCAAATTCTGGCTTGTACTCAACATTCTCTTAGCATTTAGCTCTTTTAAATCATGTTTGATTAACTACAAATTTTTAAAATATATGAAAGCCTTATAGCCTTAGATCTCTCGTGACATACCTCTTATAATTTCTCCATTAAATCCATCTTCCTTTGTAAAAAATTATTAAACCTTAATGAACACTTCCTCTTATATTTGTGAAACATATCTTTAACTATGATTGGGAAATGAACTAAGAAAATTAGGCTTCTAAACTAGCTTTACTCTTATGGAATTCTTCCAATCATCATTCATTTACTAAATACTTATCAAGCTTCTTCCTTAATTGCCATTTAGAAATTTGTTTGTTTCTCCAAAAGAAAAACTTCATTCGAACTTTAGATCAATAACTTTAATCTTTTCGGCAGTCTCTCTAAAATTTTTAGAAAAGCTCCTTATGCATAAATTACCCTCATCTCATAACCAACAAAGAAAAATATTTAAGCTTTCTAATAGAATTTAAATGTACAAAATAGTCAAGTGGATACTACCTATCTTATCCTATAACACTTTCCATTGAATTGGGAAATTTGAGCTATGAACATAAGTAACTAGTACCTTAGTTTCCTCTAGAATAAACTAAGTAAAGATATGCATCATTTAATCATTGGAATCCAAAGTGTTAATTCTTACTTTTCTTAAGTCAAAAGCTATTATTATATGATCATAGTGGTGGTGTTGGTGATTGGACAAAAAAGACCACTTACTTTCCAAAATCTTTAATTTTTTAATTTGCTCCTAGCTAATCTTATTCTCCAGCATTCCTCTAATTGTTGGTTTGACTTCACATGCAAAATATTCTAGACATAATTGCTTCTTGGTGTAGTTAATGACCTTAATTTTCTAAGATATTATTGACATTAGAAGTTGCTTTAGAATTGGATCCCTTGGATATGCTCTTCCTCTCTGACTTCCTTCTTATATCACTTTTAAATTCATAACTTTTTCTGTAAGTTCATCAATTAAAATTCTTTCTCAAAATCTTCCTTAACTTTCTCTTTTAGAGCCACCATTTCCTCACTTTCTTCTATTATTATCCCTCTAGTTATGCTTATCTTTTGTATACCGCTACTAAGGATATCATTCTACTAGGATTTTGATCATAATAAATATATAGAGTCTCCTTTTGCTAACTACCTTCCTTTATACCTCCATTGCTTGCCTACCGCTTAAGTCATGGTTTTCATTAGTATAACACCATGGTGGTGTGTTTAAACATTTTGTCATCCTTTCTTAACTTTATCAAAGAAATATAATTAGGTAGTTCCCTTTCCAACTTTACATTTATACATAAACTTGCTTAACCAATCTTTTTCCTCCTAATTGTTGTCTCATATGTGTAAATAGGCTTCCCTATATAGCTTGCTAATAAACTTAACCCATTTATTGAACAACATTATAGAGGTATATTATGAATGTTTACCCATATTGTTACACTTTTATGCTTGATTCTTTCTAAACTAATGCTAGGTCTCCACACTTGTAGAGGGAAGTTGAGAATATGCCATGGACCTGCTTTTACCATATTCTAATGATAGATGTGTTTAAAGTATGTTTTCTAGGTTGTAAAATGTGTTATTAGGTGTTTTTTTGGGTGATAATCATATGTATAGGACTTAGATTTATGTTTTTGTTAGTTTTTTGTTTTTTCTTTAATGATTATTGATTAGGGAAAGAATTTGATCTTAATTCATGTTTTAGGGGATGTTTAATGTGTTTGGATGATGAGTTGAGATAGGGAACTTTAAGAAAAGTTGAAGAAGAAGTTGGAGGAAAACACCTGTTATGATTGCGCAATATTGAAACAGGAGCAACCAGAGACCATCTATCACAATTGTGAAAAATGTGCACAATCATGAAAAAACATGTAGATAAGACCTAGTGTATGATCGTGAAAAGTTAGAAATTTTAGTTTGCAATATTTTTATATTTTTGATAATTTAGGGCTATTTTTAGAATATAAATAAGTTAGGAAACCTTAAAAAGAGCTTTAGGCCGATCAAAGAGTATAAAAGGAAACAAAAAACACAAAAGAGGTAGTTGGAACATCTAAGAAAGAGATTAAGGAGTCAAAATTCTAGAAGAACAAAGTTGTATAATTTTCCAGCTCAAGGACAACAAGAAGAATACATCCAAAATGCAAACTTCTACACTTTCCTTTTTCTTTCCTTGTTATTACAAGTTGAAGATGAACAATTTGGGATATATGTTGTCTATGGATTGCAAAATTTGTTTTATGAATTACTCTTGAATTATTTTGATAAACTTTTATGTGTTTGATTTAATATAAACATGCTTTGTGGTGTTTATTATTTTACTCATTGATCTGAATCACGAGGTTAGGTTGAAATATTTGTGTTATGTTGCATAGTGAAAGTCGGTACCATAATAAACATATAAACATTATATTGATAGGAAATTGAAGTGAGATCTTAATTTTTGTTAGTTATCCTTATGATTGCTTCAAATCCAATTAGATAGCTAGGAAGAGTTTTGAGAGATTGAGAGGTAGCAATTCAATTCTTATATTTCAATTGGGATTAATTAGTTAGATATTACGATAGGGTAATCATAACTGTTAGATATCTAATGTCAGGCAATATTAAATCAAGAAGGTGAAATGATAACAAAACAAGGATATAAGTAATTTGTTAGTTGTTATCATTGATTAATCACAAGTTTATTGTTGCTTTGTTAATTGTTTAATTATTAATTTTGTCTAGTTTAGTTTATTTTCTAGCTACAACTATTATGTTGTTTACCTTAAACATAGTGTTAAAAAATGTTAGGTGTCTAATAATAATCCTTGTGGGAACTATACTATTTATACTGTAAAACCCTAAACCTTTCCTTTCATTGAATATAAATTTTTATGTTTAGTGAATAATGTTTTTAGACGAATAGTGATTTTTGGGGGACCCAATCCCAAAATATTGAAAATTATCCAGAATAAGTATTAGAGTCCAATGATAATGAAAAAAAATAGAAAATAAGTCTGATATGATGGATTTTGAGAGTTTCAAAAGCTTAGGACTAAAATGCCCTTTCTTGAAAGTAATGGGAATTAATGATTTTAAACCCAGTTGAAAATTTTTAAAGAATCCAATCAATAAATATTGACCCTAATTCGATTATTTCTTGGTCAATTTGATGATAAGACAGTTGTGGAATATTTTTTGGATTTAATCCGGTTAGTTGGTGAATTAAATGCATTAAAGGGTAATTTGGTCTTTTTGGTATTCATTAAAGGGAAATTTGGTCTTTTTACATGGTGTTGATGGAAGGATGAGTCATTAGAAGAGAGCCAATAGGAATGTGACATGTGGAATCCATTAAAGGGGTATAAAAAAGCATAAAGTAAGACATTTAACTTCATTCTTTTACATAACTGTGAGTGTTTGAGAGAGAGTAAACGTGAGAGACCAAAAACAAAAGTGAAAAGAAGAGAAGCAAGTGTGAAGGTCGGCCAAAGATAGAGGAAGAAGAGGGCTTCCATTGTTGATGGGTTTTGATGGAGATTTGAAGAGATCCTGATCAAGTAAAGGTGTCAATAAATTCCCAAAAGATTGGAGGAAAAAGTGGTAAGTTTTTCTAGCTTAAATTCCTAGTTTTTGTAGGTGTTTAGTATGGGATGCATGTGTTTAAGAACAATGGTGCCTTGGTGTTATTTTGGTGTTTCTTTGCATGAAATTGGTTGAATATGACAAGAGAGTAATGTGTAGCAGAATTCTGTCTTAGGTTTGTTTAAACCAGTCCTATTATTTTGGCCATAAATTGGCATACAAACCTCCAAATTGGGACATAGTAATAAAAATTCCTAGAAGAGAACTTAACTTAATTCTAGCTTAATCAAAATGGAATTTGAGATTGAAAATGGTGATCTGATGTTGCCCCTGTGTTGGAGCAGTTGGTGATGTTTGGTGCATGTTTCTTGTTTTAGAACTTTAAATGGCCTAATTTTTAATGATATGGAAATTAGAGACATAGGGGAACAAATGTATAGAAGACCTCAAAACCTAATGTAAACGTCTACTATGTGAAAATTTAGGAATAAGTGGAGTTATGAATTATGGGCTGGGATCATAACTTTGACTCATCATACATGATAGTGATATGGTGAATTGAATTGGGTGAGATAGTGTTTTGAAAAATTGGTAAGTTAGAATGGGTAAAATATGGTATTTAAGTGACTCTCGAACTTATATTTGGAAATAGAGAATAATAGGTTGGCTTACAAAAGCAAGCGAAAATACGTTTAGTGTACGTATTATGTGATTAAATACTATTCTCAAATTCGTTTGAACCAAATTTATAGTTTTAATGTCTTATTTCCAAATTGGAAATAAATGCCTAAGTGAAATGCATTTTGTGTAGGAAAAGGAGAGGCACCGAACTCGTGAGTGTGCTTGACGATAAGTTCACAAAACAATGAGTGTATTTTAATTGTTTTACATGAATAAGCTCTTTTCAAAATAATTGATGACTTATGACTTTATATATTGTATGATTGTGAGTTTTAATATGAATGAGGCATTGCTAGTATAAGTGCATATTTTAGCAATATATGAATTGCAATTTGAAAGTTGCATTTCATACGATCTGAAGTTACATAGAAATTATATTATTGGCTGATAAAGAGGAAAGATGATTTTTTTAGTACACCGTTAGGTTTTATACCTATTATTATACCGGTGTTTAGTGGATAACTTAGTACGGGTAAGCGATGTAGAACAAGCTCCGTAACTACTAGTATATAGCGGTTAACCTAGTACGGATAAGCGATATAGAACCAATTTCATAACTAGTGGTTAACCAATTGCGGGTAAGCGAAGCAGAACTAGCTTCATAACAACCGATGTATAAAGATTATCCAAATGCAGGTAAGTGATGTAGAACTAACTCCATAACTAGTGGATAACCAGTTGTGAGTAAGCATTATAAAACTAGGTCTGTGAATTTATGCCTAAGGGTACCATATGGAAAAGAAGTTAATGATAGGCTATGATGTGTAAGAAAATTCATGACAATAGTAATGCTACTACTAGTTGCTTTAAAAGTAACTTAAGAGATTTGATTTCATAAAGCATATATGTTTTATATTGGTATTGTCTCATAAAAAATGAAATGAAATTGTTTTAGGGAGGTTTAAATTGTTAAATATGATTTGCATAAAAATGATAACAATTACTGTGCTCGTTTAGCTCACACTTTACTTTTTGTTTTCAAAATAAAACCTCCCAAGTGCACACTCAGGGGCTTCAATAGCAAGGACTCCACCTCACGAGTGGTCAACTTTGTCACGCACTGCTTTCATTTTCATAAATATGTTTTGGACTGTATTTTATGTAAAGAGCGCATATATATGAATGTTTTAAAGTTAAATGCATAAATATATCTAATATTTTTTAAGATTATTGAAGTGATTGTTGAGATTGCTTGTGAACAAACTTAAAATCCCAAATTTGTAGTAGAGATTTTGAGATGATTATAGAAGTGTTTTTGAACTTTTATAGAAACTTGAAAATTTTGAGAAGGTCAAAATCCAACCATTTTGCTACCAAATTAAAAAAAAACTTCACTGCTTATGTCTTTTAATATTAAGTTAAGGCCTTAGGTAAAAAGGGAAATAAGCTTAGCTCCACGGGAGCCTTCCAGTTAGATCAAAAATTTACTAGAGGGCCACCGCAGGGTACTGGGCAGGTTGCCTAGTCATTTCAGGATAGGAGCATATCATATACTATAAAGATATGACTCGTATACTTGTAGTATATATAGATTTTAAAAATTTTAGGTTTTAGCGTCGTTATAGGGAATTTCAAATTTAGCATCTAGTAAACTTTGATTTACCTTGCGTTAAGGAATTTTACACTTTTGCTGTGTGATTAAAGGTGTATAAACACAAGAATAACAAGGAGTTCTAATAAGCTCATAGACACACAAGTTCTTGACATCACCAAGCAAGATAAAGAAATTTGAAAAGTAAGATGCCAAGAAGTTATAGAAAGATCAATGGCAGAGGAAGGGAACCAAGGAAGTCAGTAAAAAACCCTCTTGAACTTTATTTGGATGGGGTTTAATGCTAACCAATAAGGGATCAAAAAATCACCAATTCAAAAAAATAATTTTGAAATTAAAGCAGCCTTGCTAAACATGTCACAAACAAAGTCCAATTTTGGCTAAACATGTCACAAACAAAGTCCAATTTTATAGGCAGACTAGTGAAGATCCTAGCTTATTTGGTCAATTTCTTGGAGATATGTGACACATTTATATATAATGGATAATTAGAGAATGCAGCTAATAAGAGGCTATTCCCTTTCACACTTAAAAGATTGAGCCAAGATATGGTTGATTTCTTTTAGAACATAAAACGTGATGATATGAGAGTAGATGGTGAGTACTTCCAATAAATAAAGACCACAAGAATCATTAATTAAATAACAAATTTCCAACAAAATGAAAGGGAATCATCTTGTGAAAGGCTACAAGGGCCATGAATAATTTTTGGATGAAGTAGAGAGGTAGAACACGCATTCATTGGAGACCCATAGAAAGCTAGGCTTCCTTCTTCTAATTTGAGGTGAAATAACAGTAAATACATAATTTGTACATATATTTAAGTGGAAGTTAGAATTTTGATTGACCTACAGCCAAAGAAAAGAAGAAAAAGTGAATTGGAGTGAGCTGGAGAGATGTCAACGCCACGCGCGAGAAGGGGATGGGTTAACCTAGTATCTTTGGGTTTGTCTTCGGCTTTGTCAATAAGCATGAATCAGCGCTGGCGTAGCGCCAGCTCAGTGAAGTGAAACCAATATTCTTATCTAAAGACTTCTTGTACCCCGCGGGCTCCACATTAATCAGAGAAGTCTACCCCTAGTATTTAGATACGACCACAGCCGTTAACTCTCTGATTGTTCCATCTTGACCGTTCCATTGTTTCAGTGGTCAAAGATCCGAAGGCTTTGCTGTTAGAAATACCTACTAGCTCCCTCTTTTCCATTATTTAGTGATATAGACATTGACTACGTTATAAGAATAGAGAAAAGAAGATACTCTCAGTCCCAGTTAAAATTGTTTATTTTGTAAAAACATTGTCTCGGTAAACAGCCTTCTTGTCAAACTGGTAATTGAACATTACTGTGAAAAAGAGATGAGAAACGAAGGATCTTTGATTGGAAGATGCCAACCACTTGTATCCATCTCCAAGAAGTGATGGTACCATAAAATAAAGGGCAGAAGAAATATATATTTTTATAATTTAAGAGATTTTAGAAGAATTTTTTAATTTTTAATTCTCTTAAAAAGCACACAAAACATATATAATATGAATATAATACATAACTAATCAAGTGTGATTAACATGATAACTTAAATTAGCTTTTGAATCCGGTATAAATTTAAATTAATAATTTAAGATAATTATAACAAATTATTAATTGAATAAATTAAATTAATTTGATTTGAATTTAAGATGTTAGAATGTTATATAAATACTATTTGACTAGTTTATATATGATATTGATATTAAGTATACTTTTTAATAAAGTTTAAGACCTTTTTTCGAGAATTTTTAAAATTAAAGTAATTTCCTAATATTTTTTAAACCATAAGAGTATTCTATCTCTTTTGCCTTAAAATAAATTGATGTTAAGATCTTAAAAAAGAAAAAAAATAATACCAAGAATATCGAAATAACCAAATTTTTTGTTCAAACAAATAGGTAGGATTACAAACAAGAAAATACATCACTATCCACAAACAAAGTTTTATAAGAACTGTGAAAAGGAAAGTAATGAAGACTAATTAGAAAGAAAAGAAGTAGAAAAATTAATTGTAGCATCCGTCTCCAAATTGCATTATAATTGAAATATCATCCAACATGTTATAGCTTGCAAGTTCTTTTCCAATGGACTACAAGGAGGTACAACTTGCAAAAGAAAAAAAAAAACTTCAAAAAGAGATAGAAGCTGAAGGAACATTCCACGGATTTGTTAGAAATCCAAGTCAGAATCCGATCCTAACTGCAGTAGAATAATTATAAAACTTTTTCGTATTTTGATTTTTTGAAAACTAAGGTTACTTTAAATTCAATAAAATGATTAACAAATAAATTAAAATAAAGCATGAATCTTAGTTCAAACCTTATTTCAAAGCTTGATCATATTCTTGTCGTATTCCTTATACTATTTTCAAAATTGACTCATCTCAACTACCGTAACTACATAAATGTTCAGCTTCTAACGATATCCATAAAATAAGTTTAGAGAACTTTGCAATTGTTGCAGATAGGGATGACAATGGGATGGGTAAGGCCCAGGCTGCCCTTGGCTCGACTGGCTCGTGGCCTTGCCTGACCACGAACTGACCGACTCGTGGCCCAGATAGTGGCTTAACCCTATATTTTTTAAAAATTTTTAACAAAACGATGTCGTTTTGTGCCTTCCAGTCAAGCTATGGGTTTGGTCAAGCTGGGACAACTCAATCTCAAGTGTGGTTTGTGGCTCGATCAACCTGGGCCAAAATAGGGTCTGGTTGGGCCGGGCCATATTTGTCATCCTTTGCTGTAGAGAGAGTTAAGTAAGGAGTGGTAGCTCTATTAAAGCTTAAGCTTATTTATAATATGTTTTAGATATTTTAGTAATATAATTGAAATTAAATTGTAATTTCAATTAAACTTTAATTTGAATTACAAATAATTTTAATTAAATACCAATTATACCCAAATAAGATCTAATATCTCATATTGATCCTTATTTATTAATTATCTCATATTTAATCATAAAGTTTCTTAAACTTTACGATCAAGTCTAACTTGATTAAAATATGTTAAACTTTATGATCAAGGCTAACTTGATTAAAATATGTTTACTCTCTTCAACATATTCTTTATGTGTAACCCATTAGGTTCCCAAATATATTGGTAATTGATACAAATTATAACCCTAGATCTTATTTAGGATTAGATAAATTAAATTCATTTAATAAATCTTTAATTCTCTAATTAAACAATTCATATCCATAGATTAAAATTGACATCTAGTAACACATCATAACCACCTAAATATTTGAGAATGTCAAAATGATTTTAACTAATATTTTCGTGCTTGATTTTTTCTTGTAATTCAATCATTTCATTATGTATTGTTCTTATTAGATATAGAGCATGTAATTAATGTCAACTCTATTTTAAGTCCAATCATATTAGTTCTCCACGATTAGCTATTGATTCAATTAGTGACATTTGTAAAGTATTTACGAAATGTCTTTCCACCTTGGCCAAGAATTTCCTAAATCAATAATAATCGAGAATAATGAAAATTTCTCACTAATTACTTTAAGGTAATAAATCCTATTTAATTACTCAACTACCACTATATAGTTCATACTATATCTAATGACTACCGAATGAACTACCTATAATTATAATACGTTTTAAGTAGTATCAAAACATAGCAATCCCTATATAAGATAACTTTGGAGACTTAATTGACATTTTCTAAGTTTGTGAATTATGAATTAACCGCAAGTGCACAACATATTTGTAGCTAGTACCAACAAGTACGAGTCAATCCTACGAAGACGATGAATAATAGTAGTTACCATTTTCTTATTATCTACTCTACAAATTTGGTTTTGAATTTTAATTAAATAAATTAAAAGTTAAGCAAATAAAATAAAAATAGGCAGCAAGATTGAACAGAGAATTAAGAAATCACTTAGGAAATTATCGATATTGAGATTTAGTGTATAGGTTTCGAATCCCCCTAAATTTCCTTAATTGATTGATCTTTTATTATGCAATTGTCTTGTTGATTTATTGGTTTTGTTATGCAATTGTCTTGTTGATTTATTGGACTGTGAAAAGTCATATAGTATGTTAATAACTCACTCTTTAGTCTAATAACAACTAAATATAAGGTTATTAACATAATTACTCAGGTTAAAGTTTATAAAATTGCTTTACCAATTTATAAATCTCACTATTAGGTTTAATCTTAATCTATAATATTTATGTCATCCTATTTTTAGGGTTGTAATAAACTCTTTCTAATTATTGTAGATCTATTCACACACATTATTTCTCAATCTCTATGTTATGAAATTAGATTATGCAATAATATTCTAAATCTATTAAAATAAATATTAAACATGTAATTGAATCACAATATATCAATCCAAATAATTGCATTAATAAAATAATCAAAATATGTTATTGCATAAACTATGATTCATCTTTGCATAAAACTAAGATTCATCTAACCTAGGCAGTAAAGGAATTTAGTTACACATTATAGAACATGAAATCAAAATAAACATAAAGAAAAACAAATTGAAAATAATGGGTTCATAATTCTAAATCTCCATGTTTGCTTCCATCGAGTATTATTGTAAGGTAAAGGTTTGAGCTGGTATTCCGATGGATCTTTCGAAGATTTCATTGTATTCTCCACTTCTTTGAATCAAAATCACCCTTTTTGAATGGTCTTAGTCTTTGTAATTACCTCCTAATATCTGCTCCTTTCTTTTGCCTCCAAACACGTCTTTTTATAGTAATTTTTAAGGCTCTAGGTGATGCACGGTCTGATACACAGCAATGTACTAGACCGTGTATAACCCAAAGTATGTATAATTTGTGATTTTGCACAACCGAAAAGAAGTATATAGGTTGATGCACAACCATGTATCCCTTCTTTGCTTCACATCTTCATTTTACGTTGTATTTTCATCTGAATTCTTCTCCATTTGATCCATGAAAGCAATTATAACCTTTAAACACACTTGGAGGAAATTAAAATTAAGTACCAAATATACAACAAAAGTATAAAATATGAAGGAAAAATACATCAAATATGGGGTATAAATATGGTTAATTATGCATCTAATAAACATCCCCACATTTAAGATTTTGCTTGTTCTCAAGTAAACCATTATCATAATTATAAATGTTATAGCATCTATCCTTCATTAATTTTGATATGCCCGTTCATACTATAAATCATCATATCATATTGAATCAGATTAACATAAAATTAGAGTCAAGTTATCCTAAAATTAACTTTTTAAGTTAATATTAATAGTAATCACATCAATAATTGCATTGAAATCAAAAGCATGCACCTTTACACCCTCACCAAGATTTCACACAATGCGCTCAAGTGTTTAGGGTGAAAAGTATCAAAACTCTTAATCAATGCATAGTAAAACTCTTACCATAGGCTTGCAATATTATTACATCTCCACCACTTATATAAAATAGAATAAAAATAAAAAAATCTTCATACGGGTTGTAATGGGTTTTAGGTATGGTATAGTTGAGATATTAAAAATGGTTAAATTGAAAGAAATTTACTAAGAGAATTTACAAGAAACTTGTTTACAATTTATACAGGTCCATTTATTAAAAAAATAATGGTACTTTATACTTTTTTAAAAAAGCAGAATCTCAAACTTTCATATTGTACCATAATTGAAGAAATATAGGACCTTTCAATAATTTCAAGTCTCAATTAAGTAAAGAATTTAAATAAATTTCAAGGTTTAAAATAATAAAAAGGTCTTCAAAGAAAAATAGGTATAATATCAATGAAAAAGGCTAAGGATCAACTTGGTTATTCCTAAAAGATAAATTTATAGGTATAATAATTATCAAAGAAATAACTTAAAGAAATTATTGAATCTAAGTGCTTTCATCATGTCAATGCTTCTAATTTAACAAATATGATCTCAATATATATAATAAAAGCATGTTCTAGGATCATTCTATTATATATGATAACACATATGAAAGAAATAAAAGAGCTTAAAATTGTTGAAATTTTCGCTCTTAGGCTAAAAAACTCACAGAAAAGATGGGTTTATATGTGTAAACAATGCACAATTTCATTCAATTTGATTATTTCAAAGAATACTAAAAATATGACTTATAAAAGTAATTTTATTCTAACTATCATCCTTTTACATACCAATGCAATCAATATTCAATAATGAAATGCATTATTGATGGACATATTTCAATTAAGTCAAGATATAAGTTCATAAAATTTAATAAACAAGGTTATAATAAGACTAAAGGATTCATTAAAAATTTATTAACCCCTTCCCCACACTTAAGTTGTACATTATCCCCAATGTATATAATATGATTATATATAATAAGTGAGAAGGTGTAGTGATCCTTTACTGATTATGGCAACTTTTTTTTTGAATTCTGATCCATCCAATTATTGACTATATAGCCTTGCAAAGATAAAAAGAAACAAAAGAAATAAAAAATAACACAATTGAAATTAAGAAATAAGGACATCATTAATCTAACGTTAGAGTCAACAAAATAATTAATGAAAAGAAAATAAGAATTATACAATGAAAATTAAGAAAAAGAAATACTATACAAACCAAGCATACTATGATCCTGGCTGATCTGACGAAGATGGGTTCCCTTGGCAGTGATCCTGGCTAGTGGAGGAGATGTAGATGAAGTGCCCTCGCCACGGGTGTGACAAATATTTTCTGTAATTGGTTTAATATTACGTGTCAACGAATATAGTTTTTGACGACTGATAAACCTAAACTTAAACTCATCCTATAAATAGAAAGGTTAATAAAGGTTGGAGGTAGACAGACTGAGACTAAAAAAAAAAGAGACAAAGAATAACGTTAGAGGTGAAGAACCAAAGAGCAGTCTATGGTGAGAAAGAAGAGAAACTAACATATAGAGAGAAGGTAGAGCTGAAGCCAGTGGGAGAATCTGCTCTTTTGGGCGAGAGTGAATAAAGGTAGAAGGCAAGAGCCGACACCAGAGAGTGAGCAAATTGGTAGGAGACCCACCGGTAACATCCTCATTCCACAGTCCATTTGTTTGCTTTTTCTATTTTATCTCTGTTGCATTACTGAACTTATTTCATCTATTACTTTGACAATCCATTTCGGTTTATATGCTTTGTTTATTGCTTTGATACTTCTTTGTTATTGTTAATGATGGGAATGAAGTATATGAAGATGATGAACTTTGTTTATTCTTTGATGGGCTTATTACCTAATCTTGAGAATTAATGTAGCTAATTTAATCGATTATGCATGATGAAGGGAATGTGTTATTGTCTTAATATTTGCTATAGTTTTTAAGTTTATTGGATGTAATAATATAGCCAAAATTTGCATCATTTTGGTATTAAACAAATGTCGAGAGAAGAAGCTTAATATTAGAACGAGAAACTATAGACACTTAAGTTATGAATTAGAAACATATTAACTTAACTGGATAATTAGTAGTTGAGTTTATATAATTAATTTGGATGATAAACTTGCCGAATACGAAAGTTAGATTTAGTTTATTATTTGAATTAATCGTAGAACCTAACTGTTAATTTTAACAAGATAATTATCCAATCAATTCCCCTTCGTCATATATAGGAGATTAAAATAGTGAAGTTAATTTTTCAAAAGTTTTTGACACTACATCAGTTGATCAAATCATTTTTACTTCCAATTAAATTAGTTTAATTTTTAATCTAATTACGTAATTTTATTTAAAGCCTTTACTCAACAAATCGAGATAAAATGTTTAAGATTGTATTTATTTTTATTTTTATTTAAGATTAATTTAAGTAAACCAATTTTATCTCTTTAAGAGACGTCGTGAGTAATCAACTACAACTACAATGCCTCGGTATTTTTAAAACCTATTTTGGCACAACAATGATTGAAATAATACCACTAAATTACGTTCCCGTAAGCAACAGTCTAGCACAATCTCTTATTTTTGGTTTTATGATTCCTAAGTTGAAGCATAAGAGAAATCATCAAGAACAAGTGACCAAAGTGGAGTGTAAGGTGATTGACAATGGGTTGGATGACTGGGCAATGCATTAGGAGATTTGCGATGGGTTAGGGAATGGGAACAAAAATAGCTAGAGGAGAAATTGATAAAAAGGAAATAATGGTATCAAAAGGGAGACATCGAACTCCCTTTTCTTTTTCTCAGCTTCAAGACTAACTATTTTCTTTTTCTTTTTCATTTTTATTTAAAAAAAAGCTTAAAAAATTGAAATGAAAAAGTACAATCGGCAGGTAGATAAAGATTAGAAGTCGAATAGAAAAGTCATCAAAGTTGGGCTCTGATGCAAAACGACCACATATAATAAGAATAGATAGCAAGGCATATCTGTATTCATCCAAAATACGCTTACTCAATATAAAACACTATTTACAGGAAAAACTTAGAAAACAAAACTAATAAGTATTCATAACTAATAGTTCTTAGTAAATAAATATTCATAGTAATATTTGGCATTATTAGACTTGATGAGCTTCATATTACGCTTAAGCTTCGATGGAAGCCTGCTCTATCCTTCATCAGTCAACTCAAAAGAAACCATGATATCTTACTTTATCTTTCATTGCAATGTGGCACTTAAACACAATTTGCCTTTAGTACATCTTCTTGGCCAATTTGGGATCTCTTTGTTTCAGCAAACGATGCCATTTTCAACAACTTTTACTTGCAGTCCTTTTTGATTTATTGTGTTTTGTATATATATAAAGATTTCTTGGAAAGAGTTTTTGAATCAACTGCTAAACCTATAAGTTTGCAAGTAAAAATTACATTTTGAATCTTAATGTTTTCGGCATAATTTAATTTGAAACTTAATGTTTTACAGTTTTAGAGAAATCTTAAATAAATGAAAATTTTGATAAAATTAACTTTTCACTAATTTCTGCGTCAACTCAACACTAATGTGACCCATGTTATATATTTTTAAAATGTATTCATTAATGAATCTCATTATCATGTGATATAATGAGTCTTACTAATAACTTCTAAAAATTAATTAGTGTTTTTTTTTAGTATAGTAATTACGGTACGTTTCTTCCTCCCTTCAATGCCCTATTTATCTTCTTCCACTTCTCTCTGTCTCATTCCCATTTCCATCCACTCCATCACCACCCTCTTCTTCTTAAAGTTGCCATCTTTTTGCTCAAAACTGCACAAACCGTGAAGCTGGAAGATACTGATGCTGATTTGTTGTATATGCGGCATTGCCATCACTAGAGGCAATTGTTTCTGATAACACAAGAAACAAATAATCATGAACTTACTTAAAGCTTTACCACGAAGTAGTAGTCTGTAGAAGAGAAAATGTAGAAACGAAAGGTTGTAATGAAGTAACTGCTCTTCTTAAAAGCAATACATCTGTTACACTTAGCTAGTGTAGCATCCATTACAACAAAAAGAACCTTTGCTTACCAAAAATATTATAACTAAAAGTTCCAAAATCACCCCTAATAGTCATTAATGACTATTTATTTTCGCCGCTAAAAACGTCGCCAAATTTTCATAGCTAAAAATTATAGACAACGTTTTACGATAATCGTTGCTAAAAGGTATTGCCTACGCTTTATTTTTGTAGCAAAAATTATCGATGACGTTTTGAGAAATTGTCGCCAATATCTTTTTGCTACGTTTTACTATCATAACTAAATACTATTAGTTACGCTTTCAAAATTATAGCAAAAATTTTTTAGTCACATTTTAAAAAACGTAGCTAAATGTGTTTAACTGTGTTGCATTTTTTAAAACATAGTCAAAACTTTTAAGCTACATTTTTATAAATATAGCTAAATGTTTTTAGCTTTATTTTATAAAACGAAGTCAAATACTTTTAGCTATATTTTAACCTAAATGTTTATAGCTATGTTTTATAAATCGTAGTCAAACACTTTTAGCTATATTTTAACCGAATGTTACACAATGTTGTAATAATTAATTTGTTATATTTTTAATCCATATTATTAAAAAATATATTTTGTATATAATGTATCACTATATTTTTATTGTAAATTTATTATACAACTAAATTGTATAAAAATTATTAATTCAAAATATGAAGCATTACAACTTTAATTACCAACAAAAAAAGATTCTTCACATATAAAATTTTAATTGCAAATTTAACAATTCTTATAGATAAATAAAGAAACTAGTTTACAAATTATAAATGGTTAGACTCACGAGAGAGTTGTGATCGAGTGAATAAATGTAACTCCATACTTGGATTAGGCACAAATTCATATATGAGTAGCTGCTGCATTCCTTTTTCACCAGTTCACGTCGTCAACACAATAACCAAGCTTATTACTTCAAACCATCTTTTGGATTAAAGGAACTACGAAAAGCAGCCACAAGGACAAGGACTTGGTTGCATTCCTCTCTTAACAATATGCAGATCCATGGACTGAAAATTAGAGCAGCATTCGATAAAACCAACAAACATATCATGCATCAACAATCTCCTCAAATGACAAATATGAAAGTTATCTCGTACTCGATCCAAACTCAGTTTTCACTTGAAGTTGTCCAGCTTCACGAGGAAGAGTGAAGCCCATACGCGGTCATGACGTAGCACATATGTAAGCACTGTATAATAGAAGTTTTCAAATTACGCTATGCAGCGGGCTTTGGGTGCACTTTAGGTTTTGGC
The DNA here is from genome assembly GCA_025504915.1 of Erythroxylum reticulatum. Lineage (NCBI taxonomy): Eukaryota > Viridiplantae > Streptophyta > Magnoliopsida > Malpighiales > Erythroxylaceae > Erythroxylum > Erythroxylum reticulatum. The sequence continues at coordinate 20,008,637 of JANSVA010000216.1, forward strand.
TTCACTTCAATCTCATTTACACTCCATACAAAGATGGCATCTAGTTCGTGACTGCAATATAGAAACAAAATAGTTGGGTTCACTACGAGACAGAACACCAGAGGCAACATATAGAAAGATGATGAAGTTTATATACACTTTATCTCCCTCTTCAAATGTGTAACTTGATGCAATGGCCAACAGTCGACCATCTCTGCTAAATGACAATGCTGCAATGCTGGATAGGTATTTTGAATACTGGAAAATCCAGGGATTTATCAGAAAAGGAACAAAAATAATTTCTGCAGAGGTAAGCTAGATTGTAGAAAATAAATAACCAATAACCTGATATAACCTCTTTTTGTTATTGCCATCCCAAATGTTTACAATGTTGGAATCCTACCGTGATCGAATCACGGATGCAGCGGAAACAAAATTTTTTACGGATTCCGAGCGGATCTCGATAATTGATTAAACTTGAATAAATTTAAATCTGATTTATAAATCGTAACTTGTTCGCTTTCCGGAGAAAAACTTAGAAATTTTTTCTCTGAATAATCAATCACGAGCTGTCCAATTGTCTTTGGAGGAAGAAGACAAAAGTGCTAGCTTTCATAAAGTTCTTCCCTTTAAATTGAAAATCAAGATAGTCTTTTATTAAAATTAAAACTCTTTAATTATAATTAGAATCAAATTCTAATTCTAATTAATTTA
>JANSVA010000216.1:20009429-20040045 GCA_025504915.1 Erythroxylum reticulatum
GCCTTTAATTAATAAATGATAATGTCATACAAATATTTACAACCAAAATAAATTGGCTGCAAGGGCATAAACTAACATTCAAAACCATCACAACCTCCAGTGAACAAATATGAGGAAGAATGATAGATTTAATACTGTGCCACTGATACTGTAAAGACGAAGAGGAAACGCAATAGCAGAAAGAATTTTTCTCTTCATGTTATTCACGTGAATAGTTGCTCCTTTTGTATAACTGTACAAGAAGTAAAAGAAGAAAAAATAATTACAAAATATTTACAGCTCATCAATGAAAGTTTTAAAATCTGTATATAAAGCAGAGTAGAACCAGCTTAACATCCCTGCGTGAGTAAGAATGAAAAAATCGATGATATGAAAACTTTTATATTTCAACATCCCCTCTTCAAGTTAAAGCCTGATAGCAATCGCAAAGGCCTAACTTGGATACTAGCTTGATAAATGGTAGAGCACTGAGAACCTTTGTGAATGAATCTGCTAGTTGTAAAGATGAAGAAATTTTTCTCGGTGAGATAAAACCCAACTTGTACTGTTCCCTTACTATATGACAGTCAATATCCAAGTGTTTGGTTCTTTCGTGGAAAACTAGATTGGTTGTTATATGTAATGCAACCTGATTGTCACAATGAAGGGGTATAGGAATTGATTCTGGAATTTGAAAATCTCTCAGAATGTAAGATATCCACTGCAGTTTGCTCACTGTTGACGCCATGGATCTATATTTCGCTTCAGCTGAGGATTTCGATACTGTAGTTTGCTTCTTTGTCTTCCAGCTAATAAGAGAACTTCCCAGAAATATGCAATACTCTGTTAATAATTTTCTGCTGTCCACACAAGATCCCCAGTCTGCATCACAATAGGCTTAAAGTCTTAGGGAGTTGTTTGTTGGAAAAAAAACAGTCCTAAGGATGATCTGTTCTTGATGTATCTCAAAACATGCAAAGCATTCCTTAAATGTAGTTGTCTGGGATCATGTACATACTGACTAAGTTGTTGTGTGGCATGAGCCAAATCGGGTCTTGTATACCCCAAATAAAGTAATCTTCCCACCAATTTTCGATATGAATATGGATCTTCTAATTTAGGACCATCATCAATACTCATCTTATGCCCTTTTATCAATGGTGTAGCAGCAGGTTTACTTCCCATCAACCCTGCATCTTGGATTAAATCCAGAGCATATTTTCTCTGGTTAACGTAGATGCCATTTCATATCTTATGATCTCTAAACCAAGAAAATATCTTGCATGTTGAAGATCTTTGATGGTAAATTTTTCATGCAGGAACGATTTTACTGCTGCAATTTTTTCTTCAGAGTTTCTTGTAATCAAAACATCATCTACATACACCAGTAAAGCTACGAACATACTGGATTTAGAAAGGATAAAGAGGCAATTATCATGACATGATTGTTTAAAACCATACTCTTGTAGTTTCATCATCATTTCTGTATTCCATTATCTAGATGCTTATTTGAGGTCGTACAATGATTTCCTTAGTTTACATACATGGGTTGGTTTGGCTTTATTGTATCCTTCTGGTAACATCATAAACACCTCTTCATCCAAATAACCATGCAAGAATGCGTTGTTAATATCAAGTTGGTGAAGGCTCCATGACTTTGATGCGGCAATGGCAAAAAAGATTCTGATAGTAACTACCTTAGCTACAGGTGAGAAGCTCTCATGGAAATCTACTCCTTCAATTTGATTGTACCCCTTTATTACCAATCTTGCCTTGAATCTGTCAATTTTTCCATTTTCCTTCAATTTCACTTTGAAAATCCACTTACATCCTATAGGCATTTTTCCTTCGGGTAGATCAGTAATGTCCCACGTTCTGTTCATTTCTAAAGCTTCAATTCCTTCATTCATAGACTTCACCCATCTTTGATTATTTTTTGCTTCTTGATATGACATTGGTTCCTACACTTCATACAAATTTGCAACAAAACATATATGTGCATCTGATATGTGTTTTGGTATAGTGTATAGATAGGTAAGAGGAGTGTATTTGGTGGGTTTGCTGACATGTAAGGGTCTTTGGTAGTTGGATAGATCATGCTCAACTCTAGACATATAATCATTCATCCAAATTGGAGCCTTTTTAATTCTTGTATTGTGTCTAATGGGAGCTATTTCAGGTATGGATATAGGTAAGGGTGAATTGCTAGGTTGCAGCTGATCCTCGTCATTTGCAATTTCTGTTGGTGCATGCTCAATAGGATTGTCACACATAGCTTCCTCCTCCATGAATTCGTTTGTGCTGTCGGATATAATAGGTAATGGGATTTGAGTGTTTAGGGTGGTAATGATATGGTCTTCCTTTGATGCAAAGGGATAAGTATGTTTATGAAAGATGACATCCCTAGAGACAACCAATTTCCTGTTGTCTAGATCATAAAGTTTAAAACCCTTTATCCCTGGTGAATGCCCCAAGAAAACTCCCTTAAAAGCTCTCGGTGAGAACTTGTCTTTATGAGGTAAAGTGCTTGTTGTAAAGCACAAACATCCGAAGCATTTGAGGTTGTCATAGGATGGTTTCCTGTTGTGCAGAATTTCATAGGGTGTTTTCCAATGTAGGACAACTGTAGGTAATCAGTTTAGAAGAAAAGTGGCATGCAAAATGGCTTCCCCCAGAATTTTATTGAAACTTTGGATTGAAACATCAAAGATCTAGCTAGTTGAAGTATGGATCTATGTCTTCTTTCTACCATCACATTTTGCTGAGGTGTATACACGCAAGTTTTCTCATGTATTACTCCAAATTCCTTAAGAATCTGTTGACACTTTTCTCCCACAAATTCTAGGCCATTATCGGTTCTAACTCTCTTGACTAATTTCTCAAATTGATTCTTAGCCATGACAATGAAGCTCTTTAAAATAGATGCAATTTGACTCTTATGGTTCTTCAAAAAGGTCCACGTGCACCTACTTAAATCATCTATTATAGTGAGAAAATAATGTGCTCTTGTCATGCTAGAATGTTTATATGGTCCCTATATGTCAACGTGAATTAGCTCAAAAATATCATCTGCATTGCTATTGCTCTGTGTAAAAGGTAGTCTAGTTTGTTTTGCAAGAGGGCAAATATTGCATTCAACAGAAGTTTCAATCTCATTCATAAAAGATAGATGTTTGAGTACAACTTTTGAAGGATGTCCCAACCTTTGATGCCAAGTAAGAGTACTGACATCAACTACATTATTTATGCAGCAAACATTTGTTCTATTGGGAACTGAATTAAGAAAATTGTAGTATCTAAGGATAGCTTCGGGTGTGCATGAACTGGCATCAAGGATATATAGGTTTCCCTTCACCTTGCCCACTCTAAGGACTCTATTAGTCTTCAGGTCCTGAAAAATACAAAACTTTGTATAAAAACTACAACACAAAAAGTTCCTCTCTGCTAGTTTCCTAACTGACAGTAGGTTATGTTTGAAATCAGGGATGTATAAAACATTTTCTAGTTTGATGTTGTTATGAATAATCACATCACCACAAGAGCTAACTTGTTTGAGAGTTCCTTCAGGTAAATGGACAAGTATTTTTCTAGTCAAGGTTTCCTGTGAAGTGAAGGAATGTTTAAATGCACATATATGATTAGTTGCACCAGTGTCCACAATCCATTCATCGTTAAATTTACCAGTTGTAGGTGTCATAACAGAATTACCTGCAAAATCTTCAATCTGTGCAAAATTGACTTGCTCCACTGGTGCCATTTGCTTCCCTTTCAAGATTTTGGCGATTTCTAATTGAAGCATTTCCATGATTGCTGGTGGGCACTGCATAGCTGAAACTTTTGCATTGTCACTGGAGTTTTCCTTAAAAGGAGTATTGACCATATTAACTTTTCCCTTTACAGCAACTGGTCTGTCCTTCCTTAATTGTTTATACCAATCTGGATATCCATGGAGCTTGAAGCACGTATCCTTGGTATGTTCTCCACCTTTATATTATTCACAGTTGCTATTATCCTTCTTCTGCCATTCCCTTTTCTTATAAGAATTAATCTTATTTGTGTCAGCTCTAGAACGTGTTCCTTTAATCATCAAGGTACTTGTATCAGTATTTTCTGCAAAATCCATTTGTATATTCTTCTGCTTCTCTACTCTCAGTATCATTGAATAAGCTTTGTTGACAGAAGGCATAGGTTCCAGGACCAAGATTTGGTCCCTAACATTGTCATAACTTTCATTTAAACCCATAAGAAGTTGAATGAGTTTAGTCTGGGACATAATATCCAGAAAACTTCCAGTAGCATTACGAGTACAATTTCTCATCGCTCCACATGAACATTGAGGAATGGGCTGAAGGACATTCAGCTCTTCCCACAATTTTTTCATCTTACTGTAATACATGGCAACAGAGGAATTACCTTGCTCCATGGAAGAGATCTACCTCTGTATTTGGTAGATTTGAGGGCCATTACTTTCACCAAATTGCTCTTCTAGTTCTTGCCAAAGTTTTCTAGCTAAGGTAGAGTAGATAAAGGTTTCGACTGTGTCTTTCTGCATTGAACTGATTATCCACGAGCTGACCATTTCATCCACCCTTCTCCATTTTGAGCGAGTGGGATCGTCCGTTGGTTCACCAAGCTTCCATTAATAAATCCCAGATTATTCTTGGCTGTTAGAGCTCTTTTCATAGATCTGTTCCATGTTAGAAAGTTACTATCATTGAATAAGACAGTTACAAGATCCATTCCTGGGTTATTAGATCCTTGCAAAAATAAGGGATCGTTGGAGTTTTGAATAACATTTGTATTTCTATTTGTGGGATCGACAACTTCATCGATGTTGGCCATCACGAAGAGTATGGTAAGTTTCTGAGTTTAACAAAAAATGGTAAGGTTCACAGATTCAAGACGTTGGCTCTGATACCATGAACAAATATGAGGAAGAATGATAGATTTAATACTCTACCATTGATACTGTAAAGACGAAGAGGAAACGCAATAGCAGAAAGAATTTTTCTCTTCATGTTATTCACGTGAATAGTTGCTCCTTTTGTATAATTGTACAAGAAGTAAAAGAAGAAAAAATAATTACAAAATATTTACAGCTCATCAACGAAAGTTCTAGAATCTGTATATAAAGTAGAGTATAACCAGCTTAACATCCCTGCATGAGTAAGAGTGAAAAAATCGTTGATATGAAAACTTCTATATTTCAACATCCAGTTACAAATACACCATAGCTACGGGTCAAAATTTGGACGAATGGAGTAGACAGAAGAAATTAGTTTAGAGTTAGACTAAATTATATTAGTCTATTGATGGAATAGCGTTAGAAAGTGTTACTGACACGAACCTCTAGTTGCATCAGCATGAGAGTGAGTAATAATAACAACATCAATTGTTCTTAAGATTTTAACGAAATTACTCAGGTTAAAGTTTATATAATTGCTTTATCGATTTATGAATCCCAATATTATGTTTGACACTAATCTAGAGGATTTATGTCATCTTATCTCTAGGATTGCAATCAACTCCTTTCAATTACGGTATATGTATTCATACAAGGATTTCTCAATCTCTATGTTATGAAATCAGATTATGATATAATATTTTGGATCTATTAGAACATAAATTAGACACGTTATTTAATCACAATATTTCAATTCAACCAATTGCATTAATAAAAGAATCAAAATATGTTATTGCATAAAACTATGGTTAGCCGAGACACTAAAAGAATTAAGTACACTTGATAGTAAAAAAATTAAACATAAACAGAAAGAAAAACGAATTGAAAACAATGGGTTCATAATTCTAAATCTCCCTGTTTGTGTTCTATCAAATATTCTTGTAAGGTAGAGATTAATCTTGTATTATCTTGGATTTTTCAATGATTTCTTCATGTTTTCCACCTCTTTGGATCAAAATCACCACTTCTGTATGTTGTCTATATCTGGAATTGTTTCTAAAAGTCTGCCTCCCATTTTACCTCTAAACACGTCTTTTTATAACAACTTTTAGGATTCTGGGAGATACATGGGTTGATGGATGACCATTTATCAAACCGTGCATAACCTAAAATCTATAGAATTTGTGATTCTGCATGGCCTGAGAGAAATACATGGGCTAATGCATAGTTCTGCATCCTTTCTATGCTTTAAATCTTTGTTTTAAGTCGTGTTTCATATTAATTCTTCTCCTTTAAGCCTTTGAAGGCAATTATAACCTATAAACTAACATAGTGCATCATAATACTACTCAAAATAAACTAGACTTACTATAGTAGCAGTGGTGAGTCTAGGTTTATCCTCCAGAGAGTGTCTAAAGTTTTTGAAATGAAATTAATCGGTGTTTAGGATATGGCGGGTTTGGTTTGGTTTTGAAATAAGAAAATAAAATGAAACTAAAATAATAAAAACAAATTAAAGAAAATGTGCAAAGTGATGAATCTGGTGAATTCATTAAGAATCCGATTCTTTGATTCTATCTTGGCCTACACTTTAATTAAACATATTTTATTGATTTGTTGTTCTTTTACATCTCCCAACAACTATTAATCATGAGTTAATTATACGCTATATTAACCCTAGCTTTTCCTTATATTATGTTTAATTAATATACAATCGTTAGTTAAACCTAGGCACCAAATAAGCTAGGATACAATCTCTAGATCTAATTGGGCAGCCATCATTATGAATTAGGAAAATCTATTAATCAAGGCAACAACCACATATGATGAGTTTATTTATCCTAGGTTATGTTATCCCTAATGATTGCGAACCATTAGTCACTACAAATGAATTTCAACATAACATAATGATCTAATGAACGCATTCAAATAATCTTTTCACAATACCTAGACAACAAGCATCAGATAACATAATTAATTCCTAAAGAGAGAAAGAAAACAACAAATACAAAGAAGAATATGATTAATATGGTTATCAATATTGATTGCACCTTCGAAATAGCGTCGGGACGTCTACCTCTCTATATATTTCTCAAGGTTGAGAATTTCTATTGCCTCTTCATTGTCGTCTCCCGAAGCTCCTTCTGTTTTCCCTAGCCAAAACATACCAAAGCTTTCATATCTCTTGTCGTCACATGTCCCTCTATATATATTAAAAATGTAAGGTTAAATGGGGTGAGCTGTTAATAGCTCATGATGGTGCATGAGATTGTTATGGGTGTGACTGTGTGTCACACCTATGACTTAACATTGCACGGGCATGAGGGCTGCCTCACGACCATATATTTTTATTATATAGTCGTGAGTTAGAACTCACGGTTGTGTAATAATTTGGAGTGGCTGTGAGTTAATGCTCATGGTCACGCCAAATTAATATATGACTGTGAGTGATTTTCATGTCATTTCCTTTTTTTTTCTTTTTCTTGTCTCCCCTTTTTGATATATTTAACATATATCTCATCTTTCTTGGCATTTTCTTGTCTTCTCTTACATTTAATCTTCTTTTTCTTGCTCCATAAAGATAAGTGAGTGTGAACCTTTAGAAAACGACTCAAAGATGGTGCTTTCAACTCACTTTAGCTCTTTTGTTTCCAAATTGTGCTTAAAACCATATGTGAGTATCTTAAACAATTTCATATCATTAATCGCTAAATATTATGCAATAAATATACAATCAATTAAGTACATATCATAAACACACCTGGAGCGAATTAAGTACCAAATATACAATAAATGTATAAAATATAAAAAACATTAAATATGAGGTATAAATATGATCAATTATGCATTTATTAGAGTTATATTATTGAGCAATGATGATCTTATGAGCATCTCAATTGAAGCAACTTTGGGAGTTGTTTGAGTATACGTGTGTCATGCTTCTAGCACAGAGTAGCCAAGAGTTCTTAAAATCAAATCTTTGATATGTGAATTGCTAGAAATTTTTATTGCCATCCGTTGTTGAACAAGATGTCCCTTTCCCACAACTTCTTTGGCATCTAGTGAGTTCTCTAGCACATTACCAGCTAATTGACATGATTCATTTGACTTCTCATTATTTACAAGTTCAACTTGTTGATTTATGCCCTATAGTCAATCGGTTGTTTATAATTTAGTGACAATTATTTGAAAGCATTATTTATCTTGTATAGGAATTAATATGTTTTAATACTACTTATAACATGTTCTAGTTAAGAATAACTCATTTTGTAGTTATTAGATGTAGTATGAAGGTAGTTGAGCGATCAATATAGGATTCATCACCCTGAAGTAATTAGGGAGAACGTTTCATTATTCTCAATTAGTATTGATTTAACAAATTCTTGGCCAAGGTAAAATGACACTTTATAAATAGTTTACAAATGTTATTAATTGAATTAATAGCTAATGGTGGAGAATTAACACAGAATAATGTAGACATTGATTTCATGTTGTTTGCCTATTTTTGTATGATAAAAGGATTGAATTACATGAAAAATGATGCATATAATGGTTAGCCAAAACTACTTTGACATTCCTAAATATTTAAGTGGTCATCATATGTTGCTAGATGTCAATCTTTATCTATAGATATAAATTATTTAATTAGAGAATTAAAGATAAATTAAGGATTTTATCTAATCTAAAATATATTTTAGGGTTTAATTTATAGCTATTGTCAATATATTTGAGAACCTAATGGATCACTCACAAAGAACGAATTGAAGAGAGAAAAGATATTTTAATCAAGTTGAACTTGATTGTAAAGTTTAATAAACTTTATAATTAAATATAAGATATAATTAAAATTATAATTTAATTTCAATTAAATTACTAAAATGTCCAAAACCTATTATTAATATGTTTAAGCTCTAAGTTAGCTAGAATTCATTGCCTAACTCTCTCTCTAATAGTTGAAGAATTCTATCAACTAGTTATGTGAATACTATTAGAAGTTGGATACTTCTGCAGTTCCGATAGTTAAGATAAGTCAGTTTTATAATGATTTAAAAGATACGAAAAGAAAAGAATCAAGTTTTAGAATAAGATACGAATTAAAATTCATGCTTTATCATGGTTTATGTGTTAGTCATTTTATGGAATTTAAAGTGATCTTGGTTTTTGAAAAATCAAAATACGAAAAGTTCTATAATTATTTCACTACACATGAGATCAAATCCTGGCTTAATTTTATAATTGTGGTATTAGAGTTGACTTTAATTCTACAAATTGATTAAAAGTATATGATTGTTATTGATTATAATTTTGGAATTAAATAACAAAAGGTTTGCATATTAAATTTGAAAAATTTTCGAATTAATACCTGTTGAACATCAAATCACCAAATTAGAAATTTAGGAATACAATCCTTGAAATTTCAATAAGACATGAAAAATATTGAAACTCATAGCTAATATTAATTTATGAAACCCATAAACTTAAAAGCCCTTAGAACTTATAATATCAAATTTGGAAATTATTAAACAGCTCAGGGATAAAAAAAAATTGAATTGTATATATATGTCTTGTATTGTGTTTATCTTCTAGTCTTTGGGTTCAGAATAAGGGTTTATACTTTTGACATTGCTGTGTTAGCTACTGCATATGGCTGGATTCTTTGAGTTGAATCGACAGCGAGATAAGGCTAGCTCGCAAGGAGATCACCTTTTAGGAAATCAATGAAAACTACATTACAATGGCTTGAACAAAAATTTACACTGCATAAAGTTCATAACAAAAACCAAGTTACAAGTTCCATCTTAACTTCATTCTTTTTGACAAGTCATGTGTTGCTTCCTTTGCTACTGCAAGAGCTCTGATTTCATTAATAATTTTCTCTGCCAATTGATATTTGCTTGTCTCTTCCCTTGAGTAGAGCCTTCTATTTCTCTCCTTCCATAGATTATAAGTTGTGATTATGAAAGTTGCTTTAAATAGCTTGCCACACTTCTTTTGTTGTTTGGAAACTTGGATTATCCAATTCAACATGACATTCCATTCATAAGAAGTGTGGTAGGCTTCCAGCCAATGAAGCAGTTGACTCTACCAACTTTCGAATATGTGCAATTGAAGAAAAGTTTATTATTGTCTTTAGCTGATAGCTTGCATAACTCATAAGTTAGATCACAGCTGCCATGCCATCTGTCTTTAGTACTGAAAACAATTTTTATTGACTAACCAAATGATCATTGAGGCTTTGGGGCTTAGACTGTTCTTCCAAAGTAGTTGGGACCATGGCATCATTTGATATTCAACTTACATGATACTATAGCACGATTTGTTTGTGAATAAACCTTTTGAGTTTGGTTTCCATACAATCGTATCTTCATTGTAGCTACTATTGATCATTGGGAAGTATTGGTAGATCTAGTTAAACCCTCTAGAAGTTGACGGTGGCTTGCTGTGCATCTTTCTAGAGGTGCTCATTGGCGGCTACGTTTGGACTCACTAGCGGCAGTGACTTCGACAATATGAATTAGCTGGCGGTGGTGTTATCAGGAAGAGTATGTCACGGCAAAACGATGAATGGCCAAACTAAGGTTTCGTAGAGGCTTTGGTTTTCTTTAGAGAAGAAAGATGTGTGTTTGGCCTTAGGTTTAAGGTTATTCAAGGTTAGGAATAAGGGATTTCTTAACTCCAAATAGGCTTGTTTGGATACAGGTCTGGAACAAGGTTTGTTTGGTCACAAGTTTAAGTGTAACTTAAAATAAAAGGAGATGATTTATTTAATTCTTGAATTAAAATAATTTAAGACTAAATAAAATTATTATAAATATGTAATATTGTATGACTAATGAAATCCAATTTTTAAACATAATTTAACAGGAGTTTTAAAATCAAAATCAATTCCAAAATAAAGGTAGTTATTTTTCTTAATCTGATAATAATTAATAATTATATTGATTTCTAATTAAATTTTAAAAATTACTTTCTAAAATTATAATTAATTGTTGTTAATTATATTGAAATTAATTGATTAGACTCTTAAAATTAACAAAAGTATTTTTCAAAGTAATTAAGAAAGGTATTTCTTAATTAAATTTATTTATTTCAATTTGATTGAGATAACTTAAATTTATGATTTTATTTGTTTAGAGAATTATTATTCTATTTATTTAGAAATTGTTTCTTTATTTATGAATAATAAGTTTTTTGATCTATTAGAAAAGATATTTTCTTAATTGAATTTTGAAAAAGTGTTTTCATTTATTAATTGGGAAAATTGAGCTTTTTAATAAATTTTAAAAATAATTTTCTAATTTATTAAGAAAATATTTTCTAATAAACTAATAAATCAATCTCTAAATTAATATTAAAAATAACTTTATTAATTAAATAAAAAGTATTATTTAATTTTGAAAGTAGTTCCCTTTTAATATTAGAAAATAGTTTTCTAGTTAAGGAAAAGTAAATTTCTAATTAGAAATATTTTTCTCATTGGATTATAATATCTTGTTGAATTTTAAAATTTGAGTTTTTCTAAATTATATTAAGTTCAATTAAAGAAGTCCAGACAATTGAAAATAGTTTTCAATTAAATTTTATAATTTTTTCAAATCAAATTAAGTTTCTATTTGGAATAGGAATTTAAATTATTTAAGAATCAATGAATTTATTCTAATTTAATTATTTAAGGAGTTGGATATATTATTTTAAATTATAACAATCAATAACTTAAATCAAACAAAGCTTGATATTTTATTCATATAATTTGATTATAACTGTATAAGTTGTATATTTTATTTATATGTTTGATATGTATACTGGATGCATGTTCAATTGTATATTCCATATGTGGGATAATTTACATGCAATTTTTTTATAAGACGAATGAAATTAAATCCTTCATTAAAATATTAAATGCCTTTTTTGAATGTAATTGTTGCCTTCCATTGTTATAAGAATAAACCAGAATTTTGTTTATTATTAAACTCGTTGAGAAAAATCAAGGCTAGTTTAACCTAAATATGTTTAGTCTTATGACGATAGGTCCTACTTAACTAAATTTATGTAATTTAGATGAGTAAACTCATAATCACCTGAATTTAGAGGCAAGATTAAGAATAACATATAAGATATGTTTTGACAAAAGTTATCACCTAACAGATCTAAGAGTCTTAAGAGGAGTGATTGATAAAACTGTTATCTATCTAATTTAAGTTCAGTTTGGTAGTCATCACATATAATCAATTACTTGCTTTTTTACTTTTTATATTTTGTTTTTAGTAGAATTTACCTTATTTAGTATAGTTGATACTCAAAGTTAATGAATAGGATTATGTTTAAGAATAGTTCGTTAGAAAAGAAAATTATATTCCCATTATGTAATTTTTCTATAATCTTTGTTGAGAGTTTGGTGACAAAGTTTTAAAGATATGTCAAAATCATATTGATGAAAAAATGTATTGCCATTTTGAGTTGATTAAATAGACTTTAATGACAACATGTAAAATGTATGTCAATACCATGATAACAAGATGCAAGAGGTTGTATGAAGTAGAACTAAAAGGTGTAATATCTTGATGGAGTTGTTCCACTCAATTTAGCCTACTAAAAGTATATACATAGACATCAATTAAAGACTTTGCTATAGGATGATAATATTATCATGAAAAGAAAATGATGGCACGCCGTTTTTTTGCCTATACGTGATATGATAGAGATCATATGTATTTTTAGTTTATGCTTATGAGTATTTGATACTGAATTTAGATTAAACATTTTTATAATGTTTGAGGCATGATAGGAAATACATTATTGAGCAAAAGTAGTAGATTGAGACTTATACAAATAGTTTGTATGTATTTGGACCAGAGGAGACTCATACTTAACATAAGTGGCAAGAATATAAAGTTAGATAACTAAAACTATCGTTTAATGCCATGTTAGTTAAATCAAAGTAATGAGAATCATAAAGTTATATATAAGGATATGTATCCTTTTGATTATGAATTGTATGCAATTAGTGAAACTTATTAGGTTGAAGAATAACCAAATCAACCTTTAGTGAAAATGATTGATGACATTAAATTATTAAATTTATACACTTGATGTATTAGATGGAATAACAACCCATAAAAGAATGGGTATTATATTTCATTAGTAGTACTAATGACTTTATATGATACAATCATATATATTAAATGACATATTGATTTAAAAATTTTGAAAAGTTTAAATTATTTAAATCTAAGTAGAAATTAAACATTGAGAATGTTGAAGCACTTCGATAAGATCGATGTGGTGAGTTTAAAATTTTTTGTTTATTTATAGGGAGTGAGATTCTCTTGTGAATACTTTTACAATAAAATTCCGTAAAAGTGTGGGTTTATTTGGGAAAAAAATACAATATGAGATATTGTGTGATATGATATTTATTTCTTATATAATTATACTTAGTACAGTGAATTACCTAGAATAGTTCCAATTAGATCAATTAGCAGGCTAAAAGCCCAAATTAGGGCCTAACGTTTTTTAGATTGATCAGTTTAGGACTTAAACTTGTAACTTTCTCAACGAAAGTATAAACTTTCACGAGTCTGCTCATTTTAAAAAAAGTAAGAAGCGTTATACACACGTTGTTATAGACAAGTCAGTTAATCTTTAAATGTCACGTTAAAAACACGCATGAATTTTTAGAAAATAAAAAATAAATAAAATCAGTTAAAATTTTAGCAGAAACCCTAAATTAACATCTAATTCCCAGATTTTCACCCTATTTCCAATCCCTTCATGCATAATACCTTTTCTCTGCATTTTCCTCCCACTACTATTAAATGTTATTCTTTATTTGAAGCATGCTTATCTTATCTTGAAACGTTTTATTTCATAATATATTACATCATATATCACTAGCGTGTATGATCTATGATCTATTTAGCTTTACTATTGCTATTAGCTGGAATAACAATGATCAACATTAATTTCTTTTACTGGCCGATCATTGTTTTTTATTCATTTACAATGATATACAATAAAAAAAGCTACGGTAAATGTTCCCTGCTGATGCAAGGCACTCGAATTTCTTGAGAAGAGATAATTTGGCTTTTTCTTCCCAAGTTTGATGGAAATTGTCTCTTATGAATTGCTTTAAGAACAACTACTTTCTAGGAAAAAGTGTGATTAAATTGATTATTCTTGTTTAAATGAAGGTGTTGGGAACAACTGCACTTGTCAACTAAATTCTTCTCATTGACGCATTGTCAACCTTTTTATTGTGGTTTTTGCAAGCTAAGGGGGAGGATGTGTTGTTTCCAGCTTAGCTTTTTATTATTTTTGTGTTTGATAAGTGGTACTCTTGGGTTTTTACATGATCTTGTAAGCCTTTACTTCACCAAATGACTAATAAACTTCTAAGTTGCTGAAGATCGACAATATGCTAGCATTTAAAGATGACTCCAAACTACAATGCATTACCAAGTGTTTCCGTTTTTACAATATGAAGTTTTGAATTCTTCAAGAGTAAATTTAGTTAAAGATGGTAAATTTGACCACAGATGAAAACTCGATTCACTTATGATGACTAGTCTTGCCTATTGGGAACATCTTAGAAGTGCATTGGATTGGAAACAATTTTAAGGCATAGCTGGTTATGACATGTGCCAAGCGACTGAAGGAAAAAGGAGGAATGATTGGTATTTGGGATTCTTGGTAGTCAATTCACTCATGACTGCATTGCTTCTAAATGGTAATGCTACAATGTTACGTAGTTCCTTAGGTAGAGAGATTTGATCAAAGTCTCAGGTATGTAGGGGATAAAGGAGCTACAACATACATTTTTTTCTTCGGATCTTGAGTGTTCTAACATGGACTTTCCCATTCTTCTTTCTGCTTCTCTTGGTGGCAAATCTAAGAACTACTGTTAATGGTTAGACGCATGTGCATCTATTATTCCAAAGACATTGTCTGTAACTGTCTCTGGGCTTGAAGACAGAAGATAAAACTATACCCGAAATATTTGTTTCTTTTCACCCACCAAACTTAATCATCTTACAATGACACTCATCCCAAAATAAACTCAATCATCGTATTACAATTACAAATGGGAGTTCCGTAGTATAATCAATAATACTCTAGAATTTATCTGATGATGCAAAGCACACTAAATTTTGCTATGTTTTTTTGTTTGTCACGGGAGTTTGTCATGTAGTTCAGAACCAAGGCTCAGGCAAAGTTCATTACAATATAAATTTGGTTTAGTTAGAATCATGAAGATTTGCTCAAAACTTTGCAAAGACAATGTGTCGATCAACGAGCTGCCAAATGATCTATAATCCCATCGTTATTTATTATTTTACCCATTTCACTCAAATTCCATTAAATTGATCTTTTTGTTCATCTCTGCTAAGGACTATAACAAAACATACAATTCACAGAAAGTAATTCATTTCACAATAAATGGGCAGTAAAAACTTCCTCTCTATTACAAAGCTGTGTTCAATAAAAGAATCAATACAATCAAAATAGCAAAACACAATTGCTTTATCTTATATATATTTAGATTTATATGATAAAATTCATGAGATAAATATACATTTAAAATGAAATTATGATGAGATTATAATTATGAGATTCATATTGCATTTATGTATTATCTATAAATTGTTCTATAGAAACTTGACAATAGTTAAACATAAAAGGAGTAGCACATGTTATATTTTTCTTATGAAGGAAGTAGTCAATCTTATAGGTCAAAGTGTATATACTTAAACAAACGTGTTAGTATTTGTTAGAGAATAGGTTCACTATACTGACTCGTATAAGAAATCCATTTGGAATATTACTTACATGTTTATAAAATTCTCATTGTGATGATTGTATAAGTGATCTTTTAACTTGAGATGTCTAAAGTTATCTTGTATAAGGATTGTTATATTTTCATACTACTTATAACCTATTCTATTCAAGGATAGCTTAATCGGTAGTCATTTAATGTAGCATAAACTATATAAAGGTATTTGAGTGATCAATATATGATTCATCACCTTAAAGTAATTAAGGGGAATACTTCATTATTCTTTATAAATATTAATTTGGAAAATCCTTGGCCAAGATAAAATGATGCTTTGAAAATAGTTTACAAATGTCATTAATTAAATCAACAGCTAATGGTAAATAACTAATATGATTGGACTCAAAATTTAATGTGTCATACTGAAAACAAGTTGAAGAGAAAAAAGATAATTTAATCAAGTTAGAATTAATTGTAAATTTTGAGAAATTTTATGATTAAAAATGATATATCTAATAAATTAGAATAAATATGAGATATTTGATCTTATTTGAGCATAATTGATATTTAATTAAAATTTTTGTAATCCTAATTGAAGTTTAATTAAAATTAGAATTTAATTTCAATCAAATTACTAAAATGTCTTAAATATATTATAAATAGGCTTAAGCTCTAAGGGAGTTAACATTCCTTGCTTAACCTTCTTTGCAACATTTGCAGAGTTCTCTTAACTCGTTATTTGGATACAATTAGAGGTTAGATACTTGTGCAATTACGTTGGTTAAGATAAGTCAATTTCAAAAATTGTTCAAAGGATATAGCAAAATAATAGTTAAGCTTTGGAATAAGGTGCAAACTAAAATTCTTACTTTATTATGATTTATGAGTTAATAATTTTATAGAATTTAAAGTAATCTTAATTTTTAAAAGATTGAAATAAGAAAAAATTTCGTAATTATTTTATTGCACGTGATATCAAATCCTGACCCGATTCCTAAAACAAGTAACAAGGAAAGGAAAAATAGTGGCAAAATTTGCTTAAATAATTGCATTTAAAGTGGCCTCTACCTTAGTTTGAACCTTAGCATATGGTGCTTGTGCAAATGGTAGAAACAGTGTTATTTCCATAGCCATTTATTTATAACCTATAACAGAAAACACTGCAAATTGTGAAACACAAAAGTGAATCTTACATAAAAATCATAGGAAATGTAATAATAAAATGCATCTGAGTCCCACAAATTGAGAAGTGTACGATATAAACATGCATCTTAGTCCAGAAATCCAATACCTATTCATTTGAATGTATAGCTTTAGATGCACCTTAACCATTTCAATCTCAAACAAAATCGTACCTTCAAAAGCGTAGTATGATTCCTGAATGAGCCATTAAGTAATTCACCACATATAGTACACGCATCGGAAAGAAAAGATAGGTTCATAATCTATTTGACTTTGTTTATTTATGATTCCCATAGGGCTAACCATTAAATGGAGCCAAATCGGGCAAACAATTTAACTTCTCACGACGCAATCCTAAAGAAGATGATGTTGCCATTTCCTGCGCCTCTTCAAAAAAGCCCAATGAAGCATTACTTATTGCAACAGCTAAGAAACAAAGGCATGGATAAGACTTTAGTCATAAACAAAGAACTTTACCAACAAGATACTAAGAAGAAATAAGAAGACAAAAACTCAAAACAAGTGAAACAACAAACATAAACATCAATCACTCAATGCATGAAACATTTGGGACCCACAATGAACACAAATCCCCAATATGACCATCCTGTGACAACCTAAGCTGCATATGCGGCCTATGCAGCTTTAAGAAAAAAGATGGCAACTTTGAGAAGGAGGAGGTGGTGATGTAGCGTAGGAGAGAAAAAGGATTGAGATAAAGAGAGGAGAGAAGACAAATAGGGCAGTGAAGGGAGGAAGAACGAACTTTGGAACATTTTATTAGAAATTTCTTATATTTTATTTATATACTTTTAACAAGCATCACAAAATTAAATATTATCAAAAAACACTCCCTCAATCCTAACAAAAATAGGTCTGTCCGTGCCAAAGAAATCCTGTCAGGACATTGTATTCTTAATATTTTCTTTTTCATCTGCTCAAGCTAGCTCCGTGATGCACTCAAATTTGCTTGCTACCTTCAGAAATCTGAGCATCAGTTGTTGGCTTCAAGTCAATATCAAAAGCTTGCTCCGATCAATCCAATTTCCTTAAAATTCTTTTCCAATTCAATACCAGATTCATCATCCAGCGCAGACTCGTTAATTATACAATTCTTCAAATGGCTCTTCCCTAGAAATTTATGAAGTAGAAGTCCTTTCTGCTTAGAACCCGTGAAAGCAGAATTCTGAGCTGCAACAGGTGACACATCCCCTGCTTTAATATCCACCTAAACAGTAAACACCAAAGAAAAACCACGCACAACCAAAAAACATTAAAAATTTGAATTAAATACCTGAAAGTCGACACTACATTAGAATCCCGTGCATTTGATAGTCTCTTCTCTATCTTTATGACGAAAGCCACTAGACCATTTGATAAAGTTCAGTTACAAGACTCAATTTAAGGTATAATCTTTTCACATTCACGGTTGGGATTATAATGGACCAGAGAAGGTAAAAGAACTGGTCTATCAAACCTGCAGAAAATGTAGCAAGGACTCCAATAAGCCATTGACATGGGGAATTCACAGAATCCATCCTCCCATAGGCTGAGGATGCTTGATCATCAGTTGAAGCACCAATGAGATTAATCAAGCCATTAGAGTGATCCTCAATTCATTACAATATCAGACTGCCTGTACGCATATAGCTTGTCGAATATTTAATGAACTAGACATAGATCACACCACCAATGCTAAGCCCCTTTTAATTGGGATTATTAATAGAAAAGTTGTTCAAAATGTTGGATGCATTTATGCCATGTTCACTGAAAAACTTCACCAGCCAAAGAGTTGCAGATTTGTTTAGGATGATCCCAGCTGAACTGATATCTTTCCCATTCTTGTTAACAAGCTTCTCTGAAAACTTAGCCAAGCTCTCAAACAAGATTGAAGCATTAGAGACAACCCAAGTAGCCAAAACTGAGGCAGCAAAGTCTGGGAATATATTATTTGGTAGTAACATGATTGCACCAACAAGTTCAGGTGTGGGCACAAGACAACTGAATAATGAGAGAAGGCCTCCAATCGCAATGGCATTTACATTTTTATCTAGATCATGCGAGCAAAAAATGTCCAAAATGATCTTCTCCACCTGAATATTGGACACTACAAGTTCTGACCTGATCAAGTCCCAGAGCTTCTTTTGCTCTAAGGCATTCCAACTAAGCGAAACTGTAATTAAGTGGCATATAGCTTCAGTGTTCTCCCCAAACAAAGAGAATTTCTTCAACCCAACATCAAACTGCATATTAACAAGATCAGCATCATCCAACTTATTCACAAGTAATTTGATGACACCTCCTTTAGCAATGCATAAATCAGAAAGATGATAGAAGATGCTGCAGAATAAAAACTTTTCTCTTTCTTTTTCCCATTCGGAACAGGATACTAGGTCCATAGACAGAAGTGTTGACAATGATATAACATCTTCTTTATGCAAGATGGATTTTGAGTAAGCAAGGAAAGATTTATACGCATTGAAAGCATTCTGTACTAGTTTACCGAGAAACTCTTTGCCCAACTTAGAAGAAGAAATGACATCTTCACCAGAATCTTCCTTTCTTCCTTTCAGAGAAGAATAATATCCATCAACATGAAAAGTCAACCACGGCATCCCTGACTCATGTAGACTAGCTGAATTATTGGCAACTATTCCATTTGAGGAGTAACTCGCTACATAAGCATCATAAGCTAGCCTTGATGCATGTAGTAATAAGTATGCTCCTACAGGAAAACCTTTCCTTGACCAGAACAAAAGAAGTTCTCGCACCCTCTCATGCTCATAAATAACGAAGGAACGAGTAATTATGAATGTTGCAGAACTAATGGGATTGTCAACAAAAGGAATATTAGGATTGAAATCATGTGCAGAAAAAAGTTTGTACCCAATCGATTTGAATTGGTCATCTAATGCAGAAGCTATAATATCAGGAAAAACTCTAAAAGAACTTGAAGCTTCAGCATCAAGATTCATATATGAAGAAAGTATATCCTCAAGGATCTGAAGTCCCTGCGCACTGGAGTTTCTCAAAACAATTGCCAGATTTTGCACCAAACTTTCAAGAGCAACAATTCGCTTTTCATTAGTATTTATTGATGTACTAACTGATTCACTGGAAATAGGAAGAAAACTATCTTCTGCAGAGAAAATTCTGGTTTGCTTGTTATTTGCAAGTTGATGGTCTATGGAAGGTTTTGGTATTTCCAAACAAGACATATCTTGCAAATTTGAAGGAAGCAGAGAGTGATCGGGCGAATTGATTGGCTGCAATTCATTATGGGCCACAAAATTGGATCTAGACAGTAAGCTCCCAAGTCTTTCTTTCAGAATAGGAGAAAGTGTGTCAAAAGAAGTCAAAACATCCAAGGAGTGAACTATTCCTTTCCTAACAAGTGTATTAAAAGCTGAACAAAGACCACTACAAACAAAATGCTTATGATCCATATCATAGTTGTCCACAAGAAGCAACAAAAAATCAAGAAGTGATTGAGTCATGCCAATATATTTGTGCATTGAGCATACCATCAACAGCATTGCAGGCTCAATATTCATTACATTATCAATCCTATCATCAAAGAAAAGCCAGTCATAAAACAATGCCAGCTTCATGTTGGATTCAATATAGTTCTTTCTACAGGTTGTTAGAAGCCAACCTAAAATAGCCCATCTCGGTGTGATGTTAGAATGAATTATCTCATTAGGTGGATGGTGCGCACAACATATAAACCGAACAATGTCAATAATGACAGTTTCTCTATCTTGTCCTGAAAGAAATTTCTTGGTAAACCATGTTTGGTACCGCCTCTGACAACCAAAGTTTACATGTGTGAGCAGAAACCTCAATTGGGTTTCCATTTCTGGAGTAACACGAAGTAAAAAGTACTGAGTTGAAGTTTTAGATCTGTAAAGTTGTGTGATATCTGAAAATCCTGCATTCCTGAATTCACTTCGATTCAAAATCAAATCTTTCCATATAGCTAGAAACTCAGGGACATGAAATAGATCTTGCAGTAATCTAATAAGATCCCTTCCAATCTGCATACTCAAACAAAATTGTTCCCTCAGCATCTTAACACAAAACTCAATCTCTAACTTTTTAATTAGCTCGAGCTTTTCATTGTTGAATACCCTACAATGATCAGCTAATAACCGGAGATACACGTATAATGCGCTAGTCAAGACAAAAGGTTCTTCCTCCACTAAGCAATCCCAGTTGTTAAGAAACAAATTTACCAACTCAAAACACAACCACAAATTCCCATCACTAAAATCCCCACCTACAATTTGCCTCAGCAAACACACCAACAAACCATCAAAACCCACTCCTAAAACGTTCAACACTTCTTTGACAACCCAAATTAACTGCAACTTCACCGAATGAAAAAGTTTAACATACAAATCATTAACGACTCTGACAGCCAAACCCACAAAGAAGGCATACCCATCAGTAACAATGGCATGCAGATGCTTAATATGGGTTTTGAACAACCGGGGCTCTGTTAAAACCCCATAAAGAATGGCACGATTAAGTTGGGCATATCCTTGTGCATTCAGGATAGCCAATGAAAAAGGGGGTCTTAGTTTAGGTTGGAGCTCTTCAAAAGCTTGAATCAAAGACTGTTCAAATTCGTTTGTGGCCTCATAGGCACCAACTTCAAGTAACTTTGATGTCATAGCAGTGCCACAACAACAAACAACAAAAAGAAAGCATAGAAATATGTGTTCACACTAGTACCAAAAGAAACAGAGAGAGATTGAAAAAAAAATTAAGACTTCACTGATTGAAAGCTCAAGAAACTGGGTTAGGCTTTAACCTGTAAGAGAGAGTTTTTGACCGATTAGAAGCAAGGATCATTTTAAAGTTTCTGTATTTTTCTTTTCTTCCGTTCGTTCAACAACACCGTTGAGTATTGGCTAGTGTGGGCACAGCCTAAGTTGTATACCCTTCGACCCGTCTACGTCGGGGCCCCTATCCATCAGAATTGGGCCGGACCACAAAAGTAGAAAATCCAAAACCTATCTATTTTATGAATGACTCAGCCCATTGAAAGGAGTCTTCTTGGTTTTTCTTCTTCTTTCTTCTTCTTCTTTTACCGCGTAAAAACTACTAGCAGACTTCTGTACTTTCAGGCTCACCAAGTCACCTACTTCTTTCCCATTTTGCACCAAGTCATTTCGGGTACTAATCTCTCTCTCTCTCTCTATTTTGGGATATTTCTCAGAATTGCTCATGCCCCCCATTTGAACTTCTGCTTTTTGTATAATCTTTCTTGCATGTCTTCAGAATATAAATATTAATTAGTTTCCATCAAAGGGTGTTTTGTTTTGTCGCTTCTGTTTTTTCTTTTCAAGCCAAAGTCGAAGCCCATGGTCATTTCGATTACGAGTTTTCAAACTGGCAAAGTGTGCGAGCGGCATCTAAATATATTTTCTCATATAAATTTGATGTTTTGGACTTAGTTTCCGCTGATCTTTTGCATTTGGGGTTGATTACCTTTGAAAATTATATCAAATATGACTATAATTTGTTGGTTTGCTTTTGGAAAATGATGGGAAATGACCCCAACTTTGTTGTAATGCCCAATCTGACTAAATCTGTTTGTGATGTGGTGCTTTTACATTGGATAATTGAAAGTAAGAAGCCCTTTCCTTTGCCCCTTTTTGTACCTGAATGTTTTAAGTTCGTAAGTGGTCCGGAATATGTTGTTATGCAGATTTCACACTCCAATCCTTTCACTCCTGATCAAGATAGTGAAATCATGGCAACCCGGGTCAGTCAAAGACAGCTGATCATTCAAAGTGAGAACTTAGATATTTATGACAAAGGTAATGCTTCATGAGTTTTTTTATTACCCTACCTTATTGGTTTATCTGCACAGTTGATTTTTGGGTGGCCTTTCAAAATCTCTTCCCTGATCGGTGATATATTAGGTTCTGCTTTACTAAATTGAATATTCTTTTATTTCACAAGCTGTTTTGGATGGAAATACCAAGAACTCTAAGAAAGATATAAAGAAAAGTGGAGTTGCACTAGGACATCGGCAAGCTCTTGGTGATATTACGAACAAGGATCCTCTGCATCATGAAGCAACGCTGAAGAAGAAGAATATGATAAAGGAAGAATTTAATGAAGTTGAGGAAATGTTTTTGCACGACCATAGAAAGTGCATCGAGGAACAGCTTAAATCAATGAATAGTTTTTCCCTGGAGTTGGTCCTTCCAGGACATGGTAACATGGCGGCAAATGCATTTCCTGGACTTTTGACATCATAATTTGCAAACTAACTGTATTCTTAGTAGACTTTTTGATGTTATTAATAAGACTTGTATTCAATTTATTATTCTTCTGGTAAAAGTTATTGATGAACCACTTGAGTACTAGATTTTAGGTCGAATATTAACTTTAGCTGTCATGAACTTGTTGTAGGAGTGCTTCTGTTTTGAAGTCTGTAACACAGTCTAGCAGTAACTTAGAGGAACACAGTCTAACAGTAACTTAGAGTCATATTATGTGGCTTGCAGTCATTTCTTCTGAATGTATGCAAATGTGCAGAAATTTACTAACTTGAATATGATAACTAACATTTTGAACTTCAAACTACACACTTTTTGCAGGTTTGTTTATTGCTTGCTTATATTAGTCACTTGAACGAGTAGTTACAATTGTGTAAGAAATGTTAGGTTGTGCAATAAGTAAAAGTCGATAATTGAGAAATTATCAAAATCCATATTCAAGATTCTTTTTGGGATTTCAGAAGTTACAATGCTTTGTAGCTACGATTAAATATATGATTTATTTGTTTATCTGCAGGTTCTCTATTTACGGTTGAATATCCTGAGGCTCAAGAAGCACAGGTAGTTCTTATGATGATTATGGGTTTTTAAATTATATGATATTTTCCCCAAGAAAATTGAAAACTAACTAATGTTTAATTAGCTTAATTGAAAGATTTTTTTACTTGGTCAGAAGCTGGTTGGAGCAGTTGAGCTCCATGTGGTGTAATCTTGCTTTAAGCAGGAATAATCTAATTCGTGGGGTCAGTAAAGCCTTGCAACGGCTCTTCATTTCATTTTTATTGTACTATAGATGTTTGTATCAGATTTTTAATTAATGGAGGTGTGCAGAATAGAGTAGTATCTCTGCAACTTCCTCCTCTCCAGATTCTGTTTTTGCAGCAGGTTTTTGTTATCCCATTGCGAGTTTACCATTGCTGTGTTGTTGACAAATTAGCAAAATTATGAGTTAAATTTGTGACACAAATCTTTGATATATTACTGAGGATTTTTGGTCTAATGGGTGAAGCAAATATCAGTTTTTCTTTTAATCCTGTTAAATGCCTTGATGCATTACTTCGTAGGTCAAACTTTTATTGTTTCTATCGCTATGCCATGTGTTTATCCCACAGACTGATATTGGAAGTCCCCAATTCTACCCTGAGCCAGAAGAATTACCCATGATGGAGTTTTCTGATTGGTTAAAGTTTTCAACTCAACGGATCTCTCCTCCCTCTTCTCCAACTTGCTGGGAATCTCCACCACTGTCGCCTTCATCCTGGCAATTTGAAACAGTTGAATATGAATTGAAGGGAGAAAGTGATTATTGACTGTTTTTAATTTTCCAATATCAAGATTTAGGTTTCAGGAGTTCAACTGGTACTCAATTGAAGTCACATTCCTGCTTATTCTTCTGTAATACAACAAAGATGGTGAAATGTGAAAGTTCTGTTCCTTATAATGTTGGATCTTTTAGGCATTTAATATCAAATAGTTCTTCAATTTGTCTGTTATTTTCCACTTTTTACGTTACTCCATGGCTAGTGGAGTGGAGCTTAATCTTTGAGAATGTAAAAAAGATGTTGTCGAGTCTTATGTCAACTGATAGCATTATGTTATGGTCCCGGATAGAGTATCTAGTTATGGGTTGTTGAAAAGTGCAATCAAACTCGTGTAACTGTTGCCGCGAAGAATTCTTGTTAGTATTTCTACCTTTCTTATTAGGATTGGGCATGAAGGGAATGAGAGCTCATTTAGAGAGAACTCTTTGATTTATGGAACAATGTATTTAGAGTAGGCAAAAACTTGGCTCTGCGGTTTTCCTTTATTCATAATAAATAGGTGTTAATGCCACTGTTGTAGTTACAATAATTAATTACAATCGAGACTTAAAGAAAAATAACAGCAAGAATGCTAAAATTAAAAAAGACCAATTCCAAACTATTTCTCAATTGCTGCAATGTTCTTCTGGCCCCACTTCTTGTGAGAATAGCGCCGATAGACCTTAGGACGCATAACATCACATCCCTCACTGCGAATAGAAGCAACGTCTTTCCCAGGAAGCATCGATTGGAGAGTCCTTGCCAATGAATAAGCACTTTTTGACTACCATGGAAAGTACGACGGCCCAGAATCGCTTGTGGCTGAGGTGCCTTAATGATGGAAGAAATGGGAGGCAATGATGGAGCTGTCCCAATTGGAAGATCCCTATGATGCGATTTTAAATAGGACACATGGAAAACAGGGTGCACGCGAGCATTAGGTGGCAAGTCCAAATGATAACCAACGTGTCCAACACGTGCAGCAACACGGAAATGATTGTAGAATCTTGGTGGCAACTTCTGATTAGCCCTAGCACACAAAGTAAGCTGGCGATACAGCTGCAACTTTAAAAGGACCCAATTACCGACTGTAAAACAAGGTCTCGATGCTTGAATCATGGCGATGATTCATAATCGACTGGGCCTCCATTAATCGTTGACGGAGAGAGCGAATGACCTCGTCCGTGTCTTACAGAGCAACATCAATAGCCTCGAGCTTGGAGGTATGTGAAGTATAAGATAGGAGACGAGGCGGGGGTCGGCCATACATAACCTCGAATGGGGAACACTTCAAGGAAGAGTGGAAGCTAGTATTGTAGCATAATTCTGCCCATGATAGCCACTTTAGCCATTTTTTTGGTCTTCTCGCCGGTGAAACAATGAAGATACATCTCAACAGTATGATTGACGACTCCTGTTTGGCCATCCGACTGAGGATGATAAGCCTAGCTAAAACATAACTTCGTGCCTGAAAAACAGAAGAGTTCTATCCAAAATCTGCTACAAATATAACATCTCGGTCGGAAACAATGGTTTCAGGAAAACCATGTAACTTGATGATCTGTTTAAAGAATAAGTACACTATCGAGACTATTGTTTAAGGATGAGACATGGCCAAAAAATGACTATATTTGTAGAACCGATTAACCACCACCAAATTAAAAAATTTATCATGGTTTGGTGGTAGCCCCTCCATGAAATCCATGGAAATATTGATGCCTGCTGGTTAAAGATGCTCTACTTTGTTGTGTTGACAAATAAGATAATGGTGTACAAATGATTGAACCATTGACTTCAACCTTTTCCAATAAAAATTAGTAGTCACTCGCCTAAGAGTTTTCTAATATCCTTCATATCCTATGTTATGCAAAGAAGAGATGATGGTCTCACACAAAGGAGACGTGGTAACCAAATGGACACGGTTTTTATAAAAGACCTGGCCGTCCTCGAGCTACCAAGGACCACGGCCTCCTCGGCCTGGATTCGCACCACTAACTGCTGCAACTCTAGATCAGCAACAACTTCCTAATGAATATGATAAAAAAGAAGCAGCAAGGGTGTTGAAATTGCACCTAAGGTTGGCTCCTCCCCCTCAAATTGATGGGACAATGCATCTACAACAATATTGTCCTTCCATTTTTATATTCGACTGTCAAATCATACCCCAATAGTTTGCTCATCCAACGTTGTTGGGAAACTGTAGAGATCCGTTGCTTCAATAAATATTTGAGACTATAATGATCAGTCCAAACAATGAATTTACTTCCCCATAGATATGGACGCTAATAAGATACTGCCTTGGCTAAGGCATGAATTCCTTTTTGTAAGTTAGAAGACGATGGTGTCGTTCCTTAAAAACACGACTAAAATAGGCTATTGGCTGCCCTTGTTATTGTAATATACCGTCCACCATTGGAGGCATCACATTCCACCACGAATGGCTGCAAAAAATCCGATAAGGTGAGTACTTGAGTGGAGGACATCGCTACTTTCAACTCCTCAAAAGCAGCCAATGCGGAAGTCAACCATTGGAACGAGTTCCTTTTGACCATCGACGTCAATCGTGTGAATATCTTCCCATAATCCTTCACAAATTTCCAGTAATAACTTGTGAGTCCAAGAAAGCTGCATAATGCTTTGAGGGTAGTGGGCTGTGGCCATTGTAGCATAGCTTGAATTTTTGTTAGATTAGTGGATACTCCTTCAGTCGAGACTTTATGCCCAAATAAGAGACCGAGGACTGAGCAATGAGACACTTAGATTGCTTTAGGAAAATTTGATTGAGCAATGAGACATTTAGATCGCTTCAAGAAAAGATGATTATGTCGCAGAACTAAGAAAACTTTCCTTGCATGGGCTACATGATTTGTAAAGCTCCTGCTATAAATCAATATATCGTCAAAGAAAACTAACACAAATTTATGAAGACAAGGTTTAAAGATGTGATTCACAAGAGCTTGGAAGGTTGAGGGAGTGTTGGTAAGTCTAAATAGAATCACCAAAAATTCCAAGTGCCTATGATGTGTGCGAAACGTCATTTTAGGTATATCGTCAGGATGCATTCGTATTTGATGATAACCTGAGTGTAAATCTACCTTATGCCCTGTGAAGCTCCTCTAAGAGTTCATCAATAATCGGGATGGGAAATTTGTCCTTGATCATTTTGGCATTAACTCCTCAAAAATCCACACAAAACTACCAACTTTCGTCTTCCTTCTTTACCAACAAAACCGGAGAAGAATATGGGGATTGGCTTAGTCGAATGAGGCCTCCCTATATCATCTCATCACATTGCTTCTCAATTTCTATTTTTTGGGCATAAGGATATCGGTAAGGATGACAAACCACCGGGTTGATGCCATTCTCCAAGATAATACGATGATCACACCAACAGGTGGGTGGCAATTTTGTTGGCTCCATGAATAAATCCTCGAAATCAAGTAGGAGATGTTGCATTTCCATATTGAGATTCTCTTCTATGGAGGCAAACTGACGTCGGGAAGAACCATAAATTCACTTAATACCCCATAGTTGGATATGATTTCCATCATATTCAAATTGCATCCATAATCTCTTGAAATCCCACATGATCTGCCTTAACTTGTTAAACCAACTGATTCCTAATACTGCATCACATAAGCTAAGTGGAATCAAATAGAAATCTAGTAAGAAAGTGTGATCACCCAACTAGAACCCCACATTCTTGCAAAGGCCTGGGCTTTGTATCTTTTCACCATTTGGTACCGTTACCTAGAAACGACTTGTTTTATCCATGACCAAACCCAGATCAATAGCCAAAGAAGAATCAATAAAGCTATGAGTACTCCCTGTGTCTAATAAAATTCGTAGGAGTCTCTGATTTATATACCTATATAATTGCATTGTATGAGGATGTGGAGTGTCGATAATAGCCTGCAGAGAAATTTGTGGTTCCTTCTCAATATCAGACTCTTCTTCCTTATCGGAAGTCTCCTCCTTAGCTTTGATGTAAATAACATCTTACAACGGTACCCTGGTGTATATATGTTATCATAATTATAGCGTAGATTTTTTTGGCAAGACGTTCCGCCATCTCTGCTCGTGTCAGACACTTAATATAAGGGTTACGGTTGGTGGTTGTTGCTGGAGGTGCCGCTGAAGTAGAACTTGTCCGGCTTGGCTAGTTTTGACGCTTCCCAATTTGTCGACGCTCGTATAAGTGTGCTAGATTCATTACAGTTGTGAGATCAGGGGGAGATTGTAATTCAACGTCCACAGTAATAAAGTATTTAAACCGTTGATGAAGAGGTCAGCTCTTGTCTTGGATCAAGTAAGGTGATATGTGCAGTTAGCTTCTCAAACTGCCTATGGTTTTCTTCCACTGTACTCATCTAACGTAGTCGGGCTAGTTATCCCAGTTTGCTTCTACCATTGGTTGGGTCAAATCCGCACATACATTGGTCCTTGAATTCCTCCCATGTCAGGTTAGGCCAGTCTTTGTCGAGTTTCAAGAACTAGTACTGAGCATCGTCCTCTAGGTGTGGTGCTAATATACTCAGTTTGTTGGCCCCCGAATTTGTTTCCTTGATAAATAAGCATGATTAGATTTATTTTAGGATCTTGCTAGATTAATTGGAATTGTAATTAATTAGTATGTTAATGTGAGTAAGATAATATGATGTAGGTTAAGGGAATCAAAGTGTTAAGGTGATAAGATTGCATAAAGGGCATTGTTGGAACATCAATTAAGTTACAAAGTCTTAAGGCATTGAAGGAGGGGCAAAATGGGAAGAAGGAATTATAGGCTTGTGCTTTAGAAGAGAAAACGAAGGTGAAGAATGAAAGAAGAGAGAGAACACAAAAATAAGAAACAAGGGAGAGAGAGTGTCAGTAGTTGAGAGAGACAAAAGAGAGAGTTGAGTTAGGTTTTAATTTTTCTAAGCCTTCAAAATGGATTTTGAGAGTGATCAAGAAGCAAAAAAGGTAGAGGAAGATAAGAGCTTTGTTTTGAACTAAACATCTCTGCATTTGGTGAAGGTTTAAGGGAGGCAAGAGATGCAAAAGGAGCAAGAGTAGAGTCATCCTTGAGTAAGTTTTCAAGCAAGGAAACTAAGGTGGGTTACATTTTTATAATTGAATAATAAGCCATTAATGTTTCTTTCAAAAAAAGAGAAACAAATGTTTTCAACTACTTTTAAAATGTGCATTCATTGTTCTTTAAATGCTTTGAGAATGCTATATGTGTGTGAACGAAGTTTGTGGATGAACTATGAAACAAAAATGGAAATGATTTCGAAATGATATCAAGTTTATGAAATCATGTTTAAAAAATGTGCCATTTGGGCAACAAGTTTCTAAGATGTGAGATGTATGATTATGTGGATTTATGGTGGTCTCCTAAGTATGTCAAGCACCCTTCGACCAAAGGCTTCTCCCGCTTGCCCGCTAGTGGCATGAAGCTCCTTCATGGACTTCCCTAAGTTCACGACTACAGAAGACCCTTATGGGAATTGTGTAGTACGTTCTATTTTGGATCCACCCAAACCATTATAATGTGTTTATATGTTTACATGTGTTGTCAAGTTTGATGATTGTTTGAATTATGCAAGTTGATAAATTTATGTTCTGTGGATTTTCATAAAGATTGTTATGATCACGAGTGTTTTCAAGAGCTTTTTCTTGTTACCGATTATAAAATTGTTTCCCACGAGTTTTAAGCTTACCTCCATTTCCTCCCCCTCTACAGGCGATGAACAAGATATGGGGTGATCAAGCGAAGAGTCAAGGCATCACTCCAAATTTGCATATGTTGTTCTTTTGAAGTTAGATCATGTAAAACAAGGTTTTAGTCGCTTTTTGAGAAACTATTGATTCTGTAAAGTCAATATTTTTGGATTATGATGTAAGGTGGCTCAAAATTCCCACTAAAGCGTTGTAAAGACTTTATTCTTTTGATATTAATGAAGTGTGCATGGTGAATGGATGATGTGAGTCGAAATTAGATATACATAAAGAAGTAAGCAACTTGAGTTGAAGATTTTGGAACATAAATCGTTGATATATATATGTAACACCCCATTACCCTAGGGTACGCACCGGGACGCCTGTAGGTCATTTCGATACATATTCTAAGATAAGGGAGTGCTACGTGCGATCACTACTGAACTCCACATGGCATCTCATACATTTAATCATAAAACCAGTA
>JANSVA010000216.1:20040145-20053839 GCA_025504915.1 Erythroxylum reticulatum
CCGAGTGGTTCAAGGCGTAGCATTGGAACTGCTATGTAGGCTTTTGTTTACCGAGGGTTCGAATCCCTCTCTTTCCGATTCCGTTGATGACTTGGTATTTTTTTTTTCAAATTTATCGAACCTTTTTGCTTTATTTAATATATTTATTTATTTATTTATAATATATTTATTTATTTATTTAATATATATTTATTTATTTATTTATTTATTTAATATATAAAGATGTAGAATAAATAAAAAAGATATAGAATAAATAAAATGCTCAGAACATTGAAAAATCAAGCAAGGAAAAGATTTTATTTTTTATTCTTCACGTCCCGGATTGCGCCCTGGATCATTAGATAAAAATCCAAAGATGAAGAGAGAAACAAAAAATATCACTACTGTGTAAACAAAGAGTTTTAAAGTAAGCATTACACAATCTCCAAAATCTTTTTTGGTTTGGAAAAAAAAAAAGAAAATAGATTCTCTCTTTTTAGTTGAGTTTTATACCACATAAAATATTTTGAAAACAAGAGATAAAATGGGTTCTAGAAATACAAAAGAATTTTCTAAATTCATTTTTAATATTAATAAAAGTCGAGTCGTTCGGTGCCAAAACTTTTTTTCATACCTATAATTCGATATTGCGGGGGACTTGAATCTAATACGATTACGATTTATTTCAATGGAATGGAAAAAAGTCCAGAATCTCAAAATGGTATAATCGAGATTTCTTGCATCTATAGAATAACTTCCAGATTTGAATTGAGGGCTTATACCTTATATTATAAGACTTATTTGATCTTATCAAGTGTTATAATTTTTTTTCTCAAATAAAAAAAAAATCATGTATTATTTTCGGACAGTAGTAAAGAAGGACAGTATTCAAGATCTCATCTAAAACTTACAGCAGCTTGCCAAACAAAGGCTAATAGAAAAAAGAGCACAGGGATTACTGGCATAACATCCACTATTGGATTCAAAAAAGCGTAGGCTTCAGGCAATTTTGTGAAGAAAAAATTGCTTGAAGAAAGGACAGAATTAAGACAGATACAAATAAAACTAAAAAGATTAAGCATAATAAATATTTTGTTCTTGAAAATAATTGTATTTTGATTGAGTTATAAATAGTCTATTTATGATAGAAAGTATGGATATAAAATATTAGGAAGTTAGCGAAAAAACCATTCTTTAAACTTAGAAATTCCCCCAATCAAAAATCCTTCAATTCTCTCAACTCAGAAAAGAATAGAAAAATCCGATTTTCATACAATATTTTAATTGAATTCGATATTATAATCAATAAATTCTGTTTAATTCTATATCTACATCGACCCTATCTACACCTATTTAAATCCAAACAACAAGCTAATCAGAATCTATTTCATAGATATTTGGCGAGAATTGACGAAGAACAAAAACTATTATTAGTTTTGAGTAGGGTTGAATAAAAAGATAAATGGGGCGTGGCCAAGCGGTAAGGCAACGGGTTTTGGTCCCGGTATTCGGAGGTTCGAATCCTTCCGTCCCAGAGCATAGTTTTTTTTGATTCTTATTATTCTATTATTATTCTATATATATCCAAATAAAGATTAATATATCAAAAAAAAAGATTATGAAAAATTAAACTAAAGATTTCCTCTGTGAAGAATTTTCTATTTGGGAGTTTATCAACTGCAATTTTTGTTTTTTATTTTTAATGACTTTTTTCAGAATCCTATTTTTTTTTAACAAATTTGATCGTATTCAAAAAATCCGCAAATGTAATTGAATCTTTTTTTTTTATCATAGACTGCCATATTCTATAACGACAAAAATCTTTTTATCTTTTTTATTTTTTATCTTATTGATAGTTTTATCTTATTAATAGAAATGGATTTGATAGAAATTGATATAAGATGGATAGAAAAAATCAAGTGAGTAAATGACAGAAGTACATCTCCAAATATAAAAATAGGGTATTTCCCTCAATTTCAAGGAGTTTTTTTATTTATCGTATATATATATATTTTATATTATTATTATTTATTAATTACTATTTGTTTTATTATTATATACATATTCTTTTTTTGATTATATTTTATTATTATTATTGTTTATATATTATTATTGTTTATATTATTACAGTTTAAATTATTGTTTATATTATTATATATATTATTGTTTATAATATTGTTTATAGTATTGTTTATTGTTTATAATATTGTAGTTTATATTATTATATATAAATAACTAAAAAGTGTATCATGTTTGAATCTAACTGGGGTTCGCGGTGGTGGAGGAACTGGATCGGAAAAAGAGGGATTCTAGTTGTAAGATATCTAATGAAACTATCCCTGGAATTGAGATCTCATTCAAAGAGAAAGATATTAAATATCTAGAGTTTCTTTTTGTATATTATATGGATGATCCAATCCGCAAGGACCATGATTGGGAATTGTTTGATCGCCTTTTTCGAGAAAGGGGTGAAACATAATCAATTTGAATTCGGGACAACTATTCGAAATCTTAGTGAAAGATTGGATTTGTTATCTCATGTTTGCTTTTCGTGAAAAAGTCCTAACTGAAGTGGAGGGGTTCTTCAAACAATAATTAGCTGGGTCAACTATTCAATCAAATGATATTGAGCATATTTCCCGTCTCTTCTCAAGAAAGAAGTGGGTTATTTCTTTGCAAAATTGTGCTCAATTTCATATGTGGCAATTCCGCCAAGATCTTTTCGTTAGTTAGGGGAATAATCCGCACGAATCGGATTTTTTGAGGAACATATCAAGAGATAATTGGATTTGGTTAGACAATGTGTGGTTGGTAAACAAGGATCAGTTTTTTACGAATATATCGTCAAATATTCAATATGATTCTACAAGATCTAGTTTCGTTCAAGGAAGGGATTCTATAAAGGGATCTTCTAATCAATCCAGAGATCATTTTGATTCCACTAGTAATGAGGATTCGGAATATCACACATTGATCAATGAAAGAGAGATTCAACAACTAAAACTAAAAGAAAGATCGATTCTTTAAGATCCTTCCTTTCTTCAAACGGAACGAACAGAGATAGAATCAGAATGATTCCTTAACTGTGTTTCTGGATATTCCTCAATGTCCCGGCTATTCACGGAAGGTGAGAAGGAGATAAATAATCATTTGCTTTCGGAAGAAATTGAAGAATTTCTTGGGAATCCTACAAGATCCATTCGTTCTTTTTTTTTTGACAGATGGTCAGAACTTTATCTGGATTCGAATCCTACTGAGAGGGCCACTAGAGATCAAAAATTGTTGAAGAAAGAACAAGATGTTTCTTTTGTCTCTTCCAGGCGATCGGAAAATAAAGAAATAGTTAATATATTCAAAATAATTACGTATTTACAAAATACCGTCTCAATTAATCCTATTTCATCAGATCCGGGATGTGATATGGTTCTGAAGGATGAACTGGATATGGACAGTTCTGATAAGACAGAACCCCTTAATCCATTCCATATAATGTCTTTTTCTGGAGCTAGGGGAAATGCATCTTAAGTACATCAATTAGTAGGTATGAGAGGATTAATGTTGGATCCATAAAAACAAATGATTGATTTACCCATTCAAAGCAATTTACGCGAAGGATTGTCTTTAATAGAATATATCATTTCTTGCTATGGAGCGTGAAAAGGAGTTGTGGATACTACTGTACGAATATTAGATGCTTGATATCTTACGTGCAGACTTGTTGAAGTAGTTCAACATATTGTTGTCCACAGAACCAATTGTGGCACCGCCCGAGGGATTTCTGTCAGTCCACGAAATAGGATGGTACGAGAGAATTTTTGTCCAAACATCAAATTTAGTGGTTCCGTTAGGCTAGCTATATGCTGTGTATTATCAATAATTTCCACAGAACACGGTAAGATGATATTTTGAGAAGTTATATATCCAGGACCTTTGACACAAATAGACGCGTTAGGAATTCCTTACAAATTACTTCTCAATACAATTTCTTTCAAATTCATTAAAATTTCATGTACTGATTCTTCAATACCTAGTATAGTAGAAAATTCGTGTGCTAGTTTCTCAGATTTTTCACGTGAGATACATGTTCCTTCTATTTCTCCAAGCAAAGCTCTTCGCATCGCAATGCCGATTGTGTCAGCTTGACCTTTCATAAGTAGAGACAGAATAAAGTGTCCATAATAAAGACGCTTCCTGTCGGCTCTTGATTCAACACACTTCCACTATAGTGTTCGAGTAGATATTGTTACTTTCTCTCGAACTATAATAACATTTGATCAAATCACTGAATTATTTCTTTCGTATAGAGGTTATTATGTCAGCAATAGTGTCCTTGCCTATGATAAACTAAAATTATTATTGCCTTCTAATTTGGATATAATCAAACTTACTTGTTTTTCTTCTGAATTAATGATTTAAACGAATTAATTATTTAAAAGTAATTAGTTTATTCAATTGATTATAAATTTGACATTTCTTAAAGGTATATGCGTGAAACATAATCCAATAATCTACTAGTTAATTTGACTAGTTAATTTGAATTTCATTTATTACATTTACTTTATTTCATTCAAATACTATAACTCAAATATGTTTGAGTATTATTTTCAATGTTATTTCATCTTCTATTTGAATTCGGGCCAAAGAAGTAATGTCACTCGATCATTATCAAACCGACTGTAATCTTTTTCTGTCCGTGAGGATCCCACCAGAGCGTCTTCTTCTTTTAATAGGACATGAACTAGATCAGAATCATTCTCAACAAGTCCATAATAAGTGATCCCATTTTTTTCATCGGGTCCGGGTAGAGACTAAAGGTCTTAAGCAACCGATCCGGCAAAGTCTAATTGAGACATGTCAAGCTTAAAAGTTATCTGTTTCTTTAATAACAAACTACATTTAGGACAAAGAATTCAAAGCTCAATTAAGGCAAGTCAAGACCCATTATCTAAACCTTTGGAAGATTTTTGATAAAAACAAAGGCTTAAATTCTTTATTTATGCAATCACCTTGCTCCTACTTGTCTTCTCACTTTTAATAAGGGAATAGAGATTGAAGGATCCCAATTCTTATATTAAAAGTAATAAGACAAGGAGGAGAAAGGTATCTTATAAATAAAATATTTAGGTTTTTGTCTTATTTACAAATCTTTCAAATGGTTGGGACTTTAGACTTGACTTACTTAAAATGGGTTTTGGAGCATTTAATATTTCTTTAAGAGAGTCGAGCTTTTGCGACTAACCTGACCTAAATGAGTATTAGACCATTCAATATTTTCCTTGAAGGATTGAACTTTTAAGCTTAATTCAACATGATTGGACCTAATCCTACTTGATTAAGATTTATTCTAATTGATGCATGGTTGGGTCTGAGCTTAAGCTAAGCTACTCAAGTTTAATAGAGCTTCGAGCAGGGCTCGAGTTATGGAAAATTATAAAGCTTGACTTATTACAATTCCTAGTTATAACCATCCAACTAGTTATCTTTTCATAAGAGCCAATTCCACCAACTCTTAATGATAGGAAATATAATGGAGTTAACAAATGTCTCCACAAATAAGTTTTATATCCTGTCAGCATAAGTTTAAAGATTTTCACATTATTTTTTTACTATTTTGAGTTTGAATGAGACATAGTGGAGCTAGTTGGAGTTTAAAAGTGCTTATTTCTTTTGTAGGTTATGTCACTACTACTTTGACTAATTATCCCATCCCTCTCTTACTCTTAGATCCTCTTTAGGACTATTTTTCACTAGAGTTTGATATTAAATCACTTGACTTTTAGGATTGTTTTCATACAACCCTTAATGTTAATAGGGTTATCCTTGACATTGCCCTAGATTACATTAGATAATATGACTTAATCCAATATTTTCTTAATCAAGGTTTGAGTCATTCTTTGTAGGACATATATGATTAACCTTATCAACATTTGCATCTTTTTATGTAATCTGAGGGACAAGATGAGAGATATCATTAGGTATTTATTTTCCTTGCCTATGTTCATATGGAATCCAATTGTCCCTTATTTATAGAGACACTTTTGCTACTTATTGGGCAATAAAACATCTCTTAGTCTTTGTCATTAATCTTGACCAATTTTGATCATTAATTATCACATATTACACGCATGATGCAAAAAGTTAGCTAAATTTCTTATCCTTAAAAGTTTGAGCCTATTTTCTTGAGAGTGAACCATCCATTCTTTTATTGTGTAAGGTCCTTTGATAAACTTGTTGTAGTCTTAAAATTAATATTGAATTCTTTTCTTTTTCAATATAGAGAGTACTAAGTATGTTAGGATTAACTGAGGTAGTAAAGCCATTTTTAATAGCTATAATTATGTCATTTTATTTTTCTCTACCCTAATACTATTATCTTTAGGCAAGTTGATCTACCATCTTATAATAATATAGTGATGAATAGATAATCATTTTCATGAGAATAAAGTAAGTACTATGCCTAGCCTTCCTGTTATTATCTAATTAATAACAAAGGTTATGAAGTTTATTTAACTTATTGCCTAAATTATACTAAGTATATCAAGATACCACTAAAAGAAGATAAAAAAGTGATCAATAATAAGAAATCAAACAACATGGAAGATTTAGATAGGAATTTCCTTTAACATCATCTTGTACTAATGATTCATTACGTAGAGATTCTATGACTTGGGCAAGTAAAATTCTCTAAGTTAATAAATTATCACCTTTTAGTATATAACCACCTATCACTAGATTAATCAACTGATATGTTGATTTAATTATCATCTAATAATACACTAATAAAAGGTTTTATCCTAATATTGTAAGCATTACATACATTTATAACTAGTACTCTATTAATACTAAATATCAATACTTAAGTCAATCCACAAATAGGTCTTTTGAAACTTCTGTATGCGAACTAAGATCATATTTAAGCTTTCTCTTATATTTTACTAATATTAAGATCAACATAAATATTTCACAAATACAACCCTCTTTTATAACTATTTTAATCAATTTATTTAAAGGTAAAGCTACGAAATCCTTCTATCTTGAAATAAAAACACTTAGCTATTAATCATAATTGAAATAATAAAAGAAGAGTTAAAGAAATTATAGAAAGTATTTTCTTGATGAAGATCTCAATCTATTAATGTATTTTACTTGATTAGAATGAATTTAAATCTCTTTTCTTGTCAAAGATGACATCCCAAATGTGCTATAGAGTTCCTAGCTCTCTTATGGTTGCCAAACATAAATTGAAAACTAAAAACTAAAACTAAAACCTCCTCAATGAGAGTTTCTCCAACTCTTTAAATAGGAATTCCACTATAGACATAGTCTAGGACATCATCATGTTCTAGGCTGTGTGTACCTTTGCAATTTTGTTTTTCTTTCCAGAGATGAACACTGGTAATGGCACACCATTGTTCTAGGCTGTGTACTCTACTACATCTACTTTGCCATGTGATATAGGCTTCAACCTACTTGTGTATAAGATTATATATTTTAATCTTAGTTCTAGAGAGGAAAATGCTTAGCACATGACCATATGCTAAGTTGTCTGACCAATTTTTTTTTCTAAAGAGGAATATAGGCTATAACACATTCGTATCTAAGACCATGTTCACCTAAAGATGTATTTTCTTCATGATTTTTCTTGTAAAAATCTTCAATCCTTAACAAAACTCATCTATAAGCAATATATCTAAGATGATCTAAAACATAACAAAAAATCAATCAAATTAAGGTAATCTAGATAAGAATATATAACAAAATAACAAGTAAAACATATACATACTATGTACATCAAATACCCCTACACTTAAATTTTGTAATCTTAAAAGCTATCAACCTAAGATAAGTTTCAATTCTAATAGAAAACACGTTCTAATTAAAACAACTAGGTATGATCATTATCTACTTAATGATAGTAGTGCGTCGTAATACTATGCAAAATAAACTAGATCTACAACTATAGAGTGGTGAGTCTAAGCTGATCCCATAGAGAGTGTTTGGTTAGATTTTGTTATGAAATAACCAATGTTTAGGCTTGGGGTGTTTGGTTTGGTTATGAAATAAGAAAATAAAATGAAACTAAACTAACAAAAAAATTAAAGAAAACATTTGAAAATGATGAGAGTGATGAATTCATTGGGAGACCAATTCTTTAGTTTAATCTCGTTCTACACCCAGTTGAACGTACTTCATTGATTTATTGTTCTCAAACCTCTCCTAGAAACTATTGGTCATAAATTAATAATAAGCTTTGTTAATCCCAATTTTTCATTAGGTTGTGTTTAATTAAGAGATGGTCATTAATTAAACCTAGCTACTGAATAACCTAAGATATGATCTCTAGGTTTAATTGGACGGTCGCATTATGAATTAGTAAAACATACCAATCTAAGTAAGAGCCACATACGTTTGAGTCATTTAAACTAGGTTATTTTATCCCTAATGATTTCGAACCATTAGTCGCTATAAATGAATCTCAAATATAACAATTACGGATTATATTGAAATTCTAGCTATAGGTTCATACACAAACAATTGAATGATAATGAGAATATAATCATTCATACATAAAACCTAAACCCATACGCATATGATAACAAAATCAACAGTAAGAAACAAGAAATACAAAGAAGAAATGCTTAACCGATTTGTTGATGTTGATATCACCTCCGTACTAGCGTCGGGATGCTAGCTCTCCATGGATCTCCAAATGGATGGAGCTTTGAACCTTCTCCTGATCTTCTCTTAAAGCTTCACTTAAGGATTTCTCATAGTCAAAAACACCAAACTATTCATATCCTTTCAACTATCACCAAAATGTTCCTTTTATATGAAAACTTAAGATTAATGGATAGCTAGCCTTTCTCACACCCATGAGTCTTCTCATGGGTGTGAGAAGGGCCTCAGGTATGTGTGACATGGTTTTTCACACTCGTGACGCCCTTCTTATGGTCATACTCACAACTATGAGAAGCATTGTATGGGCATGAGAGAGTGTCTCATGTCCATGCAACCTCATGCAGGCCGTGAGTAGTGCTCTTCACTCTTCACGCTTCATGGTCTTCATATTATTGTCTTCTTCTTGCTCTAATCTTCTTCTTCTTGATCCATGAAGAAAAGTGAGTGTGATTCTTCAAAAAATGTCCCAAATATAGTGCTTTCGACTCACTTTAGCTCTTTCACTTTGAAGTTGTACCTAAAACCATAGATGAAATAAAGTATCTTAAACATTTTTATATCATTAAACATTAGTTGTTATTGAATAAATTCATAGTCAATTAAGCACGTATAAATTTCCCCCACACTTAACATTTGACCATCCACATGTAAAACATCTAAATTAAAATCATAAACCCAAAATATTTGCTCATTTTGTATATTGCCCAAGAATACATAATCGTAAACAAAGATGAATGACTTTCAAAAACTATAGCAAGAACATAACATTCCAAGCTTTTACTCATAATCAATCAACATTCATAACTTTTAAAAACTGAGTAATCTAATGATAAACTTGGAAAATGTGTTTAACTAAGATATATCTACGGGCACACTTATCATGATCATGACATTCCATAACTTTACAAATCATTTCATTTCTCCACCACTAAGGTTCACGTGCATAATCATGAATCAAAGGAATTTTTAGGTTGTAATGTGGGAAAGGCTAAGGTGAGATGTATTTGGATAATGTAGTGCAAACACCATCAAAGCTAGTGAAACAAGAAAAACACTCAATGTACCATCAACTGAACAAACCAACATTCACTCACAATTGTGTACATCAATTATGATGAATGCAAAAACTATGTTTCCTAGCTCAAATTCAAGCTCTATCACCGTAAACCACATCAAGCATATGTCACTCTCAAAATTTGATATAAATAAGTAACCATAGGGAGTGACCATCGAAAGCAACATCCACCTCATATCCAACATACTCAGGTAACCTATTTACTTTAGGAGGAAACACTAATCGTAAGTAACTTTGTAACACATATGCATTTCCTCCTTGATAATTTCATTTAAACATTTTTTCTTTTTCTTTTTCTTTTTTCTTTTTCTTTATTCTTATTTTTTATATAAAAATTAAAATAAACTACATTAATATGGGAATTTCATTGATAAGTCATAAAATAGCATCCCAATAATATAACCATCCCAAAAATATGCACACCCCCACACATATACTTTTTTACATCCATAATCATCAACAATAAAAAAATGTTCCACTAGATTTAAGGCTTGGGTAGGACATTTGGTTGGGTTTAAAGCATGTAATGTGGTCAACACAAAAAGAAAGGCCAATAAAGCTCAAGGGGGCTTAATAAATGAAAATTCATGACAATGGGTAGACTATTTGGTTAATGTAGCTTGAAAAACAAAGAATTCCTAATCATTTTCATGTAAATGCATATGATAAAAATGTGGTCTTGAATAAAAAATCAAAGTAAAGTCAGGATGTATGTTTCATGAAGGTCACACACAAATAGAAGACAATAAGAATGATAAGGATGTGTCAATATAATAAGGCTCAAAATATCATTGGCTTTTGTCTACCACTACTCACTACTCTTCTAAAGATAATGCATATCGACCAATTACAAAAGTAAAAGTACATGTTAACTTGCCATAGATTCTTCTAGTTAATTTATTCTCTAATCATGACTATATAGTCCTAGAAGCAATAAAAAACAAGAAATTGTTTACTTGTTTTTTGATTCTCTCTCTCTTTTTGATTGGAAAGTTGAAAACAAGCAAGAAATAAACAAACTTAAAAACACACATGCATATAAAAAAATACAAAAATGTGAAGGAAATAAATTAACATCCCTTGGGTTGCCTCCCAAAAAATTTCTTTGATTAATGTCGCTGGCTCAACTCCATACTTTCTTCTCACGAGACAAAATTATGGTCTTCAAGTATCACAGTTTGAGCTATCTCCACATGAGCTTGTTCAAGATAGGGCCTTAGTTGATAATCATTCACATTTAGCATCTTCCCCATCCTTCAACTTTTAATCTCTACTGAGTTCCTGCACTCTTGGAATATCTTGAATGTCTCCTCATGTTTTTCTTCCTCGTTCAATATCTCTAACCTGCTAGGTAAAATAAATATCCAATTTTAACAACAATTAGGAACTTAGTATTTACCTTCGAGAAAAAAGATGCATCCTTTTCTACTTCTAACTCCTCCACTTTTTTGAAATAAGCAATTCCTTGAGCATTTCTCTCAAGATTCTCAAGCTCCTCTTCTTTCTATAATTTCTTTACATTAATATCCCTTGGGTACATCTCGTGTTGATATGGCTACATTTCTTCGCATTTTGATGCTAGGCAGTCAATAGCTTTTGCCAAGTTCTGGAGTCTACACGTTGTTTCTTGATGGAATTATATCATATCCTACTGAACTTGCAACGTATTAGCAACATAAACATTAACTGATTCTTTTAGAAATGTATCTGAGTTTTGTTGCGACTCCAAATCTTAAAAATTAGACCAAAATTGTCTTTCCTCTTTTTGACATTGTAAAATGTTAGCAG
Organism: Erythroxylum reticulatum; assembly: GCA_025504915.1. Taxonomy (NCBI): domain Eukaryota; kingdom Viridiplantae; phylum Streptophyta; class Magnoliopsida; order Malpighiales; family Erythroxylaceae; genus Erythroxylum; species Erythroxylum reticulatum. The sequence goes on from JANSVA010000216.1 coordinate 20,051,667, forward strand.
CGACAACATTAAGTAGTTCTTTTAGAGATGAACTTGAACCATAATAAGAAGTTTCTAGTCTATACGACAATTGTTGCGCATCCAACAAACTATCACGGAAGTTATTCTGCTGGTTATCCTATCAATAACTAAAGTTAGTATGATTATTCCAATATGAGTGATTGAGCTCAAGTTTATTACATAAATTGGCGATATTGTGATGACTTTTGCTAAACTTTTTGACTCCTATCTCTAGCTTTTGTGCTTCAATTGATTCTTGAGTGTGTGCTTTTATTTTATGTAGTTTGAAGGTAAAAATTGTTACAAATTAGTATTCATTGCACTAATTAATTTTTTGAGAACAATTGATACTACAAACTACAATTTTTTTAATTTTAGGAGACTCAAGGGAAAGGAAGTCAAGAAGAAGATGTGGAATGAAAGAAGGATGAAGTGAAGACAACGAGAGAATGAAGCATAACAGGAAGTTTGCTGCGACAAAGTGGATCTATCGTCGCGGCGAAACACACAGAATCTAGGCTGAACTTTCAAGAAAAGTTTGCCGTGGCGAAGGAACAAGCAACAGAGCAAAACCTTTTGGGAAAAGTTCACCGCAGAAAAAAACATTTGTCGTCGTAGCGAACCTTCGAAAACCTGGACCAATTTCGGAAAAATCACCCAATGTGCGACCCGACCCAGGATCCTTCATTTAAAAACCTACCAAATTAGATTATAGCCGACAGAAACGACAAGAACAAAAATTTTTAACAAGCTTATAGATGATACACACAGTCACGACTCTTCCACTCCACTTGACCATCATCAAGCACTTCTTTCCATTTTTCTATCGCCACATTCATTATCTACTGTTGCTACCATGGATGCTCTTGGTGGGTTTCCGGTTGTGAGTTCTCCTGAAGCAATGCTTGGCTAAGCACCATTTTCTCTTGGTGGGTTTCCGGTTGTGAGTTCATTGATTAAAACCTTGGACTTAAAGAGTTCTTTAAGGTTTATTATTTGGAAACTTAGTGGTTTTTACTCCCACAAAGATTTGTTTTGAACTATGATAGCCAAAGCTCATTTTTCAAGGAGATTTTATCATATTTGATCATTGTTTTAACCTTCGATTTCTTATTCCCAAAAATCCAAAAATATTTTTTTACACACTTCCCTTTCAATTAGTTTAATTTTGTTAGTTCTCCAAAGAACCAAAACCCCCTTCCTAACCAATTTAGTTGCATTTCATGACATTTAGGCTAGATTAGATCCATTGCATTTGGTTCCAGTTAAGTGAGACGACCCGAGGTTGCATTCTATATTGCAATCCTTGGAATTCAATTTTCGATTCGACCTCCAAGGGTAAAACTGAAAGACGAAGCGGATCAAAATGGTGCCGTTGCCGGGGAACCAAGTAATTATTTTTCTTTAAGTTTGCTGTTGTCATTTTTGTTTCTTATTGAGTTAGGAACCTTTTCTTCTACGTTTCCTTTTACATAGTTTAGTGTCATATATGTCAATAGTATAGGATTTTTATTTTCCTTTGCATAGTTTTAAAATTTTGAAAACACAAACAGAAGCATACTGTCACAATTGGACTTTTTATATTTAGCATTCTTTTTGCATTCGGATAGTTTATGAGTCTTTTCTTTGATTACTGTTTGAGCCATGCATACATACTTTCACATGCCATACACGTGGATCCATCACATCTCATCTTTTATTTGACTTTGTGTGCTTGCAAGTAAATTCTGTTACTTTTTATTTACCTTTGAATTGTTCCTGTGTATGCCTTTGAAAGCAAAACTCCTACCTTTTTATCCTGAAATTGACAGATGTTTGAGAAAAATAAAAAAAGAAAGAATAACAAAAGAGAGAAGTAAGGGGTTTGTTGAAGAAGAATTAAGTGAGTAAGATAGTGAGAGCAACCCTGCGGAAGGAGTAAATATGGTCGAGAACCCAGCTTTTCTCCAAAACCCTAACTTTCATGTTAACCATCCTAGGAATGGTGACAATGGAGGTAATGGGGAGCATGAGAGAGTAAGTGAAAATAATGGGAATCAAAGGAGAATGACTATTAGGGAAGCAACAACTTCTGATGTGAATTATGATGCATTTATTACTACTTGTCCTAATTTTGATGTTAATTTTGAAGTTAAGGGATTACTCATTAATTCTCTTCCTAAATTTCATGGCT
>JANSVA010000216.1:20063312-20104607 GCA_025504915.1 Erythroxylum reticulatum
GCTTACTGGTTTGTTTTTAATGTTGTGAACTCACTTTTCTGCCTGCGTTGGTATTCTTAATTAAATCAGGACATGAAGTAAAAGGCTGAAAAGAATACGAACAAACATTAGCTCTATGACCATAAGTTCCATATGTACTACACACCTCTTGATTTGGAACATTTTGGGGTAGTCTTGCAGTTAACATCTTTACATGCCTTGTTAACTTAGCTAACTGCATAGCCAGTTCTTGATTCGAGCTCATTTTATGAACTCTAGATTTTCTTCCCCTTATGCTCTTTTTTTTTTAGAATTAACCCTAACATTTTAAAGATTTCATACATTTCTTTGGTCATCTTCTCTCCCACAACTCCTCCTACTGCATTGTCCACTGTATGCTGACATTGTTGCATTAATCCATCATAAAAGAATTAACTCTCCATATAAAGTGGAAAATGATGGTGTGGACATTGTATGAGCAAGAGCTTGAAGTGTTTCTATGCCTCATGGAATGGCTTCCCTCTGTCTGAGTGAAGGTGCCTATCTTCATTTACAACTCAGAAGTCTTTTGATGGGAATAGAACTTTCCCATGAATTTCTTATACACCTCCTCCTATTTAGTTAATAAATCGGGTAGAAGGGTCATCAGCCACACCTTGGCCTGATCCTTCAATGTGTGTGGGAAGCACCTCATCCTATGTTGATCTTCATTTAGCCCATCCAAAGGGAATGTCTGGAGAGTGGTATAGAATTCTCGAATGAAGTTTAAAGGGTCTTCATTGGGAACCCCATAGAACAATGACAGTATGTTGTAGTGAATGTTCTTCAATTCATAGTTTCTGGTTGCCTATCCTAAAAGTATGTATGACGTGGTAGTACCAATTACTAGTCTAGCATACTCGTTCATTACTGGCTACCTTTCACCCATTTTTTGATCTTCAGGCTTGGGTTCCTCAAGATTGTCTTCAGAGTCCCTTTGAGGTCCTTTTATCCGATACATGTTAACAAAGGGAGCAAGTTCTCTTTCCCAAGACCTCCTTCCTCACATAAACCAAATAAAAAATATTGAATTAATAAGAAAATTACTAAAATAACTCAATGAAATAACACAACAAAAATTTATGCATAAACAGATAAAACAATCAACAAAATAAGTAAAATTAAATTAAGTGTAAACGTTAAGCACCTCCCCAACAACGGTGCCAAAGGCATGTTATGCCCAAAAAGTTCTAAAAATACCTAGGTTGTCCTACTCACAAGTATAAGAGGTAGTTGTACTTTATTACCTAGGGTTGTCTCCTATGGAGGTGAAATTGGTTCACTTAATTAATCTTAAACAAAAATAAGAATAGATGCAGTCCTAAACATTTTATCCATTTTTTTGAGTGAAAGCTTTAAAGAAAATCAAAAAAATTAAAATGATTCAACCAGAAGCAAAAACGAATAGATTAATCGAGGTGGGAAACTCTTAAGAATTAATTTCACTAATTTAATCTCTTATACATGACAACGGGAAAATGATTGGATAGCTGTCTTACTAAAATTACCAATTGGGTTCTAAAATCAACTCAAATATCAAACTAATCTAACTTTCATATTCGAAAAGTTTATTATCCAAATTAATTATTAAAACTAACTAATAATTACCATTTAAGTTAATATATTTCTAATTCTCAACCAAAGCGTCTATAGTTCCTCGTTCCATATTAAACTTCTTCTCTCAATCCTTTGTTTAATACCAAATTGATGCATAGTTTGGTCATGCTATTACATCCATTCAGTTCAGAAACTATAGCAAACATAAGACAACAACATAGTCCCTCAATCATGCATATTTAACTAAAATAGCTATAATACTTAAGAAAAAGAGATTAGCCCATCATGGAAATAACAAGATTCATCATCTTCATGTACTTTAATCCCATCTTTATCAGTATAAGAGAAGTATTAAAGCAACAAATCTAGTAAATGACCAAATGAACTATCAAAAAGCTAACAAAGTATGAGTCTATCAACTTCAAAGCAGTAAGACCAATAAAAAATAAAGAAATATTAAACAGAATGAGTAAACGAGTGTTCAGACACGAGAATTGCAGTGATCCCCTACCACTCTTAAACTTTCTGCATTAGCTCTGAAATCAAAACATAGCGGAAGAATGATAACCAAATCAACATGTTTTAATCCATACATGATACAATATTAGGAAAATAAATAACATAAGAAGATGATCGAAGTTTATCGACTCCTTTGCTACAACGTTGACTCCTTGCTATTGTATCCTCTCCTCGCTATTGTATCCTCAACCAATTTGATCCAACACTTCTTCTTCTTGGAAAACTTGGTTAACAAGATCCTTAGGTGGGAAAGGAGAAGAAATATTGTAGAGGTTTTCCTTAGTTGAAAGAAACAAAAATGAAAGACTCTCTTAATGCTAATTTTCGGTCATGAAAGAAAGAAGAGTGGAAGACCAACCAATGTACTAGCTCTTCCTTTTTCTCCAAAAAAAAGAAAGAGCAATAAATGAGACGTTCTTATTTGTTTAATATGGCTAGATGAAAAGACAAAAAAAAAGACACTTTCACTTTCGGTGGCAAGATGAAAGAAGGGAGAGAGAGCAACAAATGCACTTCTGCCTTCTTTAATCAAAAGAATGTTAAAAGGTTATATGTTTTTCTACATGTCAACATTAAAAGACAACCATTAAACCATTTAATGGTAAGACCATGAAACCATTTAATAAAGACACTATTAAACTATTTAATGATGATGAAGCATGACAAAAACCCACCTTATATTTAGCAATTCAATGCTAAATGTGTAGCTGCCCATTTAGCTATACAAAATCGAAAACTACATCATTGTAGTTTCAGTTTTGCCCTCCTTTTTGTCTTCATAAAAATTGTTCTAATTAATTAAATTAAACCAAAATCCAACCTAATATTAAATGTTCATTTTGGGCTTCTAATTAACAATTAATTAGAGTAAGCCCAACATTTAAACAAAGGATTAAAACCTAATTTAATTAACTCTTAATTAAATTATTCCGATCTTATTATTCTGAATCTAATTCAGTCCTTTCTTTTATTTTCTTTCCAGTAACCTCTATTTATTTTTCTTACTTTGCTTGATAACTTTTCCTAGAAGCCAAGTGGGGAATCTAATTGGACTTATATAATTCAAGCTCCAATAAGCCCATAATTAATTTAATGTCATCAGAATTAATTCCAACTTATTAAATAAATATCATTCCACTAAAGACAATTAGCTGAACTCTTGAATTACTAAATATAATGAGAACATATGCTTCTAATTAGTTGTCCAATTGCAAACTCTATTATGAATCATATTATAGCCATTCGCAGAATAAAGGGTAAAATTACTGTTTTAGCTTTATCTTGATTTCTCATTCTAGGTTTCCCGCTTCACTCTATATGATAATTAACAAACAAGATCTCATCTTGGTGTTAAGACTTGATGGGTAGCTAGTTCATCAAACTACTGGTACCAGTTTAATCACCAATTTCTGTAAAACATCTAAAAGTGATGATATTATTATAAACTCTTTATTTAAGTGAATGTTCCCTGATACATGTTTCAATTAATAATTCCAACATGTAGACACCAGATTGATACTCTATAAAAATCCATTATGATAATATCAAGAATTATAATGAAACACATATGAGTTCACCACTCATCAAGATTGTGGCTCGTAATAAAAGAATGCTAAAGTGTATGTTTTAAGATTAAAGAAACGACCTACTTTATTCTTTAAAAACATACTTGATTCTAGATTCATTTAATAGTTCCATTATCGATAGTCAACTACTATTATGATATGAAACTCATCATTCTCTTAAACTAAACTCCTTTACTTGCACGGAGATAAATCGCAACACTACAGTCTAAACCATAATCAAACGACCTACTTGATTATTCAAATGTGAATCAATTAATTTAAATTCTAATAATATACATGTTTCCCATTCATTTCCATGTATATGTATATTACTTACAAAAGAATCTTGGTACTCTATAACTAGTTATATTATGCTCATATAAATAAAACCAAACTGTTTTGTTTTATTAGTAATCAATATTTTCATTACAAAAACAAATAACTTGAAGAAGATTAAGTTATATGTAAATACACTTGCTGTCTAGGGAACTATATTTACATACCCAACAATCTCCTACTTGCCCTAAAGTAAGTTTGACATATCCCTCATTCCCATCCCTTCTAGATTACCCTCAAAACTCTTTGAAGACAGTGTCTTCGTAAATGGATCAACAAGGTTATGCTCTGTGGGAATCTTTACCACATTCACCTCACCACGTTGTATTATCACCATTATGAGATGATACTTTGTCTTAATGTGTTTGGCAGCTTTATGGTTCCGAGGTTCTTTAGAATTAGCCACTACCCAACTATTATCATAATAAAGTGGAATGGTCTTTTCTGTCTCAGTAACTACCTCCAGATTATGTCTCTACCTCCTAAAAAAATATAGAATCAGAAGTTGATTTCCTTAAATAAACATCTTATTAGAAATTGGAATTTATATATCCTGTCGGAATAAGGTTACTTCTAGAGTAAACAAGCATTAAGTTCTTCATCCTATGAAGATACTTTAGTATACACTTAACCGCAGTCCAATGCTCCATTCCTGGATTGGACTGGAATCTACTTTCCAGTCTTACTACGTAACTGGAATCTACTTACCAGTTTTGCTACGTAACAGATTTCTAGTCAAGTGCAAAGCATAACATACATTAAATGTCCAACTGTCGAAGCATATGAAATGTTGTGCATACGTTTGACCTCCTTTTGAGTCTTAGGTGCTTGCTCCTTTGAAAGTTTGATTCCATATCTAGTAGGAGTGTAATCCCTCTTGGAATCCTGCATGGCAAACTTATTGAGCATGTTCTCAATTAATTGAGACAAGGCTATCTATTTGTTCTTACAATCCCTTATAAGTTTGATCCCTAGAACATAGTTAGCCTCTCCTAAATTCTTCATTGAGAACTGCTCGTTTAGCCATCCTTTGACTATAGATAACATTTCTACATCATTTTAATGAGCAGAATGTCATCAACATATAGAATTAGGAAAATAACCTTACCTTCTTGTATCCTTTTATAGGCACAAGGCTCATCTAGGTTTTGTATGAACCCTTAGGTTTTGATATACTTATCAAACCTAATGTTCCAAGACCTAAATGTTTGCTTAAGTCTATAAATGAACCTCTGCAATTTGTATACCTTATACTCATTACTTGGCTCAACGAATCCTTCTGGTTGGGCCATATAAATGGTCTACTCAAGATCCTATTAAGAAATGTGGTCTTGACGTCCATTTGTCATATTTAATAATAGAAATAGGCTACTATGTACAAAAGAATTCTGATGGACTTAAGCATGGCAACCGGAGAAAAAATGTCCTCATAGTTTATACCCTCTTTTTTAGTATAGCCTTTAGCTACCAATCTAGCTTTAAAAGTCCCTACCTTTCCATCTGATACTCTTTTCCTTTTATAGATCCATTTACACCCTATGACTTTGACATCTGGTGGTAGATCTATAAGGATCTAGAATTCATTGGTGTATATGGAATCTATTTCCAATTCTATCACCTTAAAGCCATATTTCTGCATCAACATCATTAATACCCTATGTATAAGTAATGAGATCCATTTCTTCTTAGTCCAAGATGGCAATTGTGCCTTCTCCTAGACCTAGATACCTGTCTAGTTGTCTCATAACCCTCCCACTACATCTAGGCACTACTTAATGTTCAGGCTGCTTTATCGATTCAGCTCTTGAATCCATTTCAACATCTTGTTCTACTATATCCAAATCAACTCTTGGTGTGGATGAAATAGGTAATTCCTTTAGAAATACTTCACTTCTTCCTTTGTGATTTTTCACAAATTCTTCCTCCAAGAAGGTTGCATTTGTCGACATAAATACCTTCCTATTTTGAGGAATGTAAAAATAGTACCCTCGTGTACCTATAAGATATCCTAGTTACAAACATACTTCTGAACTTGGTTCTATCTTTACTAATTCAGACCTTAGAACATGGGTTGGGTAGCCCCAAGTCCTTAAGTGCTGCAATGAAGGCACTTGGGCAGTCCATAACTCCCTAGGTATTTAAGGCACCAATTTGGATGGAGCAAAGTTAAGAAGATAAGTTGTTGTTTGTATGGCACATCCCTTTCTGGAAGGCTAGTGTAGGACAACATTGATCTTACCATTTCCAATAGAGTCATAGTCCTCCTTTCTACTACACCATTCTGTTGAGGTGCTCGAGGAGCTCACAAGTTGGAAACAATTTCATTGTTAATTAGAAATTTTTGGAACTCTCTAAATAAGTACTCATCACCTCGTTCCAATCGAAGTTGTTTTAATGGCTTGCTTAGCTGCTTTTCAAATTCTTTGAATCTTTCAAAGGATTCACTCTTTTTACGCACCAAATACAAATAGCCATATCTAGAGTAATCATCTATGAAGGTTATAAAGTATTCATAACCTACTCTTACTTTATAACTTCCTCTAGCTTGTACGTGCATGGAAAGATCCATAATGGGGGCAAGTGGCCTCCAAAAATTTCATATAAAAAATTATTATCTTAAGTTTTGATCTCATAAAAAATAAAATTTTTCTCCCATCAAATTTTTTCCCCCATTAAAATTTCCCCCACTCCAAAAAATTTCTAGATCTGTCCCTGTGTTCAAGGGCCCACTCACATTAGTGTGTACTAGGTCCAACGTGGATTCAGATCTATTTCTTTTGGAAGGAAATGATGCCTAGGTCATTTTTCCTTCAATACAAGATTCACAAGTGGGCAATGAATCATTATCCAAGCCTATAAGGATCTCATCCTTTACTAATCTTTCAAGTTTGTTTTGTTTGATATGACCCATTCTTAAGTGCCATAGATATTTTGAATTAATGCTAGAGTCATTGGATTGTCTTGGAATATTTTGGTGTTTAGTTAGCTTGTCATAGGTTCTATAAAAACAATCCCTGTTTAATTATTGCATTACAAATAAAATCCTTATTCTCATATATTAAAACAAAAAATTTAAAATATAAGAAATAACTAGATTTTATTAAACAAAAAACAGAAATCATGTTCCTTACAATCATTGGGATGTAATATATATCCCCCAAATATAACCTATAACCACTAGGAAAGTCTAAGATAACTACTCCTACTAATTCTACCGAAACGTAGGATCCATCTTCTATCTTAACCTGAAAATAGCCTTTAGGTAGTCTTTTCCTTTGCTGGAATCCTACAAAGTATTGCAAAGATGATCAGTGGCTCCTGAATCTAATATTCAAGAATAAGATGAATCTGCCACATTTATAGTTCCTAAAAAAATTAGGAAACCCATACCTTGTTTGCTTTTGAGGGACTCAAGGTAGACTGCACAGTGTCTTTTCCAGTGGCCCTTCTCACCACAGTGGAAACACTTTCCCTTGGTGTCCATTTTGTCCTTCTTTTTCATAGGTTAGACCTTGACCCCTATTTTGGCCTTCTTTTTCATTGGACCCTTCTTCTTTTGCTTGCCTTATCTTTGGGCTTAGAAGAAGATACTACATTAGCCTTAGGCCCATTAGCCTTAATATTTAATATCTTCTCCATACTCTGGACGGTATTCATCAACTCACTCAAGGTGTAATCCTTGGTGTTGAGCTCATAGTGCAACTTAAACTATTGAAAAAGAAGAGTTTAAGCTATTGATGATCATGATCATCTGCGTTTCCACATCCATGTTCGCCCCAAGCATCTCAGCCTCAGTAACCGCAAAGATTACCTTGAGCATGTAATCCCACACTGGTTCACCAGGCTTTTGTCTGAGATTGTGAACGGTTTAGATAGCTTTCATCCTTGCATACCTAGAGCTCACACCAAATATCACATGTAGGTGATGGACCATTACACCGGCATTTTTCATGCCTACAAGTTACTTTTGCAACATTACGCTGAAAGAAGCTAGAATATAGCACTTGGTAGTCTTATCAGCATTATGCCATTGCTCATGTTCTTAAAGTTGCTCAGAAGTTGACTTATCACCTGGAGGTGCAGGCTCATTGTCCATTAATACCCATGAAATTTGTTCATATTAGAGAACAATGTTGAGGTTTTGTCTTTATTGATTAAAATTCTCTCTATTTTCTAATTTTTTATTAGTCAAGAGCAATGTACTGGATTTATATTGTGGTGATTATGTCTGAAAATATGAATTATTAAAGAATAAGGATAACAATATTGGAACTTTGTATAAAATCATGATGCATATATGCATGATGATAGATTTAACAAAACTTAAAAATTAAATCCTTATACAACGGTTATTTTTCTTATCTATAACAGACTAAGTGACGGTGGGTCATCTTATCCATGAAAAGAAAATCTGGGACCATTCAACTAAAAAAGCTACCAAGCATCTTCATACCTAACTTTTTAAGAAGCGTCATAATTTGTTCTATACATATATCAACAGAGCTACAGTGGGTAGGTTATTGATAAAATATGTTAAGTGTGTAACCATTTGATTTATCCACTAAAGGTACTTACAAACCATGCCTTAGTGGGAGGTCACATTTACTATCAATGAGTTGACTTATCCTTTAGGAGACCCAAACTATACAAGATGTAGGATTCATGTTCTTCGATGGGGAGTAACACTTCACCACATGCAAACAGGCCATCATATGGAGACCGTGGACTCTCACATGAGCATTTAATCTTTTTGGTCTTTAAGTTTTAATAAATACCATCTTGTCTAGATGCAATTTATTAACCATCCTATATTGTTTCATTATATATCTAGTACATAATGAATGCATGGCAAAGCCTAGGGTTGGCAATTATTCTAAATAGCATACATTCATATAATATCACATATTATTAGCACCCATCCTTCCATTCATCTCATGAATTATAAAAACTACTTTTGAATGTCCATCCTAGAACATAAATAATTACAGGGCTCTTTGGCCCATGAAAAAAATTTCTTGGGGTTGGAACTTCTGCTTCGAACTCTTCGCTCAAATAACCCGACCCATTCGATACAAATGTGTAATGGCATTTATTTAACAAATCTTTTTATTTTTTACAAAACTGAATTTTGTCAACAGGAAAATAAAAATTCTAGAACTTGAAAAACTCATAAAACTGAATTTTTCAAGAGAAACACAAAATTCCAGCACTTGAAAATCTTACAAAACCAAATTTGTCAAGCGACGCATAAAATTCCAACACTTGAAAAACTCATAAAACCGAAACTACCATTACACCAAAACATAAAACAAAACTATTACCTATTCTTTTGTTCGATCTATGACTGCTTCATCTTTAACATTACAAAAATTTGTACATTACAAAATCAAAGAAAACAGAAAAATGAAGACAAGGAGGAAACATGGCAATGATAGGCCACCCTCCTTGTTATAAACTAAAATAAGAAAACTTACAAGGTAAATCTACATTCTATGGACAACCAAAAGAGCAAAACATACACCATATATTTCTATCACAAAAAATATATAGCATACATAAATATAATTGCCAGCCCATGTAACATATAGGAACTGAATCATGCATAATAAAAAATGGCTCTGATACCAATTGTTGGATCGAAAAACATCATCATATGAGATTTGCCTAAATAGTATATTTCAAAAACTTTTTTCGAAATCAAAACACAATGGAAGCATGATAACAAAATCAACATGTTTTAATCCATTCATGATACGATATTAGGAAAATAAATAACATGAGAAGATGATCAAAATTTTACCGACTCCTTTGCTACAACTTTAACTCCTCGTTATTGTATCCTCTCCTCGTTATTGTATCCTAAACCAATCCGATCCACCACTTGCTCACCTTGGAAAACTTAGTTAACAAGATCCTTTTGTGGGACAGGAGAAGAAATACTATAGAGGTTTTCTTTAGTTGAAAGAACTAAAAATAAGACTCTCTCAATGCTAATTTTCAGTTATGAAAGAAAGGAGAGTGTAAGACTAACCAATGCACCACTTCTTTCTTTTTCTCAAAATAATAGAGAGGGAAATAAATGATACATTCTCATTTGTTTAATATGGCTAAATGAAAAGACAGAAAACAAAAAATGGCGCTCTCATTTTCGGTTGCAAGATGAAGACGGGAGAGAGAGCAACAAAAGCACTTGTTCCTTCTTCAATCAAAAGAATGCTAAAAGGTTTATATATTTTTCTTCATGCCAACATTAAATGACAACCATTAAACCATTTAATGATGATGAAACATGATAAAAAAACCCACCTTATATTTAGCAATTCAATGCTAAATGTGCAGATGTCATTTAGTTATACAAAACCAAAAACTACATCATTGTAGTTTCGATTTTGCCTTCCTTTTTATACTTACAAAACTTGTTTAAATTTAGTTAATCTAGTTAATTAAATCAAACCAAAATCTAGCCCAATATTAAATGTTCATTTTGGGCTTCTCATTAACAATTGATTAGAGTAAGCCCAATATTTAAAAATAGGCTTAAAACCTAAACCGAATTAGATTTATAATAATAATATCGGAACAATTTAATTAACTTTTAATTAAACTGTTCCGATCTTATTATTCTAAATCTAATTCGGTCCTTTCTTTTATTTTCTTTTCGGTAACCTCTATTTATTTTTCTTACTTTGCTTGATAACCTTTCTTAGAAGCCAAGTTGGGAATCTAATTGGACTTATATCATTCAAGCTCCAATAAGCCTAGTTAGCCTTATTGGGTTTTGTTTTGGATCATGAGTTATGTATTGACTTAATTTTGATGGATTTAACCGATAGTTACTCAAATTTGTGCTTAACTATCGGATGAACAATATATCTGGCACAATTTCTAAGCTGGTCAATATGTTTAAGGCAATTGAGCCATCTGTTTGTAAGGACAAGGTTGTGATGCTGGTGGACTCTTCTGGTTCGAAGGAAAAGAGCCAAAAGAAGAAAAAAGTTTGCAGGGCCTAAGGGAGGTGTCAAGAAAGCAAAGAAGACTGCCTTAAAGGGAATTTGCTTCCATTATGGCAAGGATGGCTGCTAGAAGAGAAACTGTAAGGCCTATATGGAGTCCTTGAAGTAAAAGAAGGCATCTGATAACTTTTAGACCTAATACATACTAATATTTGTGGCCTGATGTCTATATATGCCAAAGGTGGTTTTGTATACTTCATTACCTTTATTGATGATCATTCTCAATATGGGTATGCATATCGTAAGAGATACAAGTCTGAAGCCTTTGAAAGGTTCAAATAATTCAGAAATGAAGTTGAGAAACAACTTGGGAGAAGTATTAAGTGACTTCAATTGGATCAAGGTAATGAATACATAAGCCAGAGTTTCTAGATTATCTCAGGGATAAAGGAATACTGTCCCAATGGACTCTACTTTACATGCCACAACACAATGGTGTGCCTAAGAGGAGAAACTGAACCATGTTAGACATGGTGAGGTCTATGATGGGTTTACCAAATTTACCAAAATCCTTTTGGGGGTATGCACTCGAAACTTCTGTTTATGTATTAGATAGAGTCCCATGCAAGTAGTTGATGTTACTCTATATGAGATATGGACTGATAAGAAACCCTATCTTCCTCATATGAAAGTTTGTGGTTGTCCTACTTATGTGAAGTGGATTTAGTCAGATAACCTTGAAGCTAAATCTGACAAATGTCTATTTATAGGATATCCTAAAGAAATTATAGGATATTAGTTCGACCATGTTTTGAAACAAAAGGTGTTTGTTTTAAAGTATGATGTCTTTTTAGAGAAAGAGTTTCTTCTAAAAGAAGATAGTGGGAGCAAAATTAAACTTGTGGAAGTTCAACATGCTCAAACAGATGTAGATCAATTGGCTAGATTCAAGACTAATGTTCATGAAGATGAAAAAATAGTTCAACCTTTTGACATATAAAAAGTTCATAGGTCAAGTAGGATACATCATGTTCTCGAGAGACACAGATTTCTCATAAGTGAACTTATTGACACATTGCTCATAGAAGATGATGAGCCTACTACCTATGAAGAGGTTTTGAAGAGTTCAGAATACGACAATTGGCTTCAAGTTATGAAATTTGAAATAGATTCCATATACAAAAACCAAGTATGGACTTTGGTTGACCTACACGAAGGGATAAAACCTATAGGGTGCAAATGGGTTTTCAAAAAGAAAATTGACATGGAGGGTAATGTAGTTGCCCATAAAGCTAGGCTTGTAGCTAAAGGTTATTGTCAAAGGCAAGGTGTTGACTATGATGAAACATTTAGTCCAGCAACTATGCTTAAATCCATTAGGATACTCCTAGCCATTTTTGCTCATTATGATTGTGAGATACATCAAATGGATGTGAAGATGGATTTCCTTAATGGAAACTTAACCAAGGATGTATATATGAAACAACCTGATGGTTTCATATCCATAAATAGAGAAAAGGTACGCAGGCTTCAAAAATCCATTTACGAGTTGAAGCAAGCATCTAGGAGTTAGAATATTTGATGAGACAATCAAAGAGTTTGGTTTCTCGTAAAATCTAGATAAGTCGTGTGTGTATAAAAAGGATGGTGGGAGTGCAATTATGGTCCTTATACTGTATATAGATGATATATTGCTAATAGGAAATGATGTATCTACTTTACAATCAGTCAAAATTTGGTTAGCTAATAACTTCTCTATGAAAGACCTTAGATAAGTAACTTACAATTTAGGGATACGGATATATAGAGATAGATCTAAGAGGTTGCTCAGTCTTTCTCAGTCTACATGCATAGACAAGATGTTTAATAGGTTTAGCATGTAACATTCCAAGAAAGGGTTTATCATGTAACAGTCGGATTACACTCTCTAAATTTATGTGACTAAAGACACAAGATAAGAGGACTTGTATGATTTTGATTCCTTATGCTTCGACTATAGGATCAAGCATGTACATTATGTTATATACTAGAACCCATGTATTGTATGCTCTATGTGTTATGAGAAGATACTAATTGGACCCTAGTGAGGGTCATTGGGTGGCTATCAAGAATATCCCTAAGTACTTGAGAAGAACTAAGGATGTATTCTTAATGTATAAAAAAGGTGACCTTGTGGTAAGCAGGTATACTAGAGTCAGTTTCCAATCTAATAAGGATGAGTCCAAATCCTATTTCGGATATGTATTCACATTGAATGGTGGTGTAGTCAGATGGAAAAGTTCTAAATAAGAGACGACTGTAGATTTAATGACAAATACAGAGTATATTGCAGCTTTAGAAGTGGCAAAGGAAATGGTTTAGATCAAGAAGTTCATCATGAAACTTGATGTGGTTCCAAGCATTGTTGACCCAGTACATTTGTATTATGACAACAACAGGGCTATAAGGCAGGAGAAGGAGTCGAGGTCTCATCAAAAGTCCAAACATGTACTTAAGCGCTACCATTTGATTAGAGAAATCATTGGTAGAAATGATGTCAAGATAGAAAGAGCTCTCACCGATCAGAATATAATTGATCCGTCGACTAAGCCTATTTCCCAAAAGAGTTTTGTGTCATATGTACACACCTACGGTATTAGATATCAAGGTGATTGGCTTTAGGGAAAGTGCGAGTTTGTTAGAGAAGTGCTCCTAAGGCAATCACCTTTAGCACTTATTGTACAAATCATTTTATGATTAATAAAGGCATTTTTCATTATTTCGATGTTTATACTTTTATGGATTTGATGTTGATCTTAAATTGATTTAATAAAGTCCTTGATAAAAAACATAGTATGGAGGAAATCATGATGAGATAATGATATTGAGATTCCTATCATATGTAATTATGTTAGTATCTGAACTTTCCCTAGTCATAGGATTAATGAGATGGGATATCATTAATCCGGATAGACTAACACATGTTAACATGTTATACTCCTTAATTGGATCAAGTAGTAGATTTCATAAGCTATAGATATGAGTGGTTTAGAGTTAACATGTGAATGCTTACTAAGGGTAGTAAGTACATGGGATTGATCTACTATAAGACAATCATATGGATATTGTATTCTAGTGTCAATGATAGTCTCATCATAGCAATGGTGCAAATATCTTTCAACTTGAGCTGCTCAAGGATATCTCAGATACTGATCTTGTACTTTGACTCCATTCATTGGTGCCTTTTAGGGGTTACTCATAAGGTAGTGATTTGGTACAACATAAGGTATTCGGAGGTAATTGAGTAGTCAATAAAGGATTCACCACTCCTGATAGAAGGAGATGATAACCATGGCCTCTTATTGGGTCATTACTTGGGAGCCTCTGGCCAGAGCAAATATGTGTCATAAAGAGAGTCTTTAATGATACACAGAGTAATGAGATCTTTAGGACAAGATCTAATATCACTTGTACTAGATGTAATGTAGTTAGTCTAGTGGGAGTTGACACTTTAACCATACTCTGATCTAAGTGAGGTATAGATGGTGAAAGGACAAATTGCATGGCAACATTACGTGTGGAAGAGTTCGTACTCAAACCACTGACTTTTTGGTCAATTGGGGGTCATGACGTGTTGCTAGATACCTCTCTTGACTTACTTGAATTAAATATTAATTCAAGTGACCAACATAACCGGGAACCTAATGGGTCACACATATAGGAGATCCAAATGATGAGTAAAATGGTCTTGAATGGTGATTTAAGATATAAGAGAGTGTTTCGGGATTATATCGCGATATGATCGTGATAGAAAATGTTGCATGGAATGGATTAGAAACAAATGTTGTTAGCTATCAATTTGTTCATTAACTTCCCAAAACTTCCATTAATGCATGCTATTTATGGCCATTAACTTCTCAAAACTTCCATTAACGCATGCTATTTATGGTTATTAACTTCCATTAATGTATGTTATTCATGACCATTAACTTCCCATAACTCTCCATTAGTGATGGGGGTTATCGAAGGCCAAAGGGTGCAGAAAATATAGATGATTGTCATGCATTTTGTGTAAGACACAAGTGAAAGAAATGTTCTTTCTAACACACACACTCTTTTTCTCTCTAAGTCTCACAAGAGTTCTTGTCTTTCCTAGAATTCTAGCCATCTCCTAATGAGGTTTAATCCTTCTATCTTTGTGTGTACTTTCGTTAGAGACGATCTACGTTGATCATTGTGGTTTACAACAATCCAACGGGGAGAAGATTAAAGAATGAAGGAGATTGTCGAAAATGTATATAAACATCTTCCATTCATGTTTTTGTTTTCTATATTTATATGCATGAGTAGATCTGGTTTTTGATGTTCTGTTTTATTTTTTTCTGCGTATATTTGATATATGTTATGTATGTGATGCATGACCGAAACCTTACATATCATCCTTTACACCTTTACCCATATCAATAGGATTAAAGAGATCCTTGAAATACGAAAGGTACTTTACTATGGGCCTCCAAAGTAAGTAATTTGATAATGTCAATGTGACCATAAAGTTTATTCCACCTTCCACTAAGATGGCTCTTACACCCGTTGTTAGGAGACAAGAGAAAAAAAAACAAAAAAACAAATCTTTCTTTAATGGATCAACTTAATCGCAGTAACAAAGCACTCTAATAAATTGTGATCAACAATGTCAAAAATAAAAACTTAATAAAGAAAAGAACAAAGAGATTTACATGAAAAACCATCCAAAGTAGAGGGAAAAATCACAAGCCAAATTGATAAGCAAATCCACTAATCATAAATAAGGATTTACAAGATTTGATCTCTCACCCCACAACAATAAGTTGTCTTATAAAGATTTCAAGATTGAAATAAAAGGAAAGTTACATTCTCTCACCCTACAAAAAATGTAACTTT
The DNA here is from genome assembly GCA_025504915.1 of Erythroxylum reticulatum. Lineage (NCBI taxonomy): Eukaryota > Viridiplantae > Streptophyta > Magnoliopsida > Malpighiales > Erythroxylaceae > Erythroxylum > Erythroxylum reticulatum. The sequence goes on from JANSVA010000216.1 coordinate 20,079,160, forward strand.
CTTTTTGTTTTTATCTATCACTATGTGAACAACTACTACTATAACCATTATAATTGATTGCCAAATTTCCTTTTTCTTTACTAGTGGAATTCTTTTAGTATGAATTGTGTAAGTCAGAAGTATTAAAAATTCTATTAATTCATCTTGTACACAAATTTTTTTCTATATTTAGGTTCTCTACAAAGACTCTTGGCTAAATTTAAGTTCAAAAGATATGCATCATTCTTATGGTTAAGAGTTACTCTCATAGTTGAGATGAAGGGCTTAAGTCATGATGATTCATGAATTAAAGCATTGAGAGGGAACTTGATCCAATATCCACAATCTGCAGCATTATTTCACAATCCTCAAATAACTCCCATATGGGAGAATCAATTCACCAATAAGTTCCTAATATCACAATCCTTATAAGTCACCAAATGATCCTAAAACAACTAATTTAACCCAAGAAACCCAATTCAACACATCAATCATTTTTATTAGCTTAAACTTAGAACTCTTTTTTATGAACTTGAAATCAGAAATTTTCATAAACCAAGAAGCCAATAACTTTAATTTGCAATATTGATGCAATAACCACAAACAAAAGTCTTACCTTTTTCCTCATGTTTTTCTTTTGACCTGCGCTAACTTGTGGTCGATGCTTATTCTTTCCATTTTCTTTTAAATCTGAACAATGGGAATGAAACTATGTCTCAGTGGTGGCGGTGGCGTTGATCCTTGATAGTTATAGGTTACATTATTCTTTAATGGGTAATTTCTTATATTTTTTGTTGTTAATTATATGATTTGTGCATGTTTAGGATTAGAATTGTGTTTGTGTGAATATGTGTTTATGTTTTTGAATGTTATATAGTTTAGAGCATGTTTTCGGGCTTTGATTTTACGCGTTGGAGGTGGTTTGATGTACTTGTTAGTATTTGAGATCAGGTAAAGAAGATCGAAGAAGTTTGGAGGAAGACTCAGGGCCACGATAGTCACATCCTAGTTGCAATCGTGATAGAAGCAGCCAGACAGGGACTTATCACGATCGTGACATACCTTTCACAATCGTGACAAGCGCAAGGATTTGCTTTTATTTTTAAACTTAAAAGGTTGTTTTGGACTTTTTTAGCCTAGATAAAACCCAGTTTTTACCCTAAAAGGAAAAAAACTATAAAAGGAAAAGAAAATGACTAATTAGGAGAGCCTCCACTTGCCACTTTTGGAAAGAATCAAGGAAGAGGAAAGAAGAGAACAGGAGCTACTACTGCTACCACTCCCAGTCCATTCCAAGTTAACTTTCTCAAATCATCTTTTATTTCTTTCATTTGATGTATAAGATTGATATGAGGATGATGAATTTGTGTTTAAGGATGTTCTAAACTCTTTTTGGCATTTGTTCTTGAATCAATGTTAAGTTGGCTTTTTATGATGTTAATGTATTGGTTATTATGATTGTTTGCCATATTTGCATGTTTCGGTAACAAATCGAGAGAGTGAACCAATAGTAAAAGGATTAGGTTAGGTAATGAGAGTTAACAATCTAATAGATCACAAAAACAATCAAATCGGTAATTTATATGAATTGAGATCTCGTGTGAGTAACCCGATTTTGGAATATAGCTTGTTTTTGTTAATTGAGAGATTGCAATTTTAGTAATTCGATTCAATTAAGGTTTAATGATTAGAAATCAAGAGAGAGTAATCCACCCTTCGAAATTCTAGGACCAATACTGATTAACTTAAAAGTAATTAAGTTAGAATTTGATGATAGGAAAAATCTCTTTTTCCCATAATATGTTATTTGTCCTCGTGTGATTTTCGATTTTTCAATTAGTTATGCTCAATTTTAATTTCCTTACATTAATTCGTTGCAATTTCAATCGATTCATAGTCATTTGCTTAAATTTTTGTTTTAGTTTTTATTTCATTTTAATTACAATTTCTGGACCTTAGACTAAGTTAAGATTAATTTAGTTCACTAATTCCTCGTGGGATCGAAACCACAACTACTACGCTTACAACCTGTGCACTTGCAAAACATTGAGACTTTTATAGAATTAAAACTTGCTAAACAAGTTTTTGGCAGCATTGTCTGGGATTTTTTAGGATTAGTTGGATTCCTTTAATCTAAGAAAATTTCACCTGTCTTGTGTATGTGCGGTTTCATGAACACAAGAGTTACTAGGAGTTCAAGTTGGATCGTCAAAGCCTTATCACTTAAAATCATCCATTTGGAATAAGCAATTCAACAAGTAAGACCCTAAAAAGAAAAAAATATCCAATGGTAGAAGAATTTCATCAAGAATTCAATGAAGGAGGAAACCAAAGAAACCAGTTACGAACCTTTGTGGATTTCATAAGATCGAAGTTCAATGTTGTAAATCTAGGTATGACTCAACCACTTGCTCAAGCAGTATTATTTGAGAATAAGATTACCTTATTAAACATGTTGCAAACAAATGTGTAGTTCTACAGATTAACTAATAAGGATCCTAACACTCATATAGTGAATTTCTTGAAAATATGCAATACTTACTAATATCACGGAATGTTAGAAGATGTCTGTACGATGAGTCTTTTCCTTTCACGCTAAGGGATAAAGCTAAGGCATGGTATTATTCGCTAAAACTTGCAAATGTCAAAACTTGGGAGTAGCTAGTGCATGCATTCCTAGACAAGTACTTCCCTCTCATAAAGACTACGAAATTGATAAAGGAAATCACAAATTTCAAACAAAGTGATCGGGAGTCGCTTTACAAAGCCTGGGAAAGATATAAGGATTTGAAAAGGAGTTGCCTCACTATAGTTTAGCTAAGGAATTCTTGCTACAAACCTTCTACAATGGAGTCACTCCATCCACACGAGGCATAATAAATGTAGCATTTGGAGGATCTCTTATGAGAAAAATAGTTAAGGAAGTGAAGGTGTTGTTGGAGGAGATGGCAAGTAACAGTTGTCTTTGGATGATAGATAAAAATAGACAACACATAACAATTCGAGAGTAAAGGGAGCTATAGTTGTTGACTTAATAACGAAAATGCAAGCCAAAATTGATAACTTAACCCAATAGCTTAATAACATGAAAAGCTCCTCTTTAGCTCCTATCGAAGTAATTCAACAAAGATGTGAGTTATATGGATAAGACAACCATCACACCATCGACAGCTTTATGATGTAAAATAACATATCAAAGTAGCTTAGTTATATAGGAGCATAGTTTGGTTGAGGACATGGGAACGATCCCTACATAATCACATACAATCCTAGGTGGAAGAACCACCGAAACTTTTCATGGTTAAACAATGACGGAGGTCAATTGTGACCTTAAAGGCCACCTGGATTCCCATAGGAGAAACCAAACTCCACGGACACTAAGTTAGACAAAATCTTGGACAAGATTGGAAGAATGGATGAAGATCACAAGAGGTTGGAAGAAAGGTTCGAACAAGTAACAAAGAATCATGCCTCTTCTATCCATAACTTAGAAGTCCAAATGAGCCAATTGGAAAGTGCATTATCTGTATGAAATGTAAGAAGCCTTCTGAGCAATACAGAAACAAATCTGAAGGAAAAAATAATGGCGATCACCCAGGCCAATGAAGAGAAGCTCAATCAATTTGAAGAAGAAAAGAAAAGGGTTAACAGAAGTTCCTTACAAAGTAAATATAACTTGACAAAAATCAAGGAATTTTGACTTACAATTTCATACCCCATCCTGACACAGAGAAAGACAAAGAAGTAGATTTAAATCAGGTTCTTGATATGATAGAGCAATTGAAAACACGACTTGCCCTTGTGGAATCTATAAAAGATAATTTAGGAAACATAGAGGAACTGAAGAAGTTAGGAGGTAAAATATTAAATAAGGAAAAATCCAATGAAGTGGCAGCACTACCACAAAAGTAAGATGATCTAGGGGATATTTATATTCCCTATACTATTAGTAGTGTCAGGATAAGGCTTTTTTAGAGTTAGGAGCTGGCATAATTATGATGCCTTACACTTTATGCAAAAACATGGAGTTAGGTAAAATAACACTAATCAGGATGTATATGCAAATGGTTAATAGATCAATCCAACATCCTAGGGGCATAGATAGGGACATTTTTGTTAAGGTTGACAAATTCACCTTTCCCATGGACTTCAGCATCTAAGACATAGAGGAATATTTGGAGACACTCCTTATCCTTGGATGACCATTTTTAGCTAACACTCATTTTCTTATCATCGTTGATGGAGGTAAGCTAACTTTAAGAGTGGGGGATGAGAGGGTTTCATTCAAAGTGTCTAATGGTACAAGAAATTCTTTCAAATCTGTGGATGCTATCAAAAGGAACAAGTCTTGTGAAAAATTTGAGCAGATTTATACTTACAAGGATCCATCAGAGAAACCACAAATTTGAAAGAATAATTGAAATAAGATGATGGGGAAGAAGGGTGGTGATAAGCACAATCTGGTAGCTTATTTACAAGTTATGAAACTCATAGGGGCGCTACAATTACATGATTTGTTTGAACCACCATGAGCAAAAGAAGTACGTCGAGCTAGCGATGGTAAATGAAGCATTGCATAGTAGGCAACCTATGATGTTAAATTTTTGTGGTTTTATCTTTTGATTTAGGTTAGGATTTCAATTCTGTTTTTTCATACTTTCCAATACATGTTATTATCTTGGAAAAATTAAGCTAGGTTTCTTTATCTCTCTCTCTAGTTTTCATAATGAATTGGAAAGGTATAAAAAAAACAATAAGGTGATGATGAAAATATAAGATACGGAAGGAATTCGAGAGTGCCATGAGAAAAAGGGGAAAGGAGTGTAAAAATTCCCACTGTCATAATCAAAGCTCCTTAGTCATGATCGTGACCCAATTTTGCGATCTTCGTCATTGTATTACCTTAAAAATCCCTTCTGTCATGATTGTGACCTGTGGAGGGGCAGAATGGGAATGCAAGAATTTTAAAGCTTTTTTCTCAATTTTACTCCTCCTTTCTCTTACCTAACCTATATATTCACCCTTACACTCATTTTTCTCACCCGTAACACTTTCTCTACTCTCTCTCTAACAAACAAACTTTATCCTCTCACCTCTCTCTACAAATTTTTTCTTCTCTATAAATTCTTCACATCTCTCATTCGAAAAGGGACTAAGAATTAAACAGATGGCTAAGCACGTTTAAGGAAAGGGAAAAGTATAAGTGTCAAGTGTTGGACAACATAATCTAGTGGTAGATTACAGAGCACCCATCTCGATCTACTCGAAAAAGGAAGGTAATTGTTTCTAACCATTAGCCTCAAAAAGATTGTTGTGCTTAGATACTTGAACTTTGAAATATTAGAAAGAATTAGATTGAAAGAAAAGATTGAAAACTTAGGAAACAAAATTCAATGGGAAAAGTTTACACATTTTAACTTTGTCATTTATGAAGAACTCACCTTTACATTCTTCACATCCCTTCAATATGAGCAAGGTAACTTGAGAGAATTATGGTTTCAATTTTGGGTTGACTGTATGAGTTAAATATTGAAACTTTATGTGAAATAGGTGGATTCCTTGAATCAATCATAGTGGACCAGCACGATGACTTCTGTGCCACACATTATTGAGCCCAATTGACAGGGTTGGACAACTTTGATCTTAAGAATGCACACAACAACATCATTGGTAATCCCGAACACTTATTGTTACACAAGTTCATGTGCCAAACTATTTTTAACAAAACTAAAAGCAACAAGTGTTTGGTGAAGGAGTTATTTATTTTCTGGTGTATGGATAATAGCATCTAAGTTTGTACATCCACCTATATTTTTAACAATCTTATTGCTTCTTCGAAAAAGAGAAGCAATAATCTTGGTATAGGGTACTTGGTTATCGTTATTGAGGATTATTACGATGTTAACAGTGATGGATTGACTGTGCATCCTCTTGAATTTCTTAACACTCGTAATTTAACAAGAGCTGAGATCTTGAAGTTTTATAATATGAAACTTTGAGATGTTAGTGTAAAATCACATGTTAAGAGTAGGGATGGATAGGCTAGTTCTAGCTCGGCACCACCATAACAATAAGTGGAGGAGTCAACCAACAAAGAATTTGGAGAAGAGGAAGAAGCAGGATGGGAGAACGTACTGGAAGCAATTTCAAACATTAAAAAGCCAATTGCAAATGATGCCAAGGTGTTGAAGGAGGTGAGAGAGGAAAAATGTCAACAACATTGAGACATCTGAAGCATTTATAAATACTCCGCTACTCATGGCGTAAAGATTCCACCTCAGACACCATCACCACCTCAATCTTCATGACAGATTTTTATAATCTAACCTTTGTATTTTTATTTTATTTTTATGCTTTTCCTATTATTTGGTTTTATTCCCACCTTATGTGTTGTTTGTTCCTCTCCCATTGAGGATAATGTATTGTCTAAGTGTAAGCAGGTTTACATTATATTTTTATTTTTGAATGTGAATTTTGGATATTGTATGTTATTTTTAGTTTTTTCTTAGGTTTTCATAGTGTGAATCATGTAGATGTGTTAATGGATAGGATTGAATCGAAGTAGTTTGGCTTTAAACATAGTGTTATAAGTTGTAAATATTTATTATCTTGTGCAATTCGTGTTCTAGGTATCTTTAATTAAAAATGCATGTCAATTAGGACCTAACGTTAATTTGCTCACCTTAGGAAATTTGTTACATACATTTATAATCATAGGTCAGTTGAACAAGTAATGTTGTTTGTATGTTTTTATGAAAATGATTGCCTAAAGAAATGAGGTAGGCAATAAAATGTGAAAAAAAATTGTGCGTATTTCTTAAGAAAATAACTACTCCATTGTTCTTCAAGTTATCAATAGAGCTAATAGCCAGCTGATAATGTGATGTAGCTAAGTAACCGGGAGACATTGATCAAAAATGTTTGCCTTTACGTCAAAAGGCTATAATGACATTCCAACCAATCCTATGAATAAAAACATGACCTAGTTAAGTAATGTGGGACATTCCTCACAAATGCTTTCCTTCACATTGAAAGACTAGGTCAATGTTAAAGAAAATTAACAAAATGGTGTTATAACAAATAAATCCTACTGGTTTTTGTTAATAGCATAATTTTTTGTAAAAAGCTACTTAGTAATATTTGCAATTTCAATTTACCATTGTTTATCAATATGTGTATGCAAGTGTTGAGAGTGAGTGAATATGATGTTAAGTTTTTTATTAGTGTGTATATTTAGTCTAAAGAGCTTAGTCACAGATTGCACAAGTTAATAAATTATAGTAGCTTAAAGGGATATGTTTAAAGTTAAATTAGTTTTGTGAAGTTCAATACCATTATATTATCATTACATTTATGTTCTTATATGTGTTATTGTTTGGTCTGTTGTGTTTTGTTTTATTTTGATTTTTCTTAAGGACAGGAAAATGTTTAATTGTGGGGATGTTGATAGTTATAGGTTACATTGTGTTTTGGTGGGTAATTTAATATGCTTTTAGTTGTTGATTAGATAATTTTTCACAATCATGATAAAAACCAAACAACTCTAGGTCACAATCGTGACAGAAACCAAATTTCAGGTGTCACGATCATTACAGGCATAACATAGATGTGAAGATCTACTTCTATTTCTAATTTTGGAGGGTTGTTTTGGAATTTTTGGCCTGGGTAAAACCTAGTTTTTACCCTTAAAGGAAAAAATAGTATAAAAGGAAAAGAAAATGACCTGATTAGGAGATCCTCCAATTACCACTTTCGGAAAGAGCCAACGAAGAGGAGAGAAGAGGAGAGGAGTTGTTACTGCTGCTACCACTCCCAGTCCATTCTAAGTTAAACTTTCTCAATTCATCTTTTATTTCTTTCATTTGATAGATAAGATGGATGTGAGGATGATGAATTTCTTTTTAAGGATGTTCTAAACTATTTTTGGCATTTGTTCATGAATCAATGTTAATTTGACTACTTTTGATGTTAATGTATTAGGTATTGTGATTTTTTATCGAATTTGCATGCTTCTGTAACAAACCGAGAGAGTGAACCAATACCAAAGGGATTAAGTTGGCTAATGAGTTAACAATTTAATATATCACAGAAATAATCAAATAAGTAATTTATACAAATAGAGATCTACTGTGAGGACTCAATTGTCTATTAGAGTGCTTAAGTTCTAATTGGAATGAGGGCTATTTTTATTAATTAAGAGATTGCAATTTCAATCATTCAATTAAATTAAATTTTAATGATTAGAACTCAAGAGAGAATAATCCACCCTTTGAAATTCTAGGACCAATACCGATTAACTCAAAAGTAATCAAGTTAGCATTACTTTTGAGTTAATCAATACTAAACATGGAACTATAATTTGTATATTTAATAAAAAACCATGTCAACATGCATTTGTATATATCCTAACGTTTTTATTGAAATACAAGTTAAATTTTAATAGTTAAGTTTTTGTCAATTAAGTGTCATGTCATTATATTTTTTTAATCACTAAGTGGACTCTATTGTCACGTTTATGTCACTTAATAGTGTGGTTCTCAATTTGTATTAACCTCAGCTTTAGTCTCCATTTTTTTTCCTTAATTCATCGGTGGCTCCTTCGTACTACCTTGTACGAGTGTATTTCATTTTCGTTTTGTATTCAAGTCATGGTTATCTTTGACAAATAGCAAATCTTCTTTAATTAGAGAAACAATTTACTAATCTTAGCCTCATTATTGATAATTGCCATGATAATCAAACTTTCTCTATTACCCTTCATACCTCAAACTAGCTAAATAGATATCAGGTTTGTTTGATGTTTTTGTTTATGAAAGAAACTTCATATGAGGGTCTTGTAATGACTTGTTTTGTATTTGCCACAATAGGGATCTCTAGACGTCTTGGCAAGATTTATGAACTATAGTCTAGTGAGTGGAAAATAGTTGATGCACCTGCACACTTTATCCAAATTTATCCAAAAAGTTATGTGGCTATTTCTAATTATTGTAATTGGTTTATTAATGATAGAATTAGAAGGAAGCACATTGATTCGATCATTTCCTTTATATGTTCTCTAAAAAGATAGTAAGAGGTTTGAATGATGAAAAAAATGGGTGAAAATTAGGTATTAGGTTGCGTTAATATAGAATAAGAATTTATAAATTTAATAAAATTATTTTTAGTTGTATTTTATTAAAATTACTTTAAATTAAATATGTTTTATTAAGAATTTAAATTAAAAACTAATATAATTTAATAAAATCATACACTTGAGCCCCATACTACCACATGGCATAAATGTAATAGTGGAGCCTACATACTGATTAAAAAATATATATGTCACATTAGTAATGATGTAGCACTTAGCTAATGAAAATTTAATTTTGTTAACTTTTTCGTCAACTTAGGGTTCATTCATAATATTTTGAAAACAATAGGGTTCAATTTGAATGCTTTGAAGTGTTAGGATTCAACTTGCATTTTGATGAAAACGTTATACTTTTGGTCAATAATACCATGTAGCTACAAACCTTGAAACCAACATTTTATGTTTTTTTTAAATAACATTTTATGTTTTGTAACATAGTGTATAAACTAAAAAAATAATATGAAAAATATAATGTCGTATTAAAGATAAATTTTGAATGGTATTGACTTTTTTTTTTGCGGGTATTGATGAATACTAATGGGCATTAATATTGATATAATACGAGAATGAAATTAGAAATAGGTAACAATGTTAGACCTGTTTCTGGAGTCTAACTCTGGAATCATACAACTTGAATGTATTACCTTGTAGGGTTATTTCAAAGAACCCTCCCTAGCCAATATCAGTTCATCTTCATATTTTGATACCACAAGATGTTGGACCCTATTTTTGGAGTCCAACTTTGGAATTATAGAACGTGAGCGCATTACCCTACTGGGCCTGGTCCTTTGACTAATCCCAAGGCAACTAGTTGGGATGATCTGGTAAAGGTCGTGGGAGTGGAAAGTTGAAATCATGAAATTTGAAAGGAAAATTTCTCCACCAATAGTGACAGGTTCACAACGGCAAAGAATGTTTTGTCGTGGTGAACCTGTGGAAGTAATTCCAAAGACCATTCGGGACAAGTACACTGTGGCCAACGTTTGGCTTCATCGCAGCAAAGTCTCAAGGTCGAACAGATGCACCCTTTGGGACAAATACACTGCGACGAATGTGTTGGCTTCGCCGCAATGAAGTAACCAAATTAACCTCAAGTTCCTCTCAGGAAAAATACGCTGCAGCGAAAGTTTGCCTTCGCTGTGGTGAAGTTGCCAAAATCAAACAGAAATACCCTTCAAGAAAGGTTCGCTGCAGTCAAGTTTGGCTTTGCCGTGGCGAAACCTTCAATCCCAGACTCCCAAACCTAACTATCAAACACCAAAACATACATGTTCACTTCCCAAAATCCATTAATAACTCAACCAAAAGATAAATACAAACATATACAAAAGCACTTATTCCAAATCTAAGTCTCCCGAGAATGAAATGCAAAACTTTGAAATTTACGAGCTAAAACACCAATAAAATTCATTAACATCAAAAGAAAAGAGTCTTACAAAGCTTTAATAGGAATTTCAAGCCACGATACATCATTTGTCTCATAACCCAAAAATATCAAAAGTACATGAACAAATAAAACTCGAAATGTGACTAAGCCTTGTGTTTTCCAAAAACTAACTCAAAATACAATGACATGCAAATTGAAGTGGTGCCTTGCCTCTCGTTCACTCGATCTCTTGCTCATCACCTGAAGATGGGGACGGAATGGGGTGAGCTTAAAAAGCTTATGAGTAACAAGCTTATAACTGAGAAACAAGCAAAACCATTGAAAACATTCATTTCTATAGTAAATCTTGCATCGAATCCATAAAATACATAATTCCCAAATTCTCAAATTGTCAATCAATTCATAAACAACTTAAATCATGTATGCATCAAACTTGTCAACACATTCCAAACACATAAGCAAATCAGAATGGTTTGGGTAGGTCCATAGGGGAGTTCTTGTGAATCTCCAGAAATAACAGAATGTACTAACACAATCCCACATGATAGTCTTGTGTAGTTTGTAAATAGAATGTACTATCGCAATCTTACATAATAGTTTTACGTACTCGTAACATGAGGGAATCCATGAAGAAGCTCCATGCCACTAGTGTGCAGGCAGGAGAAGTCTTTAACAGAGTCAATGTGCACTTGACAGAACAGAATGGACCACCACAAACCCACATAAAGTGAATTTCATAATTTATACACATATTGCCCAAAAGGCAAATTTTGGAAACATGATTTCAAAAACACAATATATTTCCAAAAATCATTTCCATTTTTATTTCATAAGTCATCAACAAAATTCATATACAAAAAATGTTGCACTTTCTCAAAGCATTTAAAGAACAATAAATGTACATTTATATGGTAGTTCAAATCATTTAATTCCATTTATTTGAAAGGAACATTAATGACTTATTATCTCAATTATAAACATATAACCTACCTTGAATTGCCTTGCTTAAAAATTTACTTAAAGATGCCTCTCCTCTTACTCCTCTTGCCTTCCTTGATTTCTTTTAACAATAGCCAAAAATTCTATTGAATAAGAATTCCAATCTAGAACGCAAAGAAACATATTTACTAAAATTGATTCTAGAATGCTAAAACTCATGCATTTCCTAAACTTCATGAACCAAAACCCTTTCAAAAAATCCAAGGGATTAAAAATGCAGTTACCTTGAATCTTTACCAAATAAAAAGATTCTCTACTCAAATGAAAGCTCTTCTCTTCTTCTCTCTTTTTCTCTTCTTGAACAACCTCAAATACACTCTTAAAAACTAAGAAAAGATCCCTAACTATCTTCCTTCTTTTCTCTTAAGCACTAAATCCTCTCTTCCTCTCTTCTCTTTTTTGTTGTTTTCACTCTTCTCTCTTTTCAATTTATGTTGTCTTCCTCTAACAAATAAGACAACACTTTCCTTCTTCCCATTCTACCCTTAATGAGTGTTAAAAGTCCACTTTACCCTTCCTTTGATGCCTTATAACTTTAATGCTTAAGTGACATACCAACAATGCCGTTATACATATACACTCTTACTACTTTAATTTAATTACTAAAATCCTACCAACATTGACATACCTCTTAACTCCAAGAATAATTAATCTATTAAGACCTCATAATTTAATTAAACCATGCTTAACAATAATAAAAAATATTCGAGGCTAACATTTCTCCCCCTCTTAAAAGAATTTCGTCCTCGAAATTCTTACCTGAGTCATTGAAGAGGTGTAGATACTTCTCCTCCATGGCCTTTAAGGGCTCCCATGTAGCCTCTTCTGTATAATGGTTTTTCACAGGACTTTAACTAGTTGAACTGTCATATTCATGAGGACCTTTTCCTTAGTGTCCAAAATCTCCACTAGCATCTCCCCATAAGTCAGATCATCTCTCAACTGAACCTCAGTGGTCTGAATGATATGAGAGGAATCTGAACTATACCTCCTCAATATGGAAACATGAAAGACATCATGTATCTGTGATAATTTTGGTGACAGCACCAACCAATAAACTAATGGTCTAATCCTCTCAACAATCTCGTAAAGACCCACATATTTTGGGCTCAACTTGCCCTTCTTTCCAAACCTCATGACTCCTTTCCAAGGAGATGTCTTAAGAAAGACTTTCTCACCAACTCCATACTCCATTTCCTTTCAATGTGTATCAGTATAGCGTTTCATTCTATCTTGAGTTGCTTTAAGCCTTTGCTTAACTAGATTGACCTTGTCGACTGTCATCTTAAGTAACTCGTTATTAATTTCCTTTCTCCTTCTTCATCCCAGCATATAGCAGTTTTAAATCTTCTTCCATACAGTGATTCATAAGGAGCCATTTGAATGCTCGAGTGGTTCAAATTATTATAAGCAAATTCGACTAATGACAACTGCTCTTCCCAAGCACCTTTAAAATCCATCACACATGCTTTGAACATTCCTTCAAGGGTTCGAATGGTCCTCTCAAATTGGCCAACCATTTAGGGATGAAAAGAAGTGCTAAATTTTAACTTGGTCCCAAGAGCTTCTTGCATGCTTTCCCAAAATCTTGGAGTGAACCAAGGATCTCTGCCAAAAACTATAGAGTCTAGAATCCTATGCAATCTCACTATCTTATCTATATACTTTTTTACTAGCACATATAGAGAATCAGTCTGTTTAGTTGCTAGAAAATGGGCTGACTTTGTCAAACAATCAACAATAACCCATATAACATCACACTTCCTACTAGTTTTGGGCAAACCCATAAAAAAATCCACAGTTATCCTTTTCCACTTCCACTCAAGAATGGACAAGAACCTTGACCTGCCTGAAGGTACCTGGTATTTAGCCTTATCTTGCTGACACATTAGACACTTGCTTGCATATTCTGCTACATCCTTCTTCATGCCTTTCCACCAGAAATGCTCTTTCAAATCTCTATATATCCTAGTGCTACCTAGGTGCATGGTATAAGGCTGTGTGCCTCGTCGAGTATCTCATCCTTTACTTCCTTGAAATTTAGAATACAAAGTCTATTTCCTACAACCATAAATCCATCATTCCTCACAACCACTTCAGATTTCTTGCCATTCTTAATTTCTTCTCGGAGCTTATTCAAATATGGATCTTATGCTTGTAACTCCTTGTCTTTCTCCATAAGCATCGGTCTCACTCTGAAATTATCTATAATGTAATTAGGTTCCTCCTGATTCAAGCTTATTTTAAGCTTAGCCATCTCTTTCAACAACGACAGATAAATTGTCTAAATATGAGCTATGGAGGATTTCCTACTCAAGGCATCTACCACTACATTTGCCTTTCCCAGATAGTACCCAATTAGCAAGTCATAATCTTTAAGTAACTCTAACCACCTTCTTTGTCTCAAATTCAACTCTTTCTAGCTCAATAAGTACTTGACGCTTTTATGATCTGTAAAAATGCTCGTCTGAACTCTATACAGATAATGTCTCCAACTTTCCAAGGAAAAAATTATCACTGCTAACTCTAGATCATGAGTCGGGTAATTAAGTTTATAAGGCTTTAGTTGCCGTGAGGCATAAGCTATTACCTTATCTCCTTGCATCAACACACAACCCAAACTCTTTTTTGAAGCATCACTATAAACTGTATATCCCTCATCTCCCATAGGCAAAGTCAAAATTGGATCACTTGTCAATCTGTGCTTAAGCTTTTCTAACATTCATCACTCTAGATAAACTTATGATTTTTTTCTTAATAACCTGGTCATCGGAGCAGCTATCATAGAGAATCCTTCAACGAACCTCCTATAATATCCTGCCAGACTCAAAAAACTTCTCACTTCTTCCACTGTCTTTGGTGAATTCCATTTTACCACTGCTTTAACTTTCCTTGGATCAATATGTACCCCATCCTTTGAAATTACGTGCCCAAGGAATATCACCTTGTGAAGCCAAAATTCACACTTGCTGAATTTAGCATAAAGCTCCTTCTCCCTTACCATCTGCAACATTGTCTAGAGATGCTCCTTATGTTCCTCTTCACTCTTGGAATAAACCAAAATTTCATCTATAAACAGTATGACAAGTTGATCTAGATACTTCTTCAAAACCCTATTCATAAGATCCATAAACACAGCTAGAGCATTGGTCAATCCGAATGGCATGACTAGGAACTCATAATGCACATAACGTTTCCTAAAGGCTATCTAGATTACATCAAATTCCCTGATTCTGAGCTAATGATAGCCTGAATTGAGATAAATTTTGGAAAAGACCCTTTCTCCTTGCAGCTGATCAAATACATCATCGATTCGTGGCAAAGGATATTTGTTCTTAATGGTCACCTTGTTGAATCTCCTATAGTCAATACACATGCACCATATTCAATCCTTCTTTTTAACAAACAGAACCAGCGCTCCCCATGGTGATGAACTTGGCCTTATATACCCCTTCTCTAATAGCTCATCCAACTGTTTCTTAACCTCCTTCAGTTCAGCTAGAGCCATTCTGTATGGCGATACAGAAATAGGTGCAGTACTTGGAATTAGAACGATGGCAAACTCAGTTTCCCTTATTGGTAGCAAACCAGGTAAGTCTTCTGGAAACATGTCTGAAAATTCCCTCACAATCAGAAAGTATTCTAACTTCCTATCATTCACATCGATGTCCACAACATTTGCCAAGAAGGCTTCACATCCTTTACTCATCATCCTGTCAGCTAGCAAAGCCAAAATCATTCTCGGTGATGATGCTCTTCTGTCTCCTCTAAAAGTCACCTTCTCACCCTTGCTAAGATCAAACTCTACCTCTTTGAGGCTACAATCTAACTTCGCATGATATTTTTCCATGGTATCCATTCCAAGTATAATGTCTAGGCCTTTTAAATCCAAAGGCGGTAAGTCCACTACCAGTCTAGTTCCCTTAATAAAAAGTTCACAATCTCTATATGCTTGACTTATTATCATATTCTTTCTTTGAGGAGTACTAACAATCAATAGACTATCCAATGGCACCAAATTCACACCATGTGATGTCATGCTTACAAAAACAAAAGAATGCATAGAGCTAGAATTAATCAGTAAATACACTTCTGAATTAAATAACTGATTCATACCTGTAATAACTTCAAATGCAGCTACCGCTTCATCTCTGGTCATGGAAAACACCCTCGCCTATGCCTATCCCCTTGGCCTTTGTAGAGTAACCTTCCTTACTACTCCAGAACTTCCCACCTTAGTGGCTGGCGTAGTTCCTAATGTTTCAGCTCTCTTTAGGGCTTGCAACTGAAATCCCTCTTACCTTGGTATTTGAGGACAATCCCTGACCATATATCACTTCTCTCCACATCAAAAACATACTCCCAGTAGCTTGAAGCACTCCCAGTTATAAAACTTCCCGCAATGTTCACATTAGGAGTTTGTGTACCTACTCCTCTCCATTCTACTATTGCCTCCCACAATTGAGGCTTGCACTGAAACTGCCCTTACTTACTTGTTCTTAGCAGAGCCACTACTTCCCACTTCACTTTGTATGTGGAAGCTCCTCATACTCCTCTTAAGCATTGGGGCACTCATTCCCTTATTGGAAAACTGTTCTTGATTTTTCCTCTTCCTATTCACTTTTAGACTTTATGTTCTCCAGTTTCTCAACTTGGAGCGTAGTGTCTACCAACACCTGGTAGTTACAAAAATTATGGATCAATACTTTCTCCTTGATCCCCAAGTGAAGTCCTCTCTCAAACTTACGGCACTTGTCCTCCTTATTAGCAATAATATTGGCCGCATACCGTGAAAGCTGGGTGAACTTCAGCTCATATTCACTAATGCTCACGTCCCTCTATATGAGATCTAAGAATTCTCTAACCCTCTCTTGTACATAGACTCTCGAGAAGTATTTCTTCCTAAAAACTTCTAGAAAGTTCCTCCATGACAATACCAACGGTATGACCTAACTATGGGGCACTGATTCCTACTAATGGAGTGTGTCCCCTTGTAGCAAGCTAACTACACAATCCAGTTTCTTTTTATTGGTGCACTTGATCTAAACCAGGACTTTTTCGGTCCTTCTCAACCATGCCTTAACTTCTTCAAGATTGGTAGTCCCATTAAAGATGACAGCCCCATACTTGCGGAGCTTATCATATTGTCTGCTCCTCTCCACTGGAGCTTGCATTGGAACTTGTGGTGCTTAGCCTATAGCCTACGTGAAAGCCTGAGTAAAGGCTTGAAAGAAATGCAGATCCATGGGGTTTATTTGGGGTATAGGAGGAGGAGGTAGTGGCACTTCATGTTACACACTAGATTCCTTAGAATCATAAGTAGTGTGTGTCCCCACATCTTGCAGGACATAAGATTTATTTGTACTTCCATGGCGAGAGCAAGATTGAGTCCTAGATCCTTGAGTTCTCTTTCAAGGTGGCATAATCACTCCTTCAATTTGAAACTATTTAAAAAAATTTAGATTATGTAAAACGATTTCAAATCATCTGAATCAATATAATCATGTAAAACAATTTCAAAATATGTAAAACAATATAGAAACAATGCATATTGTTCATTTAAAACAATGCATGTTCATTTTATAAATTTAAAACTACCTATTTCATACCTAGGATACTCCTAGACCTAATACCATAAGATGTTGGACCCTATTTTTGGAGTCTAACTCCGGAATCATACAATGTGAACATATTACTCTATAGGGTTATTTCAAAGAACCTTCCTTAGCCAACATCGGTTCATCTTTATGCTCAGATACCACAAGATTTTGGACCTCATTTCTAAAGTCCAACTCTAGAATCATAGAACGTTAGCATATTACCCTATTAGGCCCAGTCCCTTCACTAATTCCAAGGTAACTAGTTGGGACGACCGAGTGAAAGTCATGGGAGAGGAAAGTTGAAAACATGAAATTTGAAAGGAAAATTTTATCACCAATAGTGGCGGGTTTGCCGCGATAAAACTGTGAAAGTAATTCTAAGGACCTTTTGGTACAAGTATGTCGTAGCCAACATTTGGCTTTGCCACGGTGAAGTCTCAAGGTCGAACAAATGCAACCTTTGGGACAAATATGCCGCAGAAAATTACCCAAATTAACCCCAAGTTCCTCTTAGGAAAATTACGTCGAAAGTTTGCCAACATTGTGGTGAAGTTGCCAAAATCAAACAGAAGTACCCTTTGGGAAAGGTTGTTGTAACCAAGTTTGGCTTCACCGCGGCGAAACCTTTGATCCCAAACTCCCAAACCTTACTATCAAACACCAAAACTTGAACATTTACTTCCCAAAATCCATTAACAACTCAACCAAAAGATAAATACAAACATATACAAAAGAACTTTTTCCAAATCTTAGTCTCTTGAGAATGAAATGCAAAACTTCGAAAGTCATAAGCTAAAACACCAATAAAATTCATTAACATCAAAAGAAAAGAGTTTTACAAAGCTTTAATAGTTATTTCAAGCCACAATACATCATTTGTCCCATAACCCAAAAATATCATAAGTACATGAACGAATAAAACTCGAAATGCGATTAAAGCCTTGTGTTTTTCCAAAAACTAGCTCAACATATAACGATATGTAAATTGGAGTGATGCCTTGCCTCTCATTCACTCGATCTCTAGCTCAGCACCTGAAGATAGGGATTGAATGGGGGTGAGCTTAAAAAGCTCGTAGGTAACAAGCGTATAATCGAGCAATTAGCAAAACCATTGAAAACATTCATTTCTATAGTAAATCTTGAATCAAATCTATAAAACACGTAATTTCCAAATTCTCAACTTTTCAATCAAATAATAAGCAACTTAAATCATGTATGCATCAAACTTGTCAATACATTCCAAACACATAAGTAAATCAGAATAGTTTGGATAGGTCCATAGGGAAGTTCTTGCGAATCTCTAGAAATAACAGAACGTACTAACACAATCCCACATAATGGTCTTGCGTAGTTCGTAAACAGAATGTACTATGGCAATTTCACATAATAATTTTACGTAGTCGTAACATGAGGGAGTTTATAAAGAAGCTCCATGTCATTAGCGGGCAGGTGGGAGAAGCCTTTAAAAGAGTCAATGTGCACTTAACAGAATAGAATGGACCGTCATAAACTCACACAACATGTATTTTATAACTTGTAAACATATTGCCTAAAAAGAAACATTTCGAAAACATGATTTCATAAGCATAATATATTTCCAAAAATCATTTCCATTTTTATTTCATAATTCATCCAGAAAATTTGTATACAAAACATGTAGCACTTTCTCAAAGCGTTTATAAAACAATAAATGCATATTTATAAGGTAGTTCAAATCATTTAATCCATTTATTTGAAAGGAACATTACTCGCTTATTAACTCAATTATAAACATGTAACTCACCTTGAATTTCCTTGCTTAAAAATTTTCTTAAGGATGCCTCTCCTCTTGCTCCTCTTGCCTTCTTTGATTTCCTTAAAAAATACCAAAAATTCCATTCAATAGGAATTCCAATTTAGAACCAAAAGAAATATATTCACTAAAATTGATTTGAGAATGCTAAAACCCATGCATTTCCTAAACTTCATGAACCAAAACCCTTTCAAAAAATTCAAAGGATTGAAAATGCACTTACCTTGAATCTTTACCAAAAAAAAAAGATTCTTGGCTTAAATGAAAGCTCTTCTCATTCTCTCTTTTTCTCTTCTTAAACAACCTTACACACACTTTTGAAAGCTAAGAAAAGATGAAACCCTAACTATCTTCCTTCTTTTCTCTCAAACACCGAAACCTCTCTTCCTCTCTTCTCTTTTTCGTTATTTTCACTCTTCTCTATTTTCAATTTACGCTGTCTTCCTCTAACAAACAAGACAACACTTTCCTTCTTCCCATTCTACCCTTAATGAGTGTTGAAAGTTCACTTTACCCTTCCTTCGATGCCTTATAACTTTAATGCTTAAGTGACATACCAACAATGCCTTTATACATATACACTCTTAATACTTTAATTCAATTAACCAAAGTACTAAAATCCTACCAACATTGACATACCTATTAACTTCAAGAATAATTATTATATCAAGGCCTCATAATTTAATTAAATCATGCTTAACAATAATAAAAAAATATTCAGGGCTAACAAACAATCTCACTCTTAATCTTTTACAAATCATACAAGTTGTTATCATCTCCCTTCTATGTCTCTGATTATAACCGGTCATTGTCTTCTCCATCGTCAAATTTCTTTTCCTCTCTCTTTCAATCTTCTCTTCTCTATCAACTATTGGTATTCTTTTAATTCTTTATTCTTAATGTGGGTTTGGTTTATCTATTTGAATGACAAATCTTATTGATATAGTGTTGCATAATCTCATTTATTGGCTTATGTTTCTTTACTAGTTTACATATAAAAGGTGTATGTACTATTTGTTTATTTTATTATGCTTATTTAATTGAATTTATTTTTACAAATAAATGGATGAAAGTTTAAGCACTCATGATAATTTAACCTTTTTAGAAAGCTTCAATGATCCAAGATAGACTTATATGGGATTAGTTCTTGGTATGAAGAACCATATAATATATTTGTATTTGATGAATATTTAAAAAGGTACGAAAATTATTAGGTGAAGGAAATAGTTATCTAGGATCAAAGGTAATGTGAAAGATTGCAAAAAAGTTAGCCATAATGTCAAATGGAAGAAGAAACTTTGCTTGAAGAGTATAAGCATGAGAAAAAAAAGAAGGTAAAGACTTAACTATGAAATTGGTATTAGTAGTTCGTTTTGCAGCGATGATGATGATATGAATAATATTGAGACTAGTATTCCCAAGAACAACGGAATATCGCAAATGATACAAGGAAAAGAAGAAAACAAGTGCCTAGCCATTTTACACTATAAACATGTCTTAGAGCTCAACCTTTTAATTTGTAATGCATTACAATTTAAAGAAACAGTTCATAATGTAAAAATGGTAATGGCTAGATGGTAGTACAATGTAAGTATGACATTCAATACTGCCTAATTTTGCTATTACTAACCCATGGTGGATAATATTGTCTCTTATGATCTAGGATTTAATGCTCCTTCAATTGATGTATAGTGAGGTAATCTTCTAAACAACATTGTTAGTGAAATACTATTTGAGTGAAAGAAGGACTAGGTGACTCATAGGTATTTAATCATGTGTGATTGTTAGAAAATTTAGAAGACATGAGTCAATTATAATTTTTATTTTATTTTTTAAAGGGATGATGATTTGAAGTTAATCGATACATCCATCTTCGTAAGAAATACTAATAATTTATTAGAGATTTTTCATAAAATTTTTAGTGAATTATACAAATCCTTAAAAATAATGATGTTGCTTATCAAGTAGTTAAAAAGAGGTTGTAAAACAGGTATAATTATTTTTACTAGACTCCTTATGTTAAACATTGCATTGACCTAATGCTAAAAAAATTATTGGAGATGATAGACACTTATTATTATTGATCAAACCATATAGAAAATAGTCACTAATTCAGTATATTTATAATCATACATGAGTATTGAATTTGATGCGAAAAGATCTGACAAATGGAAGGAATTTATGTCTTCTTATTATTAAAAGATTTGCAACTAATTTCTTATTGCTTCAGTGTTTTATTCAAATGGAAAAGAGATAAGACAAACGTTTGCAAGTGATGAATAATTTACATCTCAATATGTCAGGTCTAATGTTGGAATAGAGATTTTTAGAATCATATTTAAAGATCATGAATTTTGATCCCAATGTTAATTTGTCATTTGAATTTAGTGAGAGTACTTCACTTAGTTGTTAATGATGAGAAGTCAATGATCAGTTCTTTTATGTTGTTATGGAAAAGACTAAGGAAATAATTAAGGCTAATGTGAAAATATGACTTCCTTGTACAAACCTTATCTTGCATTAAATAAGGAGAGAGAAAAAAAAACAATGTTACTCTATGTTGTTTATTGCTAATACATTTCTTAATCTAAGTGACTATTTTAGACCAAGTTTCATAAAGCAAGCTAAAGTTAATAAGAGAATGCTTTTAACCATCACAACAATTATTTCAAATGTCATAATACAAGGCCTCTTTATCTCACGAATGGAGGTAACAAAGACGTAAGTGGTGATTTCAAGATGTCCATTGCAATATGCTAAAAAGATGAACATATTCCAGGCATACATTTCTTCAATTATGTTTTTATCTAAAATTAATCATCAATTTATTTTATTTATAAGATTGCTTTTGTTGTCTTACAATTACTTGATGGAAATAATTTCAAAACAATATTCTAGAATTGTAAAGGTTATACAATTCAGATTCTTGGCAAATATGTGAGTGTAATTGAGTGTGAAATGTATTGGAATACATTTGAGTTCACGTATTTAAAGACAGTCAAACAGATTAAAATAGAAGAGATTTAATGATTTGGTATTTGTTCTACACATCTTAAAGTTTCAAAAAAGGTATTTATTATCATTTCTAATTTAAAAATAATTTCTTATACTTTCATAATAATTTAATAATATAATTTTATTTATTTAATATGACTCCTAATAAATATGTAGTTCTATTAATCTAATTTTTCCTAATCGTATCGATCTCTTAGTTGATTAGGTTTTAGAAGAACAAAATTTATAAATGAAAGTAAATTAAGAAATAAACTTGGATGGAATAATATTGATATGTCATTTGTTATATTCACTTTGACTAAGAGTGATAACGAAACTCACCTTAAGGAGGGCTTTGTAAACTAATATGTTTAAAGTAGATATAGAATAGAATGAAATTTTAAGTTTTTAATTTTTCTTCTCTTGATTTTTAATTTCACTTGATGCACAAAATAAGTTCTAAATATGCAATATAAATATGAAACTTATAACCATAAATATCTTTATTTTAAATTTCTCATCTATTTTACTATATTTTTAGCCATAAACTTTGATACTCTTACTCTGTGTGATATTTTGTTGCAATCAATTATAACATTTTAAAAACTTGTATTGTTTTTAATTTTATAAATATGAAAGTTAAATGATCTTTTATTGTATTGATCGTAATTAATGTTAGATACTAAATATAATTGATATTTATTTATATAAGTAATATATGAAAAGAATGACGCTTTTTAAATCAATGTTGCTTTGATTAATAAGAACTGATTGTTGTTATGCTAAATTTACATGAATATAATTTTTGGAGATAGGGGCTGAATTAAAGTAAAAAAAATAATATAACACAATATATTGAAAAATTACTTTATAATTTTATAAAATTGAGGAAATATTTTATAATTTTAAAAATTATTCAAAATAGTATCCAATATTAACTAGTATCGATACTATATCGTAGTAGAACTAAATCCAACATCAGCCCTTGTACAACATTCACAGCATTGCTCAAAACCATAGTTAAAAGCTATTTAATTCATAAATGTTTCTACATGCAATCAATGACAATAACAAGTTTTCTCTGTTTCGGCCCTGGTCTTGTGCCTTGTGATATACGTTTATGAAGGTACCAGAAGATTTATAAGCTGCATCGTATGACAAAAAAAGCTCCATAAAGTTGAATAAAGTGAAAACGGAAACAGAAAGTGTACCCCAGAGAAAAGGGCGGGTGTGTTAAGAACAGAAATCATGTGGAGCAGCAAGAGAATCTGCTCTGCTTTGATAAGTCAGACCCATCTTTAACAAGACTTACTCGATTAACAGTCAACTCGGCCTTGTATGAATCAGAGTTCAGAATTTTCTTGCTCATGTTGTCATAAATCTCGCGAATAACCACCTCAAAAGCGGTCTGAACATTGGTTGCATCAAGTGCAGATGTTTCCATGAAGAACAACCCTTGTTCTTCTGCAAGGCCTTTTCCCTCCTCTACAGACACTTCTCTGATATCTTCCAAATCACATTTGTTCCCTACAAGTATTCTGGCCACTGTGGTATCGCAATGCACTGCAAAATTGGTTGAAGGAGGTCGTTACGTTTTGACACTTTTTTCTTTATTTTTTCATACGTAGAAACTTGAAAATATAAAAGTAAAAATATGCCTAACCCCTTTACACCTACCAGGATTCAAATCCTGATAGATTAGGAGGTACATGAATGCCAAAAACTACTTACGGGCTGGAAAGTTGAAAACAGAATACAACAATCTCAATTCAAGGAAATGAAATTATTATGAAAAATGGAAGCGTGTTGATTTTGTACATGTGCGTGATGCATACACTTAGCCGTATTTTGGCTAATGTAAATCACCTATCAAATAAAAAAGATTCAAAATTCGGAACCGTGCAGATGAGGTGGTACTCCTGCGATACAATGGGGGCAAAAGAGGGTATTGGGCACAGGAAGGGTAATGACTCAATCAGAAGTGGTTTTGTGTTAATTCCAAATCTTCAAGGTTGCTGCGATGAGGGGTCGAGTATATAATAATTTTATTTTCCTCTATTCTGAGTAGGATAGGATACTCTTGATTTCTCACACCAAACAACTTCACAAAGTTCGACAAAAATGATTCATGCAGTACATCGAACACCAGAAAATGATAGATTATCGTTCAATTACTTCATCATGTATTTCTGAGAACAAGCTCCTGATTCAATGATGCTAAAAGATTGGCATGAGGAAAAAAGATTTCCGCATATTTATAATAATCTGAAAACAATTCAACAAGGCAAAACAAATTATTATTAGGTAACTCGTTACGTGCAAATAATTCAGCGATTCCAACTTATTTGGCTCTTAATGTCTGCAAAGTCATACCCAAATCTTCATATCCTCCATTTTCCTTGAAATATTCTAGAATAACAAAAAAGGATTAAGACAACATAGACCAAGAATAAGAAAGTTACCCTAGTCCACGCTTGGTGCACACTGGCTGAATTATCTACCCAAGTAGATAAAAACAATATTGTAACACTAATAACGTAAATACTAATCTCTGTTCTTCTACAGTTCCTTATCATCTAAAAGACCAATTACCAAAATTTATTACTTTTTCAACCAAAACCAGAAATGGCAATCCGTAATTTTCCAGAAACTAAACAACAACACAAGTCTCATTAGCTTTCACCTACTACTATGTATAATGCACATAAGATAACTTACTGCTAAGTTCATCAAGCCATCTCTTGATACTATCAAAGCTCGTCCTCCTGGTGATATCATAAACAATAAGCGCACCAACAGCTCCTCTGTAGTAAGCAGAAGTGACAGCTCTAAACCTCTCCTGACCAGCAGTATCCCAGATCTGTGCTTTGATTTCTTTTCCCTCAATATCCACAACCTGGGTTTGGAACTCAACCCCTATTGTCGCCTTCGAATTTGTATCAAACTCATTCCTCGCAAACCTCGACAACAAATTGGACTTGCCCACCGCAGAGTCACCTATTAGGACGATCTTGAACAAGTACTCTTCACCTTCTTCCCCACCTTGCTCGTGACTCATTGCGGTTTTCTCTTTCGACTGTGATTTCCTGTGCTTGCGTGAGCTAGACTAAAACGGTGATACGGGTGAGTGAGCTCCCACATTTATTGGGATTTATGCGTGTGGATGTGAAGACGAGAAAAAAGATAAAAAGAGACAGGCTGCGTAATTGGCGGGAGGGTTTTTGTGAAAAAAGGCTTGGCCTTTGACTTGGGAGGTTTAACTTTGCCAGGTTACTGTTTTGTGTCCTAAGAAAATGATATCATTTCTTTGTATACTATAAAGCAATGTTATAAATACTCTACTGAAATTAATACCAGATTGAGTTTTAGAACGGAACTGTACCAGTACCGGTTGATACCGGATACCATTTCGAGAAATTTTTTAAATTTATGAAATAATCCCTAAAATTTTTAAAAATTGCAAAATAGTCTATATTGATATATTATACAATAGTACTATAAGCTTTACTAGTTTACTGTTTACATTAACCATAATTTAAAAAATCTTAATAATAAATAATAATGACA
>JANSVA010000216.1:20123161-20134756 GCA_025504915.1 Erythroxylum reticulatum
GTCTATAGACTTCATAAAGCTTTCTATGGATTAAAACAAGCACCTCGTGCTTGGTATGATCGTCTAAGTTCATTTTTTATTATAAATGAATTTATTAGAGGACAAATAGATAAGACTTTGTTTAGAAAATGTATTTATAATGATTTCATTGTAGTACATATATATGTAGATGATATTATTTTTGGTGCAACTTTTAAAAAGCTATGTTCTAATTTTGAAAATCTTATGAAAAGTGATTTTGAAATTAGTATGATGGATGAATTGAATTTCTTTCTTGGTTTACAAATTAAGCAAACCAAAGAAAAGATTTTTATTCATCAACAAAAATATATCAAAGAACTGTTGGTCAAATATAAAATGGAAAAGGTCAAACCTATGTCAACTCCTATGCGACCTTCATTCCTTTTATTTAAGGACAAAGTAGGTAAGAAGGTTGATGAAACCCTTTTCAGAGGAATTATTGGTTCTTCACTTTACCTAACTGCAAGTAGACCTAATATACTGTTTAGTGTTTGTTTGTGTGCAAGATTTCAACTAGATCCTAGAGAATCTTATTATATTGTTGTAAAAGAATATTGAGATACTTGACAAGTTATACTGATCTCTGTTTAATGTATGAGAAAGATAAAGATTTCAAGTTAATTAGCTACTGTGATGCTGATTATGCTAAAGATAGGATTGATAAAAAGAGTACAAGTGGAGGTTGTCATTTTCTTGGTCATAATCTAATTTCTTGGTCAAGCAAAAGGAAAAGCTCAATTACTCTATCTACTGCAGAAGCTGAGTACATGTCAGCTGCAAGTTGTTGTTCACAAATGTTATAGATTAAATATCAGTTAGAAGATTATTCTATACAAGAAGATCAAATTCCAATCTTTTGTGACAACATAAGTGCTATCAATCTATCAAAGAATCCATAAAACACTCGAGGGCAAAGCATATTGAAATTAAACATCATTTTATATGAGACTATGTACAGAGAGGAATCATCAGTCTACAATTTGTTGAGACGAATCAACAATGGATGGATATCTTCTTTTTTTTTGTCCAATGGTGAATATCTTCACTAAACCTTTAAGTGAAGATAGATTTAAGGAAATCAGACGAAACTTGAATATGGTAATGCTGAATGACCATTCGTTTGACATGTCATAAACCAGACGATTCATATAAGAAAAAGATAAAAAGTTGTAAGTTTTCAAGTAAACAGTAACGGTAAGTTATGAATGTTAACTTTTCAAGAGTATGTATAAGAAGGAAATCTTCTCAAGATTCTAAAATACCTTCTACTCTATAATTTTCTTAAAAACTTTGAAACCGACTTGTTTAGTGCTCTCAACCAAGATGATTCAATACTCTATTCTATACAATAAGTTCTTTTCATTTCATATTCTTACTTTTAGATACTAACATCGCTACGTTAAGCAAAATACCTTTATGTGTTAGTTTTTATCTGTTATAGATCAAAAATGGAGCAATCCCTTATCTATGGGAGACATATTGATTTCATCTCTTTGATGGAAAATCAGATGGACATTGACCCAAAAATTGAAGCAGTTGGCTAGAAAAATTTCTTCGAGGTTCGTGAAAAGGTCTATTTAAATGAGATATATGAGTCTTGGAAGAATGTAAAGGTGATAGACAATACCTTAGTATTAATGGTAGATGGGTTGTCAGTTATCATCACACAAGATACTATCAAGAGGGTCATTGGGTGTCTTAGTAATGGAGCAAAGCTACTTAACAATACAAAATGGATTACTCAAGGTCGTGTAGATAAAGTGCACATCAATCGACAACTATATGGAAGTAGTGATCTAGGAGTTAAGAAGGCTTCAACCCTTGTTCCAAAGGCTAGGGTTCTACATTCACTGCTTCTCCACTATGTTCTACCAAGAATAGGATCGAAGGATGTTATGATAATGAACAATGAATATTGTTTTTTTCACCTACTCAATCACTAACCCATTAATCTTCCGTACTTGATTTTGAGATACATAATGAAGTCAAAGGGAGATTCTAGCTCTTTACCGTATGGTATGCTGTTGACAAGGATTTTTGGAGAATCTAGAATCTTACTCGACAGAGGTAATAGGGAAAAGATGGATGTGAATAGCATTATCAATGCCACTACTATTCACAGAATGGGAATAAAGTTTAAAGTTGAAGCGGATATAGGTTTTACACCAAAAGCAAGGTCTGAGGGGGAGTTTATAGTAAGACAGAGTAGGAGTGAACCTGTTACATCTGAGAGAAAAATAAAACCTCGATCGATAGGAAGAACATCCATAGAAGAAGTACTGGAAAATCGTCTTATGTACCAATAAAAGTTAAAACGATTCTATAGAAAGAGGAAAGTCGGGCTCAACAATCATCATAACAAGTGTCATTGAAGAGAAAGCCTGAGACACTTTAATCAGAAAAATCCAAACAGTCAAGAAGGTCACCAAGATTATTGACCTTACGATAACAAGAATAGAAGAAGCAGAAAGCTCTGATTCTTGGTGGAGATTTTGAAACGCAAGAGAAAAGACAGCAGCCTACCAGATCAATTATCTCTATTTTGAAAAGTCAATCAGCAAAATCATCTAGAGAGATAGAGATAAGGAGGAAGTTAGTATTTAAGAGGAAGAAGCCTCAACAACAAATTTCTTCTAAACCTGAAGAAGAACAAAAGAAGGTGAAGCTTACTCTGAAAAAGGTTTCTTCATCTGATGTTTAACAAAAGGCGAAGATAGTTAAACACCAATTGGAACCTTACAATCCTTCTCAACTAATCAACAAAAAGTATTTGAAAATGAAGATTATCGAAGAATCAGTACCTGTTTGAAGTAGAAGTTCAATTATTATCAGAGAATCTTCGAAGAAGACAATCAAGGTACAAGTTGAACATATATCAATTAACGATTAGACAATACATCTTCTCAATCATGAAGAACGAAGACTATATGGTATTTTGCGAGATGAGCAGGTAGAACCATATCTAATGAAGATTTCAAAGTATTGGTATACAATCTATCCAATTACGAGTAGAACATCGATAAAGATTATGCCAGATATATAACCAAGATGTTTAACCCCTGTGAAAAACGAAGAAAGAGGGAAAAAGAAGATATTTCCTTAAGAGGATGAAGATGATCTTATAGAAGAACAGATTCAATTAGCTGTGAAGAACATAGATGGTGCATGTATTGTAGCTCAACCCAGAGGTATCTATGTTTCACATCACTTTTCAAGGGCATCAAGAAGTCAATTTGGAATTTCTACCAACGATGAAAATTTTAAGGTAGTTAGCTTAGTGACAGAAGGACAGTACAAAAGTATCACGATTGAAGGTATCAATTTCAACTTGGAAACCTTTTTGCATTTAATCATGCATTTCAGACCATTAGGTTTCATACCTTCAGTCAAAGATGTGTTACACCTCCTTAGGCAACTAATTCTTAAACTACCTAGACCTGATGATCTTGATCTCCTAGAAAGAAAACAAACATTCAAACTACCCTCAATCAAAATTATAGAGTTAAAAATTTTACCTACAGAACCATCTGTTGTTGAAAACCTTCATCCACTTAGTGAAATACAATAAGATCCGAGTGTTAATTTAGAGTTCTTGAAGCATTTCATCAATTGGAAAAAAGCAAGTCACAAACAGAAGGAAGTTCAGGAAGTCTTAGCAAAAGAAATTGAGGAAATTCATACTAAGGTTGATGAATTGGGTGACTCAATGGGTGATCTTCATAAGGAAGTAGCACTTCTACGGGTTACTATCGAACATGACCTCAAAATGATCTGCACTGACATGCAACATATGTTTTTTGAAATTCTGAAGCGTCTACGATGAGCTATCTTTTTTATTAATAACAAACAGGGGAGAACGAGAAGAGAAGATAGAAAACATTGTATATATCTTGTACATACTTTTCTTGTGTTTTTGCTTTGATTATTATTCGTCTAGATACTATTCGCCTGAATATCATTTTATATTCTAAAATTATGATTATTTGTTATCATCAAAAAGGGGGAGATTGTTAAGTCAAGATGACTTTACTTTTATTAATTTTGATGACAATCAAATAATAATAATCTTATAATTGTATTAACTGTTTTGATAAGTTTGTTAAGTATGTAGAAAAATGTAAGTAACACTTAGTCAAATTCAAAAGATACATGGTCAACACCAAATGATATATCAACACCAGACGATATGTCAGCAGCAGACAATACGTCAGCAACAGATGAAATACATCAGCAACAGATGATACAACAATACTAGATAAAGCGCAATAACAGACGAAGCACGATACCAGACGAAATGTGATAATAGAAGAAGTATTATACTAGACGATACAAAAGGAAGCTATTATAGAATATCGTTTAGTCAGTTAGTTAGAGTTAGTTACAGGAATCAATCAATAATGATTTCTATAAGATTTAAGAAGCAGTTTCTCAAGAAGACAGTTGAAGACATAGGCTATAAATACTAGTTCTAGTCGAAGAATAAATAACATTTTTTAAGAGAGAAAATTTGATTGTACAGTACTTAGAAAAATTTTGTATTCAAAGTGCAAAAGAAGAGAGCGAATACATCTATAATGTGAAGCTAAAACATATCTTTCCTAGAGAGAGAAAGAAAGGCTAGAGCCTAGAGAGGCTAACAAAGCAGATAAAGAATACTTTGTGAGAGAGACCTAAAGAGGCTCTGCAAGTGTAGAAAGGATACTTGTAAAGTTGAAGAGTATAGTGAAATCTCTTAACTCTAAGGACTGGACGTAGCTTAAGGTTAAGGGTGAACCAGTGTAAAATCGCGACGTCTATTCTCTGTCCCTTATCTTTAATTTTCTTATTGTTAGAAGAGTAGCTAATAATACTTGCGATTGCATTACTTATCAACTTTAGCAAAGTGTTTTTGTGATCATATTTTACATATTATACGTGATTTCTATATTTTACATATTATACGTGATTTCTATATTAACAAGTGATTTACTTCATAATGCATGTTCAGAGAGTGGACCATTATGAAAGAACACATTAAGGTATGGTGCTCAAAGGTTGGTTGTATCAGGTATTCCCTTTCTTCCATGGAGGGTAAGTACAAGAGGAATAACTCTAACGTGAAGAAGTGTATGGTTTTGTTCTTTCCTTAGTCTTTTGAAATAATAAGGGGGCAACTTTGAGTCCAAACAGCAAGACAGTCTATTGATATTAGGTATTTGGAATACAAAAGACTATCTTGTATCTTTTTATATGGTCAATTTTAAGTTGCCAAAATCTAGTTTTTAAGTCAAACTTGGAGAAGATGGTAGATTCCTTGAGAAATATTTTTCCAAGAATAATCTCTTCATCTCCAACCAAGTGCTCGTGCTTCCAGCTGGTAAATCAAATAGCCAATCCTTTATTGCATGTTTGAGTGAGAACAGGAAGGCCCTTAACATGATCTGCATGTCCGTCACCCCGTGAGGCTTCATGATCAAACACACTACATCGAGTTCCTTAAGATGCTTATATGCATCCTCACCTGCAAGGCCATGAAAGTTAGGTAATAAATGAATTATTCCAAATTTTAACTTAAAGGTAACATGTTCAGCGAAATTCGAAAATGTTATGCATAATGGTCTATGAGTTAAATCGGGTGTAGTCAACTCCCTTAGAGTTCTTGGATTTGCCATTGCGTCTTCAGATTTTGCTTCCAATTCTTCTACCAAAGTTGACCTTGCTTCTCTAAACAATCTCCGCAATTTTCTCTCGATCTCTGGATCAAGTTGCTCAATTTCTCTACGAGGAGATCTGGTCACTACCATACACTAACACTAATGGACAATTAAAAATTAACAAGTAACAAAAAGAATGATTATAAACAAATATATTTACAAAACACAAACTAACATCAAATTCGAAAATTAAGCTACCACACTCCCCGACAACGGCGCCAAAATTTGACAGCGCGTTTCGAGTACACTGCAAAATTTTCCTGACTCTACACACTAAAATTTGTATTTATGGTAAGTCGGGATTAAATTCACAAGGAATGTTCAGTTAATTTTTGTAACAAAATTAATTGATGCAAGGAAAGTATATGGGGGTTTTTTGGATTTCAAACAATTTAGAAATTAAAATAAAAGTAAACTATCGAAAACAAATTAAAAAAATAATTGAAAATGAGAAAAGTGTAGACTATAAGTAAGGTTCGGTTCTAGGGTAAACCTCGACCTAAACACGATCAAGCATATTCCTTCATTCTAACGCCTTTACAAGTCTTTTGGGACTATTAATCTGAGACTAATAGAACGCTCTATAAATATTGATTTTCCTTTAGGCTATATTTAATCAAGATATGATCATTAATTAAACCTAACTGTCGAATAACCTAGGATACGATCTCTAGCTTCAATTTGGCAGTTGCATTATGAATTGGAAAACAATCAATATAGGCAGTAACGTCACGCGTTCAGGTTATCTAACTTAAGTTATATTGTTCCTAATGATTAACGATCATTAGATGCTACTCACAAACATCAAAAGTAATGATTACGGATTACAATCAATGTTTCAACAATAGGCTCAAAATAAAACAATCAAAATAACATATTAAGATCATTCATCCCAAAACCATCCAAATCAACACCAATAACATAACAATCTAAAAAGAAATTGCAACTTTAAAATGATAGAAATAGCTTAACCATCACTTGGCATCAATATGCCTGTCAAATCGGTATCGAGAAACTAGCCTCCATCTTCATTTTCATTCTCCAAGCACACGTCATATCTCCCATTTGTTTCGATACTCTAAAACTACTCTCTTCTCTTTACTGTTCACGATGGGAAAATTTAACTTAGAGGTTTTATACTGTTCATTCACTTCTCTTCTTCAGACCAACCACGTCTCTTCTCTAGCCAAGCCATAGCAGCCCTCTTCTCTAGTTAAGCCGCAACTCCCCACTTGCACCTCTCTTCACTGCCTCTCTTCACTACGTCGCCACAGTGTTGTTTGATGTCTTGCCCCACTATACCCCTTTTCTACATCGCACTGTAGCCTCTGATGGGACAAATAAGATGTTCTGCCTCATTAAAACCTTCTGGGATGCTGCTTAAACACAGTGTACGGTGCGTGGACACTACGTGAAACACAGCACAGCCAACAAGCTTTAATTATTATTATTTTTAAACAATTGTGCTCCAATTTGCTTTTGAATATCTTGTCTTTTTGGTCTCAAATATATGTCAACATGTCCAACCTAGTAGTCAATACAAATTGAACATAAATTAAGCATTTTATCTTGAGAATAGGATTGAAATCGCATGGAAATACATAATAAAATATAAGAAAATTCAATCCTATCAGCAACAGAGCTCTCATATATGTAGAGACCTATAGAGGGCTAGGCTTCTCGATGCCACTTCGAAGATGACATTGATTCCAAAGAACCCGGTTGAGCATATTTCTCATTGTGTTTGTTATCTTACTCTCTTTAGGGATTGATTGTGTTATCCTATGTTTATTGTTTGGGTATTGTGAAAAGATGATTTTAATACATTCATTGGATCGTTTAATTACAAATCCATTGCTAGAATTTCAACATAATTTGTAATTGTTATGTTGAGATTTGTTTGTGGCAACTAATGGTTTCGAATCATTAGGAATAACATAACATAGGTTAAATGGCCCGAGCGTATGTGGATACTACTTAGATTGATCTGTTTTTCTAATTTGTAATGCAGCTGTCCAATTAAATCTAGAGAGCTTCTCCTTGGTTGTTCAATAGCTAAGTTTAATTAGCGAGTGTCGCTTAATTAAACATGACCTAAGGAAAAAATGGAGTTAATAGAGCTTGCTATTAATCTACGACCAATGGTTCAAAGAGAGGTGTGAATCAAAGAACCGAGTCCCTAAAGAATTCATCACTTTGATCATTTTCCAATGTTTTCTTTAATTTATTTTCATTAGCTTAGTTTTATTTTTATTTTCTTATTTTTAAAAAAAACAAAATCCCCCATAACCTAAACACCAGTTCTTTTCATGACAAAAGCTAACCAAACACTCTATATGGGATCTCACTATACTCACCATTGCTACAGTTGTAGGTCTAGTTTATTTTGAATAATGTTACGACGTGCTATGTCAATTTTGACAAACCACATCAAGTATGTATCACTCACAAAAGTTGATCATAAATAAGACTTTGTAACATTACTCAAAATAACTAGACCTACAACTATAACAGTGGTGAGTCTAGGTCGATTTCACAGAGAGTGTTTGGATAGCTTTT
The DNA here is from genome assembly GCA_025504915.1 of Erythroxylum reticulatum. NCBI lineage: Eukaryota > Viridiplantae > Streptophyta > Magnoliopsida > Malpighiales > Erythroxylaceae > Erythroxylum > Erythroxylum reticulatum. The sequence continues at coordinate 20,131,435 of JANSVA010000216.1, forward strand.
GCTATAAAAATAGTTGATGTTTAGGTTATAGGGGATTTGTTTAGTTTGAAATAAGAAAATAAAAATGAAACTAAGCTAATGAAAACAAATTAAAGAAAACATTAAAAAATGAGGAAAGTGATGAATTTGTTAGGGACCTGGTTCTTTGGTTCAATCTCATCCTATACCTAATTAGACATATTTCATTAAATTTTTGTTCTTATACCTCTCCTAGCACTATTAATCCTATGTTAACGATAAATTCTATTAACCTTGGTTTTTCTTTATATCTTATTTAATTAAGAATAACTCGTTAATTAAACCTAGCTATTGAACAACCTAAAGGAATGTCTTTATATTTAATTAGACAACTGCATTATGATTTAGGAAAACAGATTAATCAAGGAAACAACTACACAAACTCGGGTTATTTAACCTAGGTTATATTATCCCTAATGATTTGAAATCATTAGTCACCACAAACGAATCTTAACATAATAATTACGAATTATATTAAAGATTATAGAAATGAGTTCTTACATAAAAATTATCAAATAGAGCATTTAATCATTCTTACACAACACCCAAATATTAAACATAGGATAACATAATCAATCCCTAAGAGAAAGAACCAAAAACAAATGAGAGAAATACTTAACTAGGTTTTTTAGTGTCGATGTCAGCTTCGAACCGGTGTTGGAAAGCCTAGCCCTCCATGGGTCTCCAAAGGATGAGAGGTTAGTCCCTCTTCATTCTCCCAAAACCCCTCTAGTCATTTTGACAATGATTGACCCAAGCACAATTCTTGTTAATAGGCTCTACACTCTATTCATATTAAAAATTCTAATAATTACCAACAATCAATGAGTTCTTTCAATGAAGATATCAATAGAGGCAAGCCTTTAGGAGTTATACTTTAAGCACAAAGTAGCGTTGATGGATAAATGAGCACGAACTTAAACTTGAACTAATGCAATATTCTTGAGCTACACAAAATAATTATAATTATAGCGACTTATATATTAACTTCTACACCTTCAACTCCTAACTAAAGATGTTGCACATTGCGGCCATTTTGCTATTGCATTCTAGATAGATAGTATATATAATGATCAATTCTTGTATCCAGTTAGTGGTAACTTAAATAAAATGATTAATTTTTTGTTTTTGTATCTTGAAAGAACCTCATATTACTTTCTCTTCATATTGCATATACTACATCTCTAAAAGCAATCTTAAAAATTAAGGGATGATATCTTCTTCTAGTCCATTTTATAATACTAGACCAATCATTCTGTTGGAAATAGAGGTTATATTATTGTTGAATCATGCTCTATATGGAAGTTGCATACTGTCGTTGGAAGAATATGATGATGTCGGGTTTTTTATTGCAAAGTTTCTATTAGCATTGTTACTAGTTACATGGTCATGTATGATTGAGAACCCCTAATATTGCCTACCCAATCATTCTCTTATATTGACTCCTTTACCTTGGTATGGTCTGGTAGCATATGTCTAAAGTTGGTCAACTTCCTATGAGGTGAAAAGGTCCTAATTCATTATAATTATCATACCAGTACCATAGTCAAATGCTATTATAATTCGTAATTGTATTTTATTTGTTTGTATAGGTATTCTCTTAGCTTTAGGAGTTTAGCATGGTGTAAGACAAGTTAGCTTTATGTTTGGCGATCCAAAAGTTCTTCCATTTCAAACATTGAGTATGAATCCATTTCCCTCGTAACGATTCCTTGTCCATATAGTCTCCAGATTGCTTTCACAATCAACACTATTTATCATTCAAACGGCAGTAATGTTAAGACCTCCCTCTTTTTTAGATAGTCACACTTTAGATCATTTTATTTTTACGATTGATTTCTTTAATCAATCACTAGAATACAAAAAATTCCTTACCATTCTTTCAATTCTCTTGATTATGTTCTAAAGGATTACTAAATGAGAGGAACAATGTACTGAAGGATTGTATATGCAGCATAAACAAAAATGCAATCCTATATTCATCTATTGTGTTTAACAAATATACTAATAGTAAGAACAAGAAAAAATAAATACCTGAAATTTGTGAGGATTAATCGATACTGAACTTCGAAAATATGAAGTCTCTATGTACTCTACACCGAAAAATATGTCCCGCTTTCAATACTTGATAAGGCTATGGTTAAATTTGAAGAATCCTTTCTTCAAGAATGGAGAAAACAATTTTCTAATCCTTTTTTATTTTTTTTACGCAAAAAACAAAAACGCAAGAGTATATCTATATATCACTCTTCTCTTCATTGTTTTTATTCACGTACTGAAAACGAAAAATGAAAGAGTATCACTATATCTCTACCTTTCGTAAGTTGTTAATGTTTCTTTTTCAAAGTAAGAAAAAACTATTCACTACAACAACGTTTCATTATTATTTTGGTTAAATATAAAACCAAAACAATAACCACCAAAGGCAAGTTCACAACACCTTCTTTTCCATTTTGATTTTTAAATAATAATTATTATTTATAATGAAAAATAAAACTATATTATTTTATACATTTCTTTTATACAAGAGAATTTCCAATATTAATTATATTTTTTGTTCTAGAAAAAAATAATATGCCGTATAGATTATTTAATAAATTATCTCATAATAAATTAAATAATTATAAACAAGAAATATTACACTCGTAAGTGTGTGACCACGTAGGTTCATCACTAAGCTAGTAGTAATTAATCCAATTAATTACTAATTAAGGTTAGCATCTAACAACACTCCGCAATGACTGGATAGTGTGAAGTAACAACCTTATAAAGACAGAACCTGATTAAGGATAATGTATTATTACCTTCCATCATTATAACTCTAGATTATCCTAAGGTGTGGTTTAACTGTCAAACCCTATTAGATAACCAACTATGTTACATGTCAATCAGTAATGATTGGTGAATGACTTAAGAAACTCCTTTTCCTCACTCATTCAATTGCCCTGGCCAAGGTCTTGAAACAACCATTAAGATCAATGACAACATAGAGCTTAAAGTCATCACTTAGAGTATAGACCCCATCTTGACTCACCACCAATCAGATAGGTACTTAATTAAATCCAATGATCATTTAACTAGTATTTTTACATACTAGGTGTCCAACATCAAAATATAATAAGTGACCTATTGATTACTATGATGATCTTAGGTCAAAGAAAAAATATACATTTAAATCCTTATGAGAATATCCCACTTGTAGTTCATAGGTAATATTAATCATTGAGAATTCTCAGTTTGGTCAGTTCAATGATCATATCTCCATATGCATCATCTATATATATAACTTAGTAAATGAGATCTA
>JANSVA010000216.1:20159929-20172380 GCA_025504915.1 Erythroxylum reticulatum
TTGTTTAATCAAGATACGATCGTTAATTAAACCTAACCACCGAATAACCTAGGATACGATCTCTAGATTTAATTAGGTAGTAGCATTACGAATTAGGAAAACCGATTAATCAAGGTAACAACTACATACTATGCGTCATTTAACTTAGGTTATGTTATCCCTAATGATTATGAATCATTAGTTACTACACATAAATTTTAACATAACAATTACGGATTAGATCAAAATTCTAGCAATGGGTTTGCAATTAAATGATTTAATGAATGCATTAAAATCATCAATTTACAATACCTAATGGGTTCATACACAAATAACCGAATAATAACGAAAATCCGATTATCCATACATAATACTCAAATCAATTAACATAGGATAACACAATCAATTTCTAATGAGATAAAGAAACAACAAAATAATTAAAAAATAATTAACTCGGGTTATCGGCGTCGATGTCGCCTTCGAACTGACATCGAGACGTCTAGCCTTTCATGGGTCTTTCTTGGAAAAATGCTTCATCCCCCATGTTGTAGCCTACCGAAAACCCCTTCGGTTATCCTTTACGTAGCCCTCGTCTGTAGTCCACTACGTTAAACGCCGCTACTCCCCTCTACTATAGTTTAAGGGACAATTAAATGTCCCTTACGCTGGTCTACGCAACTGTAAATTTTCTACTCTCGTTACCCTCCTCATTTGAATGCAGAAAATTGCGTTAAACGCAGACCCTCACGCAAGCCTCACCGAAAATGCAGCCCCCTCTATTTATTGTAGCTGATGGGACGAATTAGTTATCCCTTCCGTTGTTCATGCCTCCCAAATCTCCACGCCTACCTTCATTCAACGCTGCATCCTTATGCATTTTCTGCATATTGCACTGTCGTTTTTGCCTCTTTTTCCAGCTGCTTGCTTTTAAATTTTTCTTCTTTTTGTTCCATGAAGATAAATAAAAATTGATCTTCAAAAAATAACTCAAATATAGTACTTTCAACTCACTTTAATTTATTTTCTTCCAAATTGTACACAAAATAATATATGAATTAAAGTGAGTATCTTAAGAATTTTCATGTCATTAATCACTAAGTATAAATGATTAAATATATTAACAATTAAACACATATCAGGTACCTAGAAAAGTCATGTGGCAATTTTTAGAGGGCAAAGGAGTTCCTGTCGCCTATATAAAGGTTATTAGAGATATGTACGAAGGTGTTAAGACCAGCATAAAGATTAAAAAAGGGATACAGAGCATTTTTCTATAAATATCGGGCTATACTGAGGATCCTCATTGAGCCATTTGCTATTTGCAGTAGTTATAGACGAGCTTACCAAGAATATCCAAAGGGATATGCCTTAGTGTAAGTTGTTTACTAATGGCAATGTTTAGTGGATGAAATAAATAAGGGCATTAATGTCAAACTAGAACTTTGGAAGGATACGTTAGAATAAAAAGACTTCAAATTGAGCAAGACTAAGACTAAATACCTAAGTGTAACTTTTTAGGTCATAAGGTTGCATCCGATTTAGTGATCAAGATTGGAGCAAATATTATACCACAAAAAGATTATTTTAAGTATCTTAGATCCATCATCTAAAGAAGTGGCGAGATAGAGGATGACATAATGCACCATATCAAATTAGGGTGCCTAAAAAATTTTATGTGACAAGAAGATTCCACTTAGGTTAAAAGGTGTATAACATTAGCTTCTGACTATACACCTGTTTGGCATAGTCAAAAGTTAATAGTTGCAAAGATGAGGATGTTCTATTAAATGTGAATCCTTCAAAAAAGAGGTAAGGTTAAGAATATAGTGATAAGATACAAGTTGGAAGTAGCTAATATTGATAGTAAATTAAAGGAGACAAGGTTTAGATAATTTGGAAACCCAAATAAGAAGATGTGAGAAAATTGTACTTAAGAAATATAAAAGAAGAAGAGGAAGACTCAAGAAGAATTGGAGAGAGGGAATTAGAAACGATATGGCCCTACTAGGAGTTACCGAGGACTTAAACTTTAATATAAAAATTTGATAAACTATCATACAGATAGAGCACCCTATTTAAAGAAACCCTTCTCAAGCCTTTTCTTTCAATTTTTATGAACTTTGTTAGCATTAGTACTTTTATTATTGCATTAGCCTTTTTTCAATTACTTTTTTTATTTACTTATTTTTTTCTTTCTTGTCAGTTTACTTGTTTTTGTATTTTTATCTTCATCTTTATCTTTATATATTTATTTTGTTATTTAATTTAATTTATTTTTTAACCGTTTCAAAAACTTTTTTTAGTAGGTATATCCGAAACCTCTCTACTAATTATGGGTAAGGCTACATATTTCTAGACTTTTCCAAACTCTACATCTCAACGAGATTCTCACTGAGTTATCGTTGTTGTAATTAATTTAATTAATTTTTAATGATAATAAATGAAATTACTATCATTTTATTGATTTATCATATTTACATATCATTACATATAAAAATGCATAAATATTTAGTTTGTAATTTTTATTAATATTTAATATTATATTAATTTAGAATATTTTATCAATAATTCATAATATATTAATTAATTTCAAATGATAGTAAATTAATTTTTATTAAAGTTTTATTTTATCATTAAATAATATTGCTACCATTTATAATAAATTATAGTTATGTAATAATTTTAATTTTATTTATTTTGATAATATTAATGATTATATATTAATATTTATCTTATTTTAAAATATTTTATTTATCTTTAATTTTTATTTATAAAATTTTTTTCATTAATTTTTAAATAAATATTTAATATAATAATTATTCAGTAAGTGTTATTAACTGTGACAACAATATTCTCGATGAGAGTGAATAAAGAGTCTTTTATAGCCATAAGTGAAAAATCTCTACCCAGTGATCCTGTTCATCTTTCTTCAACCCTTTCTATTGCTAATCTCCCTTCTAGTGTGAAATGTACCTTATCTAATAGTGTAGAACACCTTGTAGAAATAACCCATCTTTCTGAAGAACGATGTATTTAAGATATTTCTTTACCTTTGCTTAGTCCCTACAGTATGTATTATGGTGATCTTTCTTGGAAAATAAGTGTAAGAACTATTCTCTCTACCCATCGTCTAAAAGTTTCAAATATCATCCAAAATTCCAGTTTGGAATAGTGTGGTTTAAAAACAACTACAACAGAATTGTACGTGAAGCTTGAGATTCCTAAAGAGTTCATCTCCCTTTGGCAAGAACAGAACCATATACATCTTCATGTTGGAGCTATTTGTCTTATTCTTACCCTCTATGGAAGAAATGGAATACCTACTACAACTAGAATATCTCTTCTAGACACTGCCTACATTATGTACCAAAACGCCTTAATTGGTACTTTGTTGACAACCCTTAATAATGGAAGTGTCATCCTCATTATTACCTAGTCCAGATACAGATCACTGGAGCAAAGCAAGATCCTACAACCATTATGGCTACTCTTTATCACTAGATGATCTATCGTTTGTAGAATAATATATTAGATCTAAATTTTCCAAACTCCACTTCAGATGCCTTATATATGGTAGCGGATAGAGCTTATGACCAGACTACTATCATTCAAATTCCAAAGCAACTACCACCGATGGAGCTTGAAAAGTTAATGCTGACTGAATAAATCACTAACTACCAAAAAAGTGTTCCATACTCACCATAGGCATTCCTTCCCACACCACAACTCCTCTAATTCTTCAAACCCTCGAGATGGCTTAGTCAGATCAATTTACACCAGCCTTACAGAAGATCAACCTGAACCTTTAACATCCTCTAGTCTTATTATGATGATTCAACCAGTGTTCTCCCATAAAGAAGGCAAAGATGGACCTCCAATCCATTATTTGAAACTTGATGGAGAACCTATATACATTACCTATTATCAAAGACATTTTGTCTGGGATGTAGATCCCTTTATGTGCAAACTAGATTGTGAAGTATATCTGAACCCTAAATCAGACAGTGATGATAATGAACTTTATAATCGACGACAAAGGAAAAAAGAAGAATAAAAGAAAGGAGATCTAAAATTGTCAACTTGCTCGATAATCCCACTATCAACATGATGATCATAATGATGACTATAAACCTTGGATTGAGAATCCAAGACTAAGAACCAGAAGTACTCGAGCATTGCTTAAAGACATTGACTCTAGATGGAACACAAACGAGCCAATCTCTAATAGACCTCAGTCAGTTATTCCATCTCTTATTCCTACACCATCTCCAATTTTGTGCATGATGATTAATCCCTATGAGGAAGATTTTTCTCCACCGGAGAGACGTATAAATGATAAAAAAAAGTCTTTATATCTAACCTATATATGCATGCCTCTAGCATGAGTGATCATGGAATAATGCTTTCAAATCTTATTGATGAAACTCTCAACTAGCATTCTGACAATGCTTTGGCCCAAAAAAAGTCCTTTGACATATTGATTCTAAACTTGATGGTTTAACTCAAGACACTCAATCTACTCACCAGTGACTAGATGGCATCTCTGCTAAAGTTCAAAGCTTATATAAATTTTATAAAGCTCAACTGACCCAACTAGATGTAGATATTTATTGATACATTGCTACTCAGTGTTTTGACCCTAACTTCACCTCCAAAGAGGAAGAAACGAGAAAGGTGAAAGAATTCCTCTAATGAATGGAAGATGATATGTAAAAGGAACAGTCTAAGACTATTTATGAAGCCTATCCTACATCTTTTCCTCTAATTGAACCTATTTATTCTCCAACATACCCTGAAGCTGCTGATAATGAGAAAGAATTCAAGATGAATTATCCCTTCATCGAACAGTATATCCACCCTACCACCACTAAACCCAAATATACCAAATCCAAGCACTTAAAACCTAAATCTGATCAGTCTTTTGAACCTTCACCTTTATATACAAAACCAGTTGATCTGTGGAGTAAACCTTTACAAATTCTCACTCCACCATCTTTTCCACCAAAACTGTAACCTTCCACCTCTATTGGAAAAGACAAAGCTCCTCGGCAAGAGTTTCTATATGATCTAGCTTAGATCATGATGACCATGCCTGAACCAATTAAAGTTGAGTTAGAAATCAGTGAAGCTAAGTCTGTAGGAACTGAACCCTTCAGAACTTCACTAGCACCAGCACCAGCATTACTAACCAAATCTGCTTCAAGTCTCTAGTTTACATTCAATGATCTTCCTCCTAAAAAATGGAGAGAGTGCCTAGATGAATTCATTGCATAGACTAAATTACAAATGAATCGACCAAATAATCCTTTAAAGGATATTTTGTTTGAGTTCACTTCTTGGTTTACCGGTACATTACGAGAATGGTGGCAAAGTCTTGATGATTATCGATGACTGCAGTACATTCATATCACATATGTTAGATTACTACTTGGTGTAATTCACAAAGAATTCATTGGTGACTTTTAGCTCGTTGACAAATAAGTTACACAAGAGCATTTTGAGATGAAGTGTTGTTCTTTGGATAGAAGAGACCTATAGAAACATTTTCAGTATATGACGGAACGTTATTGTCCTTTCTATGGATTCAATAATGTTACCCTCCGTTATACTTTTATTTCCTCTCTTCTAGAAGAATTACAACCTGAGTTACAAAGGACAATTGCTACATTTTGAAGAGATATGAAAGATATATCTCTTAGAGAAATCTATCAGGTCACCTTAGCTTCTCTTGACAAGCTATGTGATCAACAAAAGTTTTTCAAAAACATGATTAAAGGAGGTCCTATGTTAAAGAAGGCATGCAAAAAACCTTATTTGAAAATAAACTGTAAAGAATGTCATACGAAAAAGAAACATCATCATAAGAAGTTCTATAGATCCTAAGGAAGGATACAAGCCCTTCAAGAAAATGAAATGACGACAATTTGTTAGATTCTTCAAAAGAGTACATCCTTAAGCTTAGAAGGCATATTACTGTTTTCTTTATGGAAAGTTAGTACATTTTGTTGGTCAATGTCCTAATAAGATGCAAAGAGATATCAAACTCCTAGATTCCATTAAAGTTATGATGGGAATACTAAAGATCTTATTGAAAAACAATCTAGTGAAGATGAAGAAACAAAGTTTGTTGTTTCTCTTGATTCCTCTGGTGAGGATGATAACTCGTTTGCTATCTCTATTTCTGATGCTCTGCATGTTACAATAATAGCATCCACATTTCAAACTTGATCCCAAACCTATTTTGTCCCTATGTTCAATCCAATTACTATTCTAAGATAACTATGATAAGCTCATTAATGCTATTAGGTTTATAGATAATGGATCAAACAAAAGAATTATGAAGCCCATCATATCACCTTTTGATGCATAAAGTTCCTATGATGAATACTTTACTGCTGTTGATAGCAATTCCTTCAAGATTAGGCTTATTATAAAAAGGAAAATAGGGATTTGTTTATTCCCTAACTGTGTGGTATAAACCAAGGTTTTTGGCAGTAGTCTACCTAGCCTAGTTATTCTTATTAGAATGGATGTCTATTATAAGGCATCTCCATTATAGACAGATGTCATGCCAACTTTAGTTCTTACACAAATCTCATAAATGTGTTTGAGCTTACTCATGTTCCACCAGCATATGAAATCTTGAGAGATCAGTTTTTGAAATATTGCCCTGAGAGTCATGCACAGTTCTCTCATTCCAATCCTTTATGGAAGATCATCATTTCTTCATTCGTCATCCTTTCAAGAAGAACGAAGATATCAATCCTACTAAGGTTACTCATTGATAGTTGTAGATTGCATGGTGGTTTAGTAGGCATTTTATTATGTTTTTAGTTGTTATTCAATTGATTCATGCATGTTTAGGTTTATAATTGTATTAGTTGGTTATATATTTGTGTTTTGAGTATTATGTGGGTTAAAGCATGCTACTGAGCTTTAATTTTATGTATTTGAGGTGCCTTGGTATATTTGTTAGTGTTTGAGAGTAGATATTAAATAACGAAGGAGATTTAGAGGAAGCTTGGAAGAAGACCATTTTGGGGGAGCCACAATCGTGGCCTATTTTACCACAAATGTGACAGAGAGCATTTTAGCAGGTCAAAGACATGAACTTGCTTCTAAAACTTAACTCTGTGGGATTATCTCGAGTAACCTATGTTTTTCCATAAATAGAAAATAATATAGAAGGAAAAAAGAAAGAACTCTAGACAACCTCCTTTATTGCCACTTTCGGAAGAAGCTAGCGAAGAAGAAGCTTGTAGAGAGAGAAGAAGGCGATCTAACTTGGGTGCTTCCACTTCAAATCCTTTCAAGTTGTACTCTTTTCTTTCCATCTCTTATTTCTTCATATGATGTATGAGATAGGATTGATGATGATGAATCTTGAATTAAGGATGTTCTAAATTTTCTTCAGGGATTTGTTCTTGATTTAATGTTAATCTAGTTATTTTTGTGTTAATTCATCTGGATGTTGGGATTATTTGTTTTAATTGCATACTTCAGTAATAAATCGAGAGAGTGAACTGAATGCAAAATGATTGGGATGGTTAATGAGAGTTAAATGACCTAATAGACCACGCAAATAATCGAATCGGTAATTATACGGAGAGAGATCTCTTGTGAGAACCTGGTTGTTTAATAGAATGCTTAATATTTCATTAGGTTGTGGGTTGATTATTAATATAGAGATTACATGTTTGGCAATGTGACTTAATCAGGGTTTATTAATTAGGGCTTAGTGATTATAACTTGAGATAGAGTAATCCACCCTTCGATAGTCTAAAACCGACGCCACATTAACATAAAAGTGAGTAAATTAGCATTAATGATAGGATAAATACACTCTCCTAAAATTTGTTAATCTTCCTTGGTTGAAATTCAATTATCAATTAGTGGTGATCAATTTTGATTTCTTGTGTGATAATTTTACGATTTAATTTTTAATTAATCCATATTCATGAATTTACTTTTTGTTTAGCATTTATTTTCATTTTAATAATCCTTTTAGACCTTAAATAACTTAGAATTAGATTAGTTCACTAACTCCTTGAGAGATCGACACCTCGCATACTATATTCTTGACCTGTGTACTTGTCGTATATTGAGGGTTAAGAATTTGTAAAACTTACTGCTCAATTCGATCAACAAGTTTTTGTTCAATTTTTGATGGCATTTTCATGATTAGGTCAACAACTAAAGCTCTCTTTAGCTCGTGAAAGTTTGTGGGTTGTCTACTCCTATCCATTGTCTAAAGACAACTATTACTAAGCATTTATTCCAACAACTCTTCTACGTCATCAACCGTCTTCCTCATCAAAGGCCCTCCTTATGCTGCATTAATGGTGCCTCGAGTAGGTGGGTTCATTCTATTATAGAAAGTTTGTAAAAGGAACTCCTTAAGTAGGTTATGATGAGGGTACCTCCTTTGCAAATCTTTATACCTTTCCTAAGCCTCATAAAGTGACTCCCCATCACTTTATTGAAAGTTTGTGATTTCCTTGATTATCAATTTAGTTTTTGTGAGGGTAAAGTACTTATCTAAGAACGCTCGCACTAATTGTTCCCTAGTTGTAACTTTCGTGGGACTTAATGAGTGATACCATTTCTTAGCTCTATCCTTTAGTGTGAAAGGGAAGAGCCTCATCTTAACAGCATCCTCTGACATTCCATGATATCGGACAGTATTGCATATTTCTAAGAAATTGACTATATGAGCGTTAAGATCCTCATTAGTCAGCCCATAAAATTGAACGTTAGTTTGTAGCATGTTTAATAAAACTGGTTTAATTTCAAACAAAGTTGTTTGAATAGGTGGTCTAGTGACACCTTGATTGGTTGCATTAAACCCCATTCTCATAAAAATCATAAGGGTTCGCGATTGGTTCCTTTGGTTTTCTCCATACTGAAACTCTTGATTAAATTCCTCTACCATGGTTTCTTTGTAATCCTTTTCCTCTTCATATCTAGCTCTTCAGATTGCTCGCTCTAACCAGGTGATTTCAAACTCCAGTGTTTTGGCTATTTGACTCAAACTCCTAATAACTCTTATATTCATACACTTACATGAACACAAAAGTGGTGAAAATGCCTTAAACTAAAACAATTAAACTAATCTTACTAACTCCCTGGCAATGACACCAAAAACTTATTGATTGAATTGAAAGTTTTATAAATTCTTAACCCTCAATATACCATAAATGCATGGGTCATGAATATAATATATGAGGTATAGATCCCTTAAGGAGTTGGTGAACTAATCTAATTCTAAGATATCATAAAGTTAACACTTAAGAAATAAAAATTGCTCACCACTTATTTACAATTGAATTTTAACCAAGGAAGATTAAAAAATTATAGGAGAGAGGATTTGTCCTATCATTAATTTTAACTTAATTGCTTTTTTATAAATGTGTTGTCAGTTCTAGATTATTGAAGGGTGGATTACTCTCTGCTAAGTTATAATCTCTAATCCCTAATTAATAAACCCTAATTAAGTTATATTACCAAACATGTAATCTCTAGATTAACAGTTAACCCATAACCTAATCAGATCTTAAACATTCTATTAAACAACCAGGTTCTCACACGAGATCTCTCTCCGTATAATTACCGATTTGATTATTTACGTGGGCTATTAAGTCATTTAACTCTCATTAACCAACCAAATTATTTTGCATTTGGTTCACTCTCTTGATTTATTACAATAAATAATCCCAATACTTAAATGAATTAACACAAAAACAACTAAATTAACATTAAATCAAGAACAAATGCCTAAAGAAAAGGTAGAACATCCTTAATTCAAGAATCATCATCATCAATCCGATCTCATACATCATAAAAGAAATAAAAGTTGGAAGAAAATAGTATAACTTGAAAGGATTGGAAGTGGAAGCACCTAAGGTAGATCCTCTTCTTCTCTCTTTACAAGCTTCGTGTTCTTTAGCTTCTTCTATAAGTGGTAAGAATGGAGGTTATCTAGGGTTCTTTCTCTTTTCCTTTTATATTATTTTCTATTTAAGTAAAAAAATTAGGTTTTACTTAAGCCCCACAAGTTTAAAATAACCTCGCAAAGTTGATTTTTAGAAGATGATATGTGTCTATTATCGCGTAGGCCATAATTACTCTCTATTATCGTTACAGAACAGCCCACGATTGTGGCTCCCTCAAAATGGTTCTATCACGATTGTGGCTTTGAGTCTTCTTCCAAGCTTCCTTTGAATCTTCTCTGTTCTTCAATATCTGTTCTTAAACACTAATAAATACATCAAGGCACCTCAACTACACAAAATTAAAGGTCAATAGCATGTTGTAACTCACATAACATTCAAAACACAAATATCTAACTAACTAACATAATTCTAAACCTAAATATTAATTAACAACTAAAAAAAACTAAAATACCTATTAAAACATCATACAACCTACAATTATCATGCCTCACACTTGAACCTCTGCTTGTCCTTAAGAAAAAACAAAACAATCAAAATATAAACACACCAAACCACAACTCACACATATGCAATAATGGTACAATGGCATTGAACTTTACGAAATAAATTTATCTACAAACACAATCCTTCAAATTGTTCTAACTTATTAATTTATGAAATATATGTCTAAGTACTTCAGACTAAATATACATACTAAACAAGACTTAATTTCAAATTCGTTCACTCCTATCACTTACACACACACATTGATAATTTATTAGTCTACCAAAATTGTAACCATCCTTAAGTAGCTTTTCACAAGAAGTCATGCTATTCATAAAGATCGGTAGGATTTATTAAATAAAATGCAAAATTTATTTTTGACGTGAAGGCAGACATTTGAGTTCATATTTTTATTAAACGGCTTGGTTGGAATGTCATTATAGTCTTTTGACATGAAGGCAAACATTTGTAATGAATGTCCCCCCGATTACTCAACTACATCACATTTTCAACTGGCTAATAGTTCTATTAATAACTGATTTGTTTCAAAAAGGGCTAGCAGAATAGTTATTTATTTAAACATACATAATTTTTTTTACCTCATTTCTTTAGCTAATCATTCTCATGAAAAGATATTAGCGATGCTACATTTTCAATTGGCTTAAAATTATGAATGAATGTGGTAATTCCTAGAGTGAACGAACTAATCATATCCTAATTAACATGCATATTTAACCGAAGCAACCTAGAACACTAACTTCACAAGCTAATAAATCTTAGCAACCTAAAAAGACTATGTTTAAAGCTAAATCAATTCCATTAAGTACTAACCATTGACACATTTACATGAGTCACATCATGGAAACCTAAAAAAACTAATATATAATATACAAAATTGACAGCCAAAATAAAAAAAAATATACACACAACCTCCTTACACTTGGACAACATGTTGTCCTTGATGTGAGAAGAAAAAATAACACATAAAGTGGGAATAAAAACAAAGTAGAAAAAGGAACATAAGAACAAAATAAAAAATAAAAATAAAAATAAAGAGACGAGGGTTATAGCATTGAGACCCGTCATGGTGATTGAGGTGGTGATGGCGATGGTTTCGAAGGTAGAGTTTCCATGCCTTGAGTAGCAAAGTATTTATAAATGCTTTGAGTGTCTCAATATTGTTTTTGTTGCTCCTTCGCGATCTCCTTCAACACCTTAGCATTATCTGCAATAGCTTTGTTAGTGTTTGAAATGGCTTCCATTACCTTCCCCCATCCAGCTGGCTCTTCCTCTTCTGACTCCTCTTGGGTTAATTCCTCCTTTTATTGTAGTGGTGTTGAGCTAGAACTTTGTCCCACCCTAGTTTTAACATGACATTTTCTGCTGATATTTCGAAGTTCCATATTGTGGGACTTCAAGATTTCAACTCTTGTCAAGTGACAAGTGTTGAGAAACTCAAGATGATGGATAGTTAGTCCATTATAATTGAGACCATAGTATTCCGTAATAGCCGTAACCGGGTACCCCATGCCTAAATTATTGCTTCTTTTTTTTAGAGTAGCAATAATTGCATTAAATATGTGGGTGGAGGTGCAAACTTTGATGTAATGATCCATGCACGATAAGATTAAAAGTTCTTTTATTGGACACTTATTAGTTTCGTTTTTGTCCAATACAGTTTGACACATGAACTTGTGTATTAATAAGTGCTTGGGGTATTAGTTGAATAATCAAGTTGGTCGCTTCATCCAAATCGGTGCTTAAAACATCTAGGGAGTTGTGGACTGGGCAAGTCCCTTCATTGAGGCACTTAAGGAATTGGGGTTGCCCAACCCATGTTCTAAAGCCTGAATCCACAAAGATGAAACCAAAGTCAGAAGTATGTTTGTTTGTAGGATATCCTACAGGAACTCAAGGGTACTATTTTTATAGTCCTCAGGATAGGAAGGTATTTATTTAGACAAATGCGACCTTCTTAAAGGAAGAGTTTGTGAGAAATCACAAAGGAAGATGTGAAGTAGTACTAAAGGAGTTAG
>JANSVA010000216.1:20193651-20214840 GCA_025504915.1 Erythroxylum reticulatum
TGAAGAGGCTCTAGAAGGGAAGAAAGAATACTTGTAAAATTGTTGAAGTATAGTGAAATCTCAAACAAACTCTGAGGACTAGTTGTAGCCCATGGTTTGGTGGTGAACCAATATAAAAATTGCAGTGTCTATCTTCTAACCTTTCACTTTATTTTATTTTATTTTTAGACAAGTATATAGAAGTTATTTATGATTTAACTACGTAACTATTTTTGTATAACTTTTGTGGTATTCTTTTAACAGTTGGAAGAGTTCTTAACAAGATATATTAAAGTTTTTGTGTTCATGAAAAGAATACACAATTCAACCCCCCTTCTTGTGTATTTCGTATATTGTACGTGAATTCTATATTAACGTATGATTTACTTCACAATTTATATTGAAGGAGTTTGCAGATGTGACTCTAAAGGACTTACCATAGGGATTACCATCTATGCATGATATCTAGCACTATATTGACTTAGTTTCAAGAGTTAGCTTGCGTAATCTGCCTCATTACAGGATGAGCCCAAAAGAGAATGAGATTCTACAGGAGAAAGTAGAGGAGTTGATAAGTAAAGGCCATATTCGAAAGAGTATGAGTCTATGTCCAGTGCTAACATTACTTACACATAAGAAGGATGGGAGTTAGAGGATGTGCGTTGATAGTAGAGCAATCATCAAAATCACTATTGGCTATAAATTTTCCATTTTGAGACTTGATGATATGTTGGATCAGCTGAGTGGAGCCATTATTTTCTATAAAATTGTTTTTCGAAGAGAATACCATCAAATAAGAATAAGGCTTGGAGATGAGTGGAAGACAACCTTCAAGACAAGGGATGACTTATATGAGTGGTTGGTCATGCCTTTCGGATTATTCAACGCACCTAGCACTTTTATGCGTCTTATGAACCAAGTGTTGCGACCTTTTATCTGTAAGTTTGTGGTTGTTTATTTTGATGATATTCTTATCTATAGTAGATCTATTGAAGAGCATGTGGGACATTTAAGGCATGTATTCGAGGCCTTAAGAGAAAATCAATTATATGCCAACTTGAAGAAATGCCTATTTATGTTGGAGAATTTGCTATTCCTTGGATACGTTGTGGGAAAAGATGACAGTTGAGTGGATGAAGATAAGGTAAAGGCCATTATAAATTGGCCTACACCGAGAATCGTTGGAGATGTGAGGAGTTTTCATGGTTTGGAGACATTCTATAAGACGTTTATTAAGAATTTCAGAAGGATTGTGGCTCCTATTACGGATTGTCTGAAGAAAGGGAAGTTTAGATAGGAAGAAGAGCAAGAACAAAAGTTCATCCTTATCAAGGAGAAACCGTGTACAGCACCGTTCTTAGCCTTACCAAACTTTGAAAAGTTATTTGAAGTGGAGTGTGATGCGAGTGGGATAAGTATCGGGGCAATATTATCCTAAAAGAAAAGGCCTGTGACATATATCAGTGAGAAACTAAGCGAGACAAGGCAAAAATGAGCTACCTATGATAAGGAGTTCTACACCATTGTGAGGGTTTTGAAGACATGGGAGCACTACTTAATTGGAAAGGAGTTTATTCTTTATACCGATCACCAAGCATTGAAGTATTTGGGAAGTCAGAAGCAGTTGAGGACTAAGATGCATGCTAGATGGTCGGCTTATATTGACAAGTTCCCCTATAAACTTGTCCATAAAGTTGAGAGAAACAATGTAGTGGTAAATGCATTGAGTCGACGAGTAGCCATATCAAAACGCTAACAGTTGAGATTGAAGGTTTCGAATACTTGAAAGACTTATATGTTGACGATGAAGACTTCAAAGGAATATAACAAACTTGTCAAGTAGAGAAGTCGTACAAAGACTACCACATTCATGATGGGTTTCTTATGAGAGGTAACTAATTATGCCTCCTGCGAACATCAATGAGAGAGAATATAATCAGAGATTTATATGGAGGAGGGTTAGCTGGACACGTGGGCAGAGACAAGACACTTGAAGAGGTACGTAAAAGGTATTTTTGGCCTAAATTGAGGAGAGACGTTTCTTTATTATTTCTAGGTGCCAAATTTTCCAAACTTATAAAGGTCATGTATCAAATGAGGGTTTATACATGTCACTACCTGTGCCTGACAATATCTGAGAAGTCCTTTCCATGGACTTTGTATTGGGTTTACCAAGAATGCAAAAGGGCATGGATTCAGTTTTCGCGGTCGTCAATAGATTCTCTTATATGGCGTACTTTTTACCATGTAAGAAGACAGCAGATGCTACAACCATTGCTAAATTGTTCTTCCGAGAGGTGGTGAGACTCCATAGAGTTCCAAACCAATTACCTCTAATAGAGACACTAAATTTCTGAGTCATTTCTGGAGAACTTTGTGGGGTATGTTTGATTCATTCTTAAAGTATAGTAGCACAGCTTACCCACAGATCGATGGATAGACTAAAATAGTGATTAGGACTCTAGGTTATTTGGTGTGTTTTATTTGTCATGATAAGCCGAATAATGGGGATTTTCTTATTGCACAAGCTGAGTTTGCCTACAACAATGCTATCTATAACTCTATCGGTCGATCTCCATTCTCTGTGGTTTACACTAAGATACCAAATTATGCACTAGACCTGATTCAGTTACCTAAAAATGTTAAAATCAATGCAAGTGTAGCCAAGTTTGCTAAAGAAACCCAAAAAATACAAGTAGAGGTGAAGGAATGACTTGAAAAAGCTAATGCAAAGTATAAGGCTAATGTGGACCCACAAAGGAAGAATCAAGTGTTTGAGGTGGGAGATGAAGTAATGGTATTTATGAACAAGAAGCGGATTATAGAACATCACCACAAGTTGAAGGCCAAGAAGTGTGGTCCATTCAAGATCGTGAAGAAAATTAATGATAACGCATATGTCATTCAGTTACTTTCGTGGATGGGTAATATCAATCCAACCTTTAATGTTGCGGATATTTACCCCTACTTATCGGAGTGCAAGTTAGGTTATCTAAAGCATAACTCGAGGCCGAGTTCTTTACAATTGGAGAGGACTGACGCAAAACTTTATATTAGAAAATCTATCTATTTATTTATTTATTGTGTTTTACTTTTATTAAGACTACAAAGATGTTTTTATCCTATTATTAGGTTCTAGGTCATTATGACTAATATAAATACTTCTTTATTGTATTGCAGAAAAACCTTTACCTATTTTTCAATCAAAATTCTCTCTCGCTCTTAAGGTTTTCGTCTACCTTTTGAGTTCTTTGTAGATCTTGGATTAGATTTGTGTTTTCTGTATTCTTATATTAGAGGACTGTGTTTCCGCACTGCGTCACATTGACTTATTGCTACAAACGGTTCCAATAAATGCAAAGTTAATTCTAAACAGAAAAAAAAATTGCCAGTCCTAAAGATTCAATTTGAAAAACGAAATTCAACAAGAGGTACATGCCCACAAAAAGAATTACAAGGTAAATGAAAAATAAAAAATTGAAACGCAATACGTTAAAACAAGGATTGATGGGAAAAGCAAAAGAAAACTTACCTTCTATAGCTTGACCTTCTTAGGATTCTTCCTTTTCTTTTCTCTTTAAAGTTCGAAAAGAGAACCCCGTCAGAGCATAATCACAGAATCTTACAAACACCTAGTAAAGCAAACGTAACGTGGGTGTTGCTAAAGATGACACCACCCACCTTCACATCTAGCTGAATTCTAAAAATTGTTTGGTGGAAAGGAGGCAGAGAAGGAAATGAATTGCTTGTTTTCTTAATAATTTGTTTGTAGTTACTGCTCTCTATTTATGAGTCAATTCAATTTCAAGTCTTTGTTTATGGGAATTAGAGGTCCAACTCCAAACTTGGGTCTCGTTTTACATTTTGCTGGTATTTTGTTCGACAGTTAATGATCTTCTCATTTAAGTTTCCTAGGACTTGAGGGCTGCTGAAAACTTAATACTGAGCAGGGCCAATAATTAATCAACAACTGATCAATCAATATGTGACGATTCCTTATGTGCAGATGTGTACAGAAAATTTTGGAGTTCTAGATTTACCTCCTCTAAAGCTCTTGGGTTAAGGTCTTAGAAACTTAGAATTAGTCTAACAAAAGCTATGATACCTAATGTATATCTCAAAAAACAAAAAACGACCAGAAAGAAAGAATTAAGACATTCGTTCTGTACTTATGATTCTTTGCTTTGGGCCAGATTGGAGTTTGGTCTTTCATTTACTTCCATTCATTACTTTTCTCACTGGGCACGGCAGGCATATGAATATAGGATACTGAGTTCTTCTTTATATGTAAAAATTTGTTGGATGCATTGACAAGATTAACTTCAGATGCAGAATTACAAACATAAACCATTGAACCTATCATTTTCACTTCGGCATCTGAAAAATAACAGGAGCTTGCCTGCATTAAAAGGGTGAAAGGGAAAGGATAAAGCAACTTGGACATCGTTGGCTAGGCTGAATATATTGTTATTGTTGTTTTCTTCTTTGATTCCAAAATCTGTTACACTTTGTGCGCGGGTTGAATAAGTTGGCCTAGATTAAAAATAGCGAAGGCTTTGCTGGGTCCTCAAACTACACTACAATATCTCTACCCGATTGGGATTGTTTCAGTGTGTCCTGCCTGCCTGGTCTTCTCTTTTTTTGTTTTTCTCGGATTCTCCCTGGTGACTGTCACTCCTTTTTGGTAGAGTTGGTCATAGTGCCATCTCCAGATGATCCACCAGCCTTTGACTCGTCAAATTCCATTAACTGCATGTAGGTCAAAGGACACCATATTAGTCAGCTTCAGTCTAATTGCATCAGCTTACCAGCAAATTAATTATTAAGCCTCTAATCTAGCAACTTGAGCCCCCCTCTTACAAAAACTATTCAACTAGAATGAACATACACACAAAGGTCCTTCCATCACGCAAACACTCACGCTCGCGCACTATCAAACATTCCTTTTCATATAAACAAATTTGAAGCATCCTCTTTTGAAGTCAGAATATAGAACTCGTATTGGAATCCAAACTACAACCACACTGGTCCAGAAAGAACTGGAAATAATACCACACCAAAAAAAAAAAAAATTCACACTGGGTGTTGAACAAACCGGTTTGACTTCACCGTTCCATAGGACATGAGCAGCCAAGAATCCTATTACTGCTGGCACAATATACAAAAGCGCAGGCTGCAAATACAGCATAGACCATAGCATTTTAAAATATGGGCCAAATAATATTTTCAAAGACGATCAATGCGATAGTTTGAGAAATGTGATCATCTCAAGTTACCTGTGCTGCTTGGAACCAGTTCATGACAATAATTGTAAGGACCAAACCAACCGCGTACCCCAGAAAAGCACTCTTGAAGTACTGACTATCTTTTTCTCTAGAGACATCAAATCGCAATGCCAGAGCTACAAATATACCTAAATAGCAAACAAGCATTGCAAGGTAAGAACTAAAAGGAATGATCACGAGATATTGTGCTAAAATGAAAGTTCCAACTCTAAAATCTAAAACCTACCAGGAATCACAATGTCACCAAGCCCAAGCATAGAAAATGGCCGTTTTGCATCTGCTGTTGGGAACAGAAGCTATAGAAAAATTGAATGTTCCCAATTAGAAAAAATTGAATGCTCCCAATTAGGGTCCTCTAATAAATCATAATTCACAATCAAGTAGTTGTGATTGGGCCAGATGAATGTTAATAACAGTTGGCACACTAACCTTGATAGGAGCATCAAAAGACTTTGCAACACTGACCATCACAGGAGTGAAGAAAACCCAAAAGATATCATATACAAACAGTCCAGCCTAAAATAATTAGGAAGGGAAACACTCTTGTCATAAGCAAATAGACAAAGATATAAATCCTCCTCACATTTCAATCAATATATTACAAAAGCATAAAACTATTTCCAAAAATCAGAATATTAAACAGAAACAATGTAAAAATAAAGCACTTGTAGAAAGGTTCACAACATGAGGTACAAACCAGTTAGAGGTCATGGAGAACAGACATCATTTCAGGACACAAGGCCTTTTTCTCAGTAACCACATCAACTGAATGTTCAAAGGCATCAACTCCAGACAACTATAAGATGAATAGTTTTACAGTCTTGGATTCTAAGTAAACCAACAAAATTACATGGATGATCAATCGAAGTACTGGTATGGAGATTGATAGGAAGCCACGTGCAAATTTAAGGTGTACAGAAGGAGCAATGGTGATAGACGACTTGACATTAGTCCATCATGTGATCCATGTAACATAGAATCACAACTATATCACAGTAGTACCTTTAGTTGGATGACACTGATGACAATTGTTGGAGGGTGTGATGGGTAAAAGTTGGGTATTAAGGCATGAGTTAATGCAAGGCTATGCAAATGCAAATGCAAACCCACCGATATTTTGATACGAAGGCAAGTCAACTTCATAAAGTTCAATCGAAATATGTTGCACAACATGAGCATGCTAGAGGAAACTTTCATACAAGTATCAAATGATCAATGAATCACCAGTACCACCGCTGCCAAAATATCTTAGAAACAGAAGGCAAGTTCATCTCATTACCAGGAGGATAGCACCAGTCTTAAACGATCCAAGGGAGAGCATTTCAATACCCTGTAAGAAAACAGACAGTTACACACTTTAATAGGCTTTAAATTATTCATCCTTAAAATACGTACAAGCAGTGCCTGACCTGAATACAGAAAGCCAAGCCCAATATATTGTTAGCGAGCCAATGCTTCTGAGAAGCATACCATGCACAAAAAAATGTTCCAGGCATTGCTGCAACAATCTGTGATCTTGTGAACTCAATCTCCAAAGCTGTATAAGAAAGGTGTAAGGAAAAACATCATTCTGCATAATAAAAGCAAAATGTCAACTGGATCAAAAAACGAGCTATAAATTAAAAGAACCTAACATAACAGATTAATATATTGACAACCTCATCTTCGAACAAGGATGTATTTCAAGCAGCAAAGACCTAGCGGTAGCATCTACCAGACTACAAAATCATTCACATAAACAGATCTGATGTAGGAAATCTGTTCAGAATAAACAAATACTTCAAGTGAATAACAACCCACGTCTGAGTGTATAACCCATTAACACCCACACCTCAGAATACAAGGACTGGTACCAAAAATATAATATGTGTTAGCAATTACCACCTACTAGGATCAAAAAAAGATATCTCAGGCAGGAGATTTCACTCCAGGCTAGAACTACTCTCACTTATGTGACATTTAATTCCACAATTGATGTGAAAACAGACACGAGCTCCGAACTGACAAAAGCCATACACAAAAAACATATACAATGGAATGCTCTGGAAATGTACACTCAAAGTTCAATCAAGAAGCAATTATGTCTGCCTAGCTATACTAGATCTGATAATAATACCATAATGATGACAACAAAATCGAATAACCAGCCAGTTAAACATGCAATTAAAATCATGAAAGGAATTATAACAAGTGCATCACATACAACGAAAATAAGGAAAACGCCAGACAATGGAGTCATCATTCCAACGGGTTGGAAGAAAACGTTTAATAGCTGGTAGCAATGTCGCCCTGAGAAAAGCGGAATGAAGAAGATACATAAAAAAATGATACTAACAAATATAACCAACTGTATTAAAACGAAATTCAAATTATCAAATCAAATTCATGGAGAACTTACGAAAGTGCAACAATTCCAAGGATGAAAAAGTAGCATGTCAGTACAGCATTAACCAAATCTTTTGAAAGAAACTTGAAGAGCAGGAATAAAGATAACAGCATTGCACTCCCTACAAAGGGAAAGCGCATTGCATGCTCATTGGACATGGTTTCCTGGAAGTTAAAACAAAATATTAGGTATTCTTGATGTATAACCAAGACATAATAATCAAAATCACAGGTAACAAAAATAATTATTCTTGTAGTGCATACTGTTGGAGGCGTTGGCTTGATGGATCGGTAACAACCAACATAAACTGTCAGACAAGCAGTCAATATAACATTTATGTTTGGGTCTACATTCACAACAAGGGGCGCAAGTGTTAGACCTGCATTCAATGATTTGAATGGTTTTAGATAAGGATCAAAAAATCCCATTGACATAAGAAAGGTGTCACTACAAGGTGTTATCATGTCAAATCTCAATCTTTCTCTTGTTTCAATAGCTTTGCTGCATCATGTGTCTATATCAATAAACAGCATTAAACCTAATACCGTCAAGTTAAATATTTGTTGACGTAAATAGAATCTAAAATGAAATCCAAACCTGCTAAAACCACATTCGCTATCCGCTCACAACTCTTCATCTTTTATTCAACCAAAACTCTGATTCAACCAATCTACGATTGTGCAAAAGTCAAGTCTTACAAAAATCTAGAATATCAATCAAGCCTATCCCAAGTTCGCCACTTCAGCAATCAAAAAAGTCCTGCACGTTGAATGCATAACAATCAATCCAACGAGAAAAATGATCACCAACAAAATAACACACAGGTATACACAGTAAACAGATAAATAGAACACGATGCGATACTGTAGCATGAAAGTTCACTCTTTCAGTTGTTGAGCAACTGAGATTATGAAATTCACAAGTTAATATTCCCATTCAAATCCGGTATCACAAATCAAAGATAAAATAATAATAACGGCGACTAAAAGATCATTTCCAGAATCACAAAATAACCGAAATGAAGAAAGAAAAGAAAAGACTAGCCCAAATTTCACAACAAACAAACGGGAAAAACCCAAGTGACCCACATAAAGACCAAGGGCTGGAGATAGGTCGACTTAACAGCTACCCAGAAGCAGAGACACTCTCTCTCTCTAACGGTTACCGGAAAAAACAGATCGGAGCAGCCGTCTAGAGAGAGAGATCTTTGACATAAAGTGGATAGATTTTGCGATTTTGCAGAGACAGGGTTTAAAGTTTTTTACCTGGAAAATTTGTCAGTCAAAGGCCGTGGGTTAAAAAGAGTGGGCAGTCACGTATCATACGGTCGATGTCAGTGACAAAAGCCAGGCATTGAACTGTCTTGAACTCGTGTGAGGTATTTATTGGCAGTTCACCATGAATAGTAGCCTCCAAGTGGAAACTTAACGTACCGGTCACAAAGGGGGAGGACCGTGTGAAAGCCATCGTGCGGTGTTGGCTAGACCAATCAATGTTTGCCAGGTCAGTGTCCCAAAAACTCTTGTTTGACACCGTCGTAGGTGATGTTTTAAAGATTCTGCGTCTTTAACAGCGCTTTTCTGCCGGTTCCCAGTTCATGGGAGTCACCTCTTTTTCTTTGAGTACTGATTATTCATCAAGCTAATTCAGCCCAATGGTTCACATTTTGGTTACGTAGTTTGTCTGAAGCTGAAGTTTCGAGGTTTGAGATTGTATCTCTTTGGTGTCAACAAATTAAATGCTAATCGAATCTCTTCGTCTTTGATTGGCTAGGTAGAACTTATGCGCAAGCTATAAACTTCAGGGAAATCCCTTCAAATCATTCTTGTGTGTAACTCACACGTAATGACATAAAGATATAAAATTTTGACTTTTTGAGAAGGAAATAAATATTTTTGAAGTGTTGGCACTACAAGAAAAATGTCATTTAATGACGGAAAATATTTAGATTTTGTTGGTAATAAAAATTAGCTACAGTTAACAATCTCGCACCTACCATCATTGAGAATATCGATAGATATAGAGAAAAATATTCAGTTTTCTTTACTGTCTTTGGCTTTGCCGTTACATAAAAATAAAGTAGAGCCAGATGGACTTGACTATCTATAATAAGACAAGCCTAATAATTCGAAATACGAGAAACTACATCATATCTATATACGCATAATTGTATTCATCCTTTAAGAGGTAGGTATTTAGAGTTCCATGTAGATTAGTTGGTGTAATTGAAATGATATAACCATCCACTCAAGGGTTATATATCATAAAAAAAGACTAGTTCCGTGTGAAAAGAAATTGAATACTCATTTTTTGATGGTGACTGGTTATATTTCTCTATCCTTCTGCATCCCTCTTCAACATTGCTATCATATTATACTATAATCTAAGCATAATGCATTACAAAAATATCAATGTAAGTTATATCATATTTCCAGTAAAAAAACTGAAATTATAAAATCCATACTAAAAAAGAATTATAAGTATTTTTTCAAAGAACAAACATTTCATCAAATACCTTACATCCATAAAAAATTCACACTATCAAGAGGCATCATTCAAATAAAAAGTAAATATGTGTGTTTGTCCATCTTTACAAATAAACTTAGTGAAGTAAATGATAGACCATTCTATTATACATAGGAAAAGGAATAAGTAGGACGATAAATTTAGCATGTGATTCAAACCGTGAACTATAACCAAATCAATATATGTGTGTGTGTGAATTACGTGGTTTCTAATCTAAAGATTACTTACAACATAACTTGAGGTAATATAATTGTATTCTCATGAGCGCACTTAAGCAATATTATGTTATCTCCTAACTTTTTTAGCTTCACTTTGTTATTGGGAACCAAAATCATCCCAAGTATATCTCTTAGCTTAGTTTTTTACCAACATGTAATCCAGGAGGATGACTAGCATGTATGAAATCCTATCAAGGTGCATCATTGAAATAGAAAGTAAATATGTGTTTTTTTTTCATCTTCACAAAAACACATTTTTTCAATAGTATGCTTTTTGTCAAACACCTAATATGCATGAACTTTACATTTCAACATCACAACCAAATTTTAAAACTGAACCTTCTAACACTAACATTTCTACTTTAAATGTTGTATCTATTGACAAAAATCAACATTCATACCAAATAAATCAAAGACAAAAAAAAAACATAAACAACCTTTACCTCCATGAAAATGTAAAAATGGTGGGAGAAGAGAACAACCCACGTAGCAACAAAAATGCAACACCGACAACAGACACCGGACGGGAGAGGAAGTCACCGAAGGAAGAAGAAGATAGAAGAGCTGAATGAAGAATGAAGAAGACGAACCAGGGGGGATTTGGCTGGGTATAATAACGATTTCAAAACGATGTTGTTTTGTTTAAGTAAATATTATCGACGGAATTTTTCGTCGCTAATTTTCGTCGATAATATAAAAAATTTATTATCTCGCATCATTTACTGATGGCAGAAACAAAACTGTCGGTAATTTGATTTTAATTACTAATGGACATTTTACTGTCCTTAAAGTCCATCGCAAAATTTACCTTGGCGACAGATATTAGAATCATCGCTAAACAAAATTTTTACCGTCAATTTTTGCAATGGAAATAGGCTAATTAGCAACGTTTAGTTTCCATTGGTAATTTTCTGTCACTAATTTCTACTTTTCTTATAATGTGGAAAATTGACATATTCTATGATGTGCTCTTTTTAGATATATAATTTTGACTTTTTGAGAAGGAAATAACAATTTTGAAGTTATTGGAAAACTAACATATTATAGGGTGTGCGCTTTTTAGAAATTAAAGGTAAAGACACAAGTTGAAAATACAATCATGTTAATATGGTAGGAATTTTTTAGAAGGAGATACATTCTGAAACACGAGTGTGTCACAAATGGTGCTTATGTTATAACAAAGCAAAAGTAGCCATAGTTTATTAGAGCCCTTTTCTATGTTTAGAAGCAAACAATGAGATCTATAGTATGGGATACGACCATGTCAGAAGTCATGTTTGATATAAATAACATTATTTGAAACATATTATTTTTAAATTATGATGAGTTTGGTAAATGGGCTATTTGACTAAAATTGCACAAACCAGAGTTTATTTATAAATATAATATTATAAACCTATTTTAATGTAATAACAACCATCAATATTGATCAATAGAGTGACTCAATAGTTTTTTTGGTTAAACATCATTAAAATTTCTTGTATTCTTATTTGTTTTTTTATTACTATATATTTTTAATATCCAATATTCTTTTTAAGTGGTATTAGAGCATAGGTTAGGTAATAATGACTTTAGTTATAAAGTCTAATGTAGGAAGTTTAGTAGAACTAAAAATTTTGGACTGTGATAATAGAGAATGAAGGATTTATTGGTGCAATAAGGCATGCTAAAGGGGTTGCAAGAGAATAAGTTAGAAAATAAAGATGAGCTCAACTGGGAAGAGTTATATATGTGAGCAGCAAAAACCATATCACTTTATTTAATACACAAGGTTATACACGACGTCATGGAGATTGCATTCCCTATAAAGATATATAGAAGTTGGATAGTGGATATATGTTAAAGTATCTCATAAATAAATTGTATATAAAGCAAATATTATATAAATTGAAGATATAGAAATGAACAAATATGGAATAGTACATTAAAATGTTTAACTAATGACTTGATGGAGCTTAAGGTGACTATTGTAAATAAGGACAAAACAATAACTTTACTCTTTACATACATCCTTTGAATATGTGTTGACCATAGTCATATTGGATAAGGAGACAGACACTCAATAGTAGTGAAAGCTCTTAAAGTAAAGCATTATATGTAAGGGCAAACCAAGACTATGAGAAAAAGATGAATAAGGATGGCTCATCTAAAAGGTGTTCTAGATTTAAATCCTAAAGTAGCTAAATAGTTTGGTGCTATAAATACGAGCAAACTAGACATATCAGGAGGAACTATACAAAAAAAATAAATAAAAAGAGGTAGAATGATAAAAAAGGAAGTTTAATGATTCATCAAGGTCTAGTAATGTAGTATAGAATAATATTTTTAAAAAGATGAATAGATCCATATCTAAAAAGGTCAGGTGCTTAGAATTAAATGAGTGGCTTCATAAAATCTTTTGGATAGATGTAGTGAGTATGGAGTCTTACCTTACTAATAGATCACCATGCACATCACTAGATAAAAGAGTGGCAGAAAAAGTGTGGACAAAAAGTAAGGTGAATTTCTTTAGATTGAAAACCTTTGGTTGTTTTGATTATGTGCACATTTTCAATGTAAATGGTACAAACTTGATCTTAAATCAAACCAATATATCTTTGTTAGTCACCTTAAAAGTATGAAGGGATGCAGGTCTTTAGGACCCAACATTAAAGAAGACGGTGATTAAAAGGGATGTAATGTTTGATAAGTAACACATGCTGAGAAACATATGGAGAGGATGTATCAGGTGATAAGTGCTAATTACTTATTGTTTTTAGTATGATTTTAAAAGTATTTAGCTCATGTTTTGATAATTTACATAGGACTTTATACTTAATTTAGCTTATAATTTATTTATATGCCTTATTTTAGCTCTCTCATAAAAAAGAAGTAAATTTAGGCAAGTTAGATTCAAGTTGGAGAAGTTTTAGAGTGATTTTGGATAAACACGAGTTAAATATAACTCTACATTCACTAACATAATAGCAGTACTGTGTTTACTCCCATGTTGCTTATAGGTGCACTATAATTCTTCAATAACTTGTCATATAAAGTAATATGACCCATATTTGTCTATATTATACCTTAATGCATTCTACGTCTTCGACAACTTGCCACATGAAGGAAGATGCCCTAAACATGGTCTCGTATTTAGTAAGCCTTGGGTTTGGGCTGTATTTATCCCATATTCTACTATAGTGCATTTGGCTTCTCTAACTAGTTTCCATGTAAAGGAACAAATCCTAATCATGATCGAATGTTCAACAATATAGCTTAAACATAGACTCGTGTTAGTGATCTGATTTGGCAATGTTTAATTATAAAAATGAAATCGAGGGAGTAGTGAAGCAATATAGAATCAATATAGACCTATGTTAGTCAAAAATTTGGAGTTTCTTGGATAAAAAAGAAAGAGACCTAGTAGAAAATGAGAGAGCCATTTGAGAGGACCATATACCAATCAAAAGGGGATCTACTAAATGTAAAAGAACGATAGGATGACTAAAGGAGATTCAACAACACATCGAAAAAAGAACATCCTTAGAGAAAGGCAAGAAATCCATCAAAATTCAAGATATATGATAACTCATTCTTATTTCTTATATAAGGCACGTAATCCATTAAGATTCAAGGTTCATGATAGCTTATTCTTAATTCTTATATTCTTTTTTTGTGTATTGTAGGTTTTATTTATTTTAGTATGAACTAATTAGGATATAGATCTAGGTGGATGAACCCTAGGTTTGTTATTTTAAATTGATTCTTTGATTTAATACAAGATTCTAGTTTTCATAAAAATTATTCATATTCGCTTATTGTGTTGAATTGAAGTAGCAAACATCAAAGATTTAATATCGGATTTTATATAAAAGGATTGAAAAATTGCATCTACAATTAAGTCAAAGCATAAATAATTAGATTTGTACAGAATCATAGAGATAGAATCACATTAATCTTTTAGGTTAGTATTAAACCTATAATGAGAATTTATAAAATGAATTAACGCATTCTTAGGAGTTTTGATTAGAAAGAGATTTGAGCCAATACATAAGGAGTGTCAAGTCAAAAAAAACTTCACTTCTTCTATTAATTTTGATGACAATCAAATAATAATAATCATAGAAGTGTGTGAATTGTTTTGATGAGTCTATTAAGTGCGTAGATAAATGTAAGTAACACAAATCGTCAACTCAAGACAATACATAGTCAACTCAAGACGATACATGGTCAACTTAAGACGATACATAGTCAACTCAAGATGATACATGGTCAACTCAAGATGATAAAGGTCAACTCAAGATGATACCTAAAAGCTGAATATGACAAAGCATCTTAGATACACCAGACGAAGCGCAACACTAGACGAAGCATAATACCAGATGATGCAAATGAAAAATATTCTAGAACGTCAGTCAGTTAGTTAGTTGGAGTTAGTTACAAGGCTCAACTAATAACGGTTTTTAGAAGATTCAAGAAGCAGATTTCTCAAGAAGACATTTGAAGATTTAGGTTATAAATATGAGTTATAGTCGTAAACTAACAACAACACGCAATACAAGAGAGAAATACGAAATTTACTTAAAGAAACCCTATACTCAAGTTCGAAAGAAAGAGAGTAAATACATCTGTAACGTAAAGCTCAAACAATATCTTTCCAAGAGAAAGAACGGCTAGAGTCTGGAGAGGCTAAAGAAGCAGATAAAGAATACTTTGTGAGAGAGACCTGAAGAGGCTCTACAAGTGTAGAAATAATACTTGTAAAGTTCAAGAGTATAGTGAAATCTCAAACAAACTTTGAAAACTAGACATAGCCCAAAGTTAAGGGTGAACCAGTATAAATCGCGACATCATATTCTCTAACCCTTATCTCTTTAATTTTCTTCTTGTTAGAAGAATAGATAATAATTTTCGTTGTTGTATCATTCATCAAATTAAGTGAATTGTTTTGTAATTGTCTGAATTTGTAAAGAAAATCAAGAAGGTTTTAAAGATTAATATCTTAAATGATTTAACACAATTCAACCCCCCTTCTTGTGTATTTCTACATATTATATGTGATTTCTATATTAACAAGTGATTTACTTCAAGTAAAAGGGCTATATATCTTGAGAAATAATAATGTTATAACTTTGAAATTTCTACTAGTCTAAGAAATTAGAATTCATCAGATCAATGATAAATTATAACATAGGGAAGATATTAGGGGAATTCTTTTGAATCTTAGTAATCTACTGGTTATTTATTCTTATTTGTCCCCTTGCCTACTTATTTCTTACTTATTATTTTAATTAAGTAAATTTTCTTTTTTTAAAAAATCAAACATCTTTTTTTGTTAAATAAGATAGGAGATAGACAGTTAGTACTAGTAGTTACAGTCTTCAAGGGATTGACAATCGTACTCACTAAAACTATACTATAGAAAATAATACATACACTTGCCTTAGTAATTTGTTTAACATTGTTTTGTATTTTAAGATATATAAAATCATATATCAAGTTTTTTTTACATCATTGCAGAGGAACAGAATACTAAAGAACCTTATTTTTATTAATCTAATCATTTTATTCTTTTTGTTATTTATTTTTATTAAGATAGGTGTTTTTCTTTTCTTTTTATTTAATTATTTGAAAACCTCTTTTCTTTGTTTTATATTTAGGGCTAAATTTTAGAATTTGGTTACTTTATGCTATAATTACCAAACATATTAGTAAGACAGGGAGGACAGTGATGTATAAGGGATTATGTTATGTTGTCACTTATGATAGCATTGGAAGCTTGGAATGAGACATATGATAACATGTATTTGGTAACTCAATATGATTTAGTGATGCATTGTGATATTTGTGGTAGTGACCATCCCTATCATAAATATTAGGCACCTTATAATATGCGGAAAATAAATGAGCAATCTAATTTTATGGGAAACTAGCCTCAAAACATCTCCTATAGTGATACCTACAATATGTACATAGAATAATCAAATTCTACCTGAATTCCTTCAACAATAGTAATAAGGAAGGAGTCAAGTCTTAAGGAGCTCATAATAAGATATAATACTACAATTAAGATTAACATACAAGAAACGAATAGTTTCTTCATAACCAATAAGCCTTTACCCATAATATGGAAATTCAAATGGAATATTTTGTTATGCTTATCTTTGAAGGGCAATTAAGTACTTTACTTAGTAAAGTTGAGCCAAAACTAAGGAAACAAGCGAATGTAATGATTTTAAGGAGTGGAAACGAGATGCAAGTTAAAAAGAAGTGAAAGAAGAGAAAAAGAAAGTTATTATGTAAGAGAAGAAGATAAGGAGACGGAAGAAGAGAAGCATGAGGAGCCAAACAAAGAAGTGGTCAAGGAGGAGAAATCAAAGATTCCATACCCAAGTAGGATTAAGATAGAAAAGAAGATAAATTTGATTAGTTTCTAGAGGTTTTAAGACAATCATATGTTAACGTACCTTTTGTTAAAACTCTTTCGTAGATGTCAAAGTATACTAAATACTTAAAGTACCTCCTTTCCAATAAGAAGAAGTTTGAGGAGTTATCAATAGTTAAGTTAAAGGTGCTCCTACTTCCAATAATGAGAGGAAAAGGAGATGGATAACCCAATTTAAATGGAATATAAGAAAGCTAATGAGCTTTATATTATAAAGGAGTGTGGAAGCAAGTCTTTGATTTTGGATTTAAGATGAGTGAAGAGCTTAAGGAGAATTCTAATTAAAAGACTCATAAAAAAGTGCTTGTTGGGAGGAAACTCAATATGTGTTTTTGTTTTAATTTAGTAGCTTTTAGGATCTTTGGCAATAATCTTGATTTATTATGGTAGTTTTAAACTTATGGTTGTAGGTTTATTTTGGTTTTATTTCACTATTAGATTAGGATCTTCTTATTTCAGGACTTCATAAAGTTATGAATTTTATATAGGCAACATAACTCTTACATGCTAGAATGGAGATCAAATTTTACAGTCTAGGACAACATTGATGGTAGTGGATAAAGTCAATGATCTTTTATTATCAGAAGAGTATATATCCTTTTCTCCATTCCATTTTTACCTATATTTTCATTGTTTTTACATATTATGTATTCAGTGTAGGAACATGGGTAATTGACTATTATATATATCAATTTTATTATAATTAGCTAATAAAAAATTCTGGAAAATATTTTTAGAATATTAATGCGATATGAATGAACAAAACACACAAAATAATGTTAAAATATCACTAAGTACAAATGTCTTTTCTTATGGTAGACTTTCGATAAGTGAGTCGAATGTCGATCCTATAAGGATCGTAATTATTAGCAATAACCATCTTTCTATTATCTAATATGACATAACGAATGATTAAAATAAAAAAGGAAAATAAAATAACCTTAAATAATAAATAAAATTTAATTAGCTAAGGCAATAAATATGAATAACAATCAGTAGATATAATAGATCTAGGTGTAAAATCTTTATATGAATTGACTATACTTGGATTTATCCTAGTTTAATGATTAATATTTATTTTGACTAATAAAAATTCTTAAGTTATAACTATATTCTCTCGAGTAATAAAATCCCTATCTTCAAATTGGTTGAATAAATTCTCTTTCTAATCAAAGCAACCTAAGAATGCATTAACTCACTTTGTGAATTTCTATGATAGGTTTTACCCTAACTTAGAAAGATCATGTAGTGTTATCTCTAGTAACTAATGTCACTAAACATGAGCCCTTGTTGGTCCTTTTTCCTTAGTCGTTCCTCTAAAATCACGATAAAATTGCTCTAATTCAGCTCAAACTTGGCCATATTTATTCTTTCTTTATTAGAAAGCTAAAATAAGGCCTATAAACAAAATATAATCTAAATTAAATACCAAATCATATGAAATTCCCCAATTACAAGTTAAATGCCCTCAAAATCACGCTAAAATATGATGTAATTAACATATATCAAATGCCCTTATACTTAAGCATTTGTATGTCCTTAAATAAATCAAATTTATTACTCTTAACTAAATTAAAAAGCTACTGCATAAAAGCATTTAAACAAATCAAACATCAATCACGATTCTCCATTATTTTTTCAATTTTAAAGTTCATAGAGTTATTAGGAATTTATATACTTGCATCAAATCATAAATCAATTCAGTTAACTCCACAATCCTTCACACTCTGACTCAATCCACAAAATTCAATCTAATGCGTACGATGAATATACAGAGAGAAATGTTGCAACTTTCAAACCATATAACTTATTAATATGAGAGTAAATACCTTGTTATGAATACTCTCTATTACTCAAATAAGTTGTCGTTTCAAATGACTACCAACACTACTTTTAACTTTAACCTTTTTACTTAATTTGAAGACAATAGAGTGAATTTATTCTATGCTTACTTATAAATATATAAATATATTATTTTATAATATTTATTATTATATCATCATCATCATCATCATCATCATCATCATCATCATCATCATCATCATCATCATCATCATCATCATCATCATCATTATTATTATTATTATTATTATTATTATTATTATTATTATTAATGAAAATGCTTAGAAAGAATTTACATTTAACTAAATGGATATATAAATTAAACAAGAAGTATCATTATACAAATTAATTATCCCTTCTCCAAATCAATAAAAAATTAAAATTAACTTAATTAGCAAAGCTCATAATTATCTGCCTAAATAAATTAGGTCACAATAACAATAAAAATCTTAATGAATCATTTTGATTAACATCCTTTTAAAGTGAAAAAAATTCCTAGAAATTTTCACATTAAACTAGTGATAACAAAATTAATAGCATAACCATTAAGCTTCTCCCTACACTAAGCTGTACATTGTCCTTGATGTGTAAAACATGCAAGAACAATGAAAGACAAAGGGAAGAGGTAAGAATAATTGGTACTCCATTGGAATAAAATTATCGGTCTTATCCAATATCATTAAAATCTATCATGGGTAAATAAAATCTTATATACTCTAGTGCTTCAGAACAATGTTGCCTTTATAGCTTATAAAACTCTATATTAATTTCATTTTAAGTAAGAGTTAATGGACATCAAGAAAATCTAAAAACCTAAGTTCAAATTTATGAAAACAAGTGAAACTACTTTTAAAGACCGTATAATCTATAAGATTGAAACAAAAACACCTAATATTGAGCTGCATCCCAATCAATGCTTCTTAGTGAGTCATTTAGTTGATTGTCTCTTTAATCTTTTTTCAACCTAAATCTATAATAAGGGGCTTTCATCCATCCGTCTTCGAGATCTAAGGCTTTTTAACTTCCTCATAATCTATTAGTTGAGGATTCACCGTCTTCTCTTATGGGCTAACAAGATGTAGGAACATTTTTTGCTTGAATTAATCATCAATAACTCCTTGTGCAATTTCTTAGTAAAAAGGTGGTCTTTTAAGTATTTTGTATATGTTGTTATTCGAAAGTAATTTTGTAAATGATATGTCAATATATATTTCTTTAAGAGAACTAGAAACTTACCAAATTTATTCTCCTTTCTTTTTATCTCGAGTTTGCTTTAATAAGAAATTGTCAATTCATCTTTTTTTTACCACTTCCATCTCTGACACCTTATCTTTCTCTTCCCTGTTTACTTCTTTTATCTCTTTTTGAACAATGATTGGAAGGGTTTTATAAATATTAAAATTTACCATAAGTGTATGATATAATTGTAGCTAGCATAGACAAGTACGAGTCGATCCTATAAGGACTATAAATACTAATAATTACCATTTTCTTATTATCTAACTTTCAAGTTAGATTTTGAATTGAAATAAAATTAAAGTAAATAAACTAAAATAAGATTAAAACAATAGAACATAAGAGAAAGGAATATACTTGGAAAGTCTATATAAAATAAATAGTACGTAGGTGATGAATCCCTCTAAGAATCCTTAAATATTAACCTTTATTATGTAATTACATTATTGATTAATATCTTTCTTAAGACCACTAACAACTAATCCATCAGTTGATTAATAGAAATCTTTATAGTTAAAACCCCTAGGATTGCATTATTGATTTATGAATTTCACTATTAGGTTTGACCCTGATCTAGAGGATTTATGTTGACCTATCTCTTGGTTCACATATAACTCCTTCCAATTATGGTAGATCTATTAATCCAAAAGGATTTCTCAATCTTATTCATTTGAAATCAAATCATGCACTAATATTTAAGATATATTAGAACAAGAATGAAATGCATAATTGAATCATAATAAATCAATCAATATAATTATTGAATAAAAGATCAAGTTATGTGTTATCAGAACTTAGGGTTCGTCACACCTAGACACTAACAAGTTTAGTTACTACTCGTAGAAAACAAAAACAAAGACAAATTTGCAAAAAAATAATATAAAACAAAGAAATAATAATTCTAAATCTCTCTGTTCTTTTACCAGATCTTCTTGCAAGTTTGGATTTGATGTTGATATCTAATGGATATTTTGAAGTATTCTTTTTATTTTCCTCATCCCTTGATCATAACTACTGCCTTTGTATGTTTTTCATGACTTAAAATCTATTAAAAACTCGACCCTACTTTATTTACCTCTGTTCATGTCCTTTTATAGTAAAAACTTGGGTTTTTTGGGTTATACTTGAAAGCGATCTAGAAGGGGGGGGGTTGAATAGATCGTTTAA
Source organism: Erythroxylum reticulatum (assembly GCA_025504915.1). Taxonomy (NCBI): domain Eukaryota; kingdom Viridiplantae; phylum Streptophyta; class Magnoliopsida; order Malpighiales; family Erythroxylaceae; genus Erythroxylum; species Erythroxylum reticulatum. The sequence goes on from JANSVA010000216.1 coordinate 20,214,715, forward strand.
ACTTTTTCGTAGAGTTCTACACAAAGCACGGAATTAATATACAAGAAACAATCAAATTAAACAAATGAAAAGAGTAGGGAAGAAAGCAAACACTGTTTTTATAGAGGTTCGGTGCTAAGACCTACG
>JANSVA010000216.1:20233158-20264215 GCA_025504915.1 Erythroxylum reticulatum
ATTATTTCATGCAATAAAAGTCATCTTTTGCACTCCTAGTGCAAAGTTGTTCAAAAATGTAGTTTCAGAAAATAAAAATATTGTCCTTTGCACTTCAAGTGCAGGTTTGTTGAAAACAATATCATTTCTCAAAATATGTAATAAAAACATCAGTTGCACTCCAAGTACAAAGAGTTATTCAAAACAATGTTGCTTATTAAATACACAAGTATACTAGAATCCATTTGAGATTCAATTCTACTATGTATTACCTAGGTTTAGAATTCACATACAACTTATCATGCATGCATGTCTTGAGATGTCTTAATCCCATTTGAGAGATATAGTTTCCCCAATTCACCTCAAAAGAAGGTGTACACTCTTTTGACTTCAACAATCCTCGGTACGATCTCCTTGATCCCTAGATCCTAGGCCTTTATACATACAAATATACAATATATTTACTACTCAAACATGTATCTCATATTCATACACCACCATAACCAAATTCATCCCTAATCATTCATCGTAAATGTTATTCTAACATATGTCAATAGGTCAATAATTCACTTACTAATTTAGCTCAATGTCTCCTCAACCATCAAGCTGACTAAACCTTATGTGCAATGTTTACATCATTTTCTTCCTAACATTACTTTATGAACAAGCTGTTTTCTTTTAATCATAACTCTCTCTACAAAAATACAAATTTCATGATTCTTATGCCCCCCAAAACTAGACTTCCATTAGTATTAATATATCAAAAAATTACACAAACTGTATCTCCCTTTAAAATATAATCTCCATCCAAATTATGTCCTATTTATGGTAAAAAACAGACTAGCAACCAATACTCAAACCACAACAAATCATTATTAATACATATCCTAACAAAATCGTTTCACAGAAGCATTAACAAGACATCAATAATCATTTTTCATGTTTTATACTTTCACTACTTCAGGCTCTAAGGTCCTAAAAAATGAGGAAATAATACAAGGTTCCTGCACAGGGGTCTATCACAGGCAGTATCAGGGAAGCAAGCATAACTTGAACTCTAGAAACTATTTTATCAAGACACTTTCACAGAGGTCAAGTGAAGACCTATATCTACAACTTTCATTGTTTGAGTTGCTTCAAATTCGTGCTATAAGAATACGAAAGATAGATAGAAAGAGAAAGACGAAATTGAAACCAACATTTCAACTTACCTTGATAACTTCTTTCCTTCTCCTCTTCTCTTCCCCTTGTTCTCTCCTTCTCTTCTCATTTTCGTTTTTCTCCCTCTTCTAACCTTATGACAGACCTTCACTCTTACTTCTATTGCCTTTTCATCCATTTTCTCTAGAAAATTCAAGAAGGTCAAACTAATCCATGTGCCACCATTCCATTGGTCCATGTAACACCATTCTATCAGTACATATGTTATACTTAAATTGGTCCATATGTCATAAGCCTAAAGTGCCATTTGTCACAAACTTAAAGGATCACTTGTCACAATTATACTCAAGCCACTTGTTATCCATTTAACTAAGCCATTTGTCACTTATTCCTAATGCTACATGTCGTCATTTCATAGGCCTTATCAACCTAAATTCCCATGTATCAAATTTTCTTACTGTTTAACATTTTTCTTAGACTAGATGCACATATCATCTCATCAATTACTCAATTGTAATGATGAATTCCCAATTTACTATTATAGTCCATAAAAAAATTCAAGACAAAATTAACACACAATTACATCATGATCAGTAAAAACCTTTCATACCTTAGAATATGTCAATTGAGTGCATATACTATCTTTAAATGTTTTCTAAATCATGATTCATATGTGTATACAAATATTATGCACATGAATGAAATGCACCTCGAAAATTCTTAAATGAAATAACTCATGTGACTCAATCTAATAGTTTAATCTTTTAACAATTTTATGAGGCATGATATTACACAAACCCAAATTTAATTTAACTATAAAATAACTAATTAGCCCTAATTTCACGTAAAAGTATCACAATTTAATAATTATTCAGCCATAATCACACAATTTTACAATCCATGTTAAAATTTCACCAAATAAATATTCAATTCATCAAATTGAATCAATAAATCCAATGCGTAAGGATAATTTTCAACTATTAAACCATAGTTAATCGTAAAATCACACAAAATCCTAAATCTAGCATTTTTGGGCAAAAAATTCCTAAAAATTGCAAAATACCCAATTATTCATATATGAACTAGTAAAAATAAGAGGAAAACTTATTTGGATGTTGCTAATTTGCAACAAAAATACAAAATTTTGGCTAGGAGATTAAGAGGATGACGATGGGAGAAGGAAGATAAAAAATGAGAAAAATGAAGGGTTAAGACATTTTAAAGAGGTATCACAAGCTTACACAGTTTGCTAAATGACAGTGTATTTGACCATTTAGGTCACTCAATTGCAACCATTTGCAAACTTACATGGCCAATTACACAAGCGTGTATCCAACTGTGTAAGTCTACACAAGCATATATCTCTTTGTAAATGTGCGCAACTTCAAAATTAAATGAACAAACTTAAAAATTTTGCAATCAAAGTTACGAACCTATCTTCAAAATTAAATGAACAAACTTAAACATTTTGCACTCGAAGTTATGAACCTTAACACACATACCCTAACACAATCTCATTCATAATTTCATCAAGATGCTTAGTTTCCTAACCTAAAATACTTTAACACTCAGTTAAACTATATTTTAACATCAAGATAATCACAAAATGAAATATAATTTAAACCTAAAACCTAAACTATTTCATGGATTGCCTCTTATATAGTGCTTGTTTAACATCATTAGCTTGATGTACCTTGTATGCTCAAGGTGGCTTGTTCAAATTAGTTTTTTGTAACCTTATGTTCTATGACCTCAAAATAAGCTACCTTTTATCACTTAGTGCCACGTTTTTTCTTCAATTTATTACCTTGAACTCGCACAAGCTTCGATTCTCCTTTAAGTTTAGAGTCCTGCAAAATATAAAGACAAGACTCATTAGCTTCAATAACATCCATTTGTTTAAGGGCATAATTAATGAAATTAGATACTTTAAAAACAACCTTTTGATCCCATACCCTTAATGTTAACTGCCTTTATCAACATCTATTATTGACTTAGTAATCACCAAAAAGGGTCGACGTAGGACTAGAGGCACTCCTATATCCTTCTTTATATTAAGAATCACAAAATCCACTAGGAAAACAAACTTATTAACCTTAATATGCCAATCTTCCACAACTCTCATAGGATATTTTACCGATCTATCTGCTATTTGCACATTTATCCTAGTCAGTTTAAGTTCTCCTATTCTCTGTTTCTTAAACAGTGAAAAAGGTATCATATTAACACCAATACTTAGGTCGGCTAAAGTCTTATCTATTTTCAAACTTCCAATTTTACAAGGGAGATTAAAAGTCCCTAAATTAGTAAGCTTTTTTGGTAATTTATTTTTCCGAACTTCTAAGCACCTTCTGCTCTGTGTAGCAGTTTCCAGCTTCTCTAACTTTTCCTTGTTTGATGGCAGCTCTTTTAAAAATTCCATATGCTTCGACATCTAGACAAGAGCTTTAATAAGAGGTAAGTTAGATTGGATTTAATTTAAAAGTTCAAAAAACTTACCAAACTGTGCGTCCATTCGATCTTTTTTCACTTTCGTATGATAAGGGATGACAAGACGATATTCCTTGAATTTTTCCAAGTGATGTTCACCTTCAGCCTTACATCGACTCTTTGTAGTCTCTTTTTTCTCTTTTATTTCTTCTTCTGGGAGCTCTTTATCATCCTTTAGGGTGATTTCCATTACTCATTCTTTAGGATTTATCTTCATTATACTATGGAACTCCCTTATGGTCTTTTAGATACTAACTTGATGATTTGTCCAATTTGAACTTCCAAGTTATGTATCGAAGCCTCTATCCATTGATTTCTTGCATCAGAATCTTGAGCAATCTTCAACATCATCTTTTCTAAACTAGGCTACTTAGTTGGAGGTTGTTGTTATTGAAATATCGATTGAGGGTTATTCCTTATGTGGCCTTGATTTTTCTAAGAGAAGTTGGGGGTGATTCCTCCTCCCTAGATTGTATGTGTTGCTGTATGTTTTAAGTCTAGGAGCATTCCCTAGATCATCCACATTCTCGAGCTGTAATGTTTGAGAACTTTGACTTGCATGCTCTAGCCCATATACCTCAGATTGTATAACTTGGCTTAGTGGATTCATCATTAATCTATTAATATTCCTTCTAAATGCTTCCACTTGATTCGCTAATTGCATTATGATATCCACTTCATACACTCTTGTTGGTTTATTAATTCTTGCTCTAGATGAGCACCAATGATAGTTGTTCATTGCCATGTCTTCATTAAGGTCTTGAGCTACCTCTGGTGTCTTATTATTGAGCATACCCTCATTTGCTACATCAATCAACTACCTTGTATTTTGATTCAATTATTATAAAATGTTTGGAATTGTCTATAAAGTAGTAAATCGTGATGTGGGCATCTTTTAAACATCTCCTTAAAACACTTTCATCTATCGTATAATGGTTTAGAATCCACCTTGGAATATGAGGAGATATTGTTCCTCAATTTTGCAGTCTTGGTTGGTGGAAAGTACTTCAATAAAAACTTCTTTACCATTTGTTCCTATATGGTCAGTGATGATCGTGGCATCGAGTTCAACCATTGTTTGGCCTTTTGCCTTCTAGAAAATGGGAATAACCACAGTCTAATTGCATCATCATTAGCTTTATTAATTTTAAATGTATTACAAATCTCTAGAAAATTTGAGATGTACATGTTGGGTCTTCTTCTGTTAGTCTATCGAATTGGATAGACTGCTGCACCATATGTGTTATACTCAGTTTGATTTCAAAATTGTTGGCACTCACAGTAAGTCTAACAATGCTAGACCCTACTCTAGTCAAGTCTAGTATAGTATAGTAAAACATGGTCCTTAATTGGTCTTCTATGTTGTGCAATTCTTTAGTGTCCAATTGGCCTCCTAAGTCTTCTATTTGACGATCTTGTTCGAACTCTCTCAATTGTGTCCTACAGAGATTTTTGTGCACTATTCTCTCAATTTTTGGATCTTTGTCAATTAAGCTCTCTATATTACTCTAAGTCATAAACTGAACAAGAGTCAAGATCTATAAGAAAAAAAGTAAACTAACAAGTTAATCAAATAAAATAACTCAAAAATAAAAATAAAAAATAAAATGGCTATAGTAATAAAATTTAAGTGTTCCTAATATTACAATCCTAGGCAATGATGTCAAAACTTGATTAATAGGGTTTTGTCAATATTAAAAGAAATCCATCATTTGATTAAAAGAAATCTTTCTAGTTAAAACCCTTAGGATTGCATTATCGATTTATGAATTTCACTATTAGGTTTAACTCTAATCTAGAGGATTTATAATGACCTATCTCTATGTTTGCATGCAAATCCTTCCAATTATGGTAGCTTTACTCAGATAAGAGGATTTCTTAATCTTTTTTTTTTTGAAAAATGAATAAATTTATATTAACTATAGACAAAGCTAATACATCATTACAATGAGTTTTAGGCTATTAAGCATTCATTCAATTGCATCATGATTGTAAATTCTATAAGTAGGAAAATATTACATTACAAAACAATCATAGTCTAACATCATATGCAGATTATAGTTTCCAATGATTCTTCAGGTCTAGTGAGAGTGTATTATGTGCATTGTTAGCAATGATAACTGATATAATCTAATTGATTATCTTATCAGCTAGCTGGTATTTTCTTTCTTCCATATTCTTAAACAATCTATTGTTTCTTTCTTTCCAAAGAGAGTAAATGTTAGTGATGAAGGCTGCTTTGAGTAGTATTCCATTGGATATTCCATGGTTAAAGTTCCTAAAGAACTAGCTCAATGCTTGCTCCCATTCAAGCATGTAGCTGTCTGTTGCTATCATATGTAAGATCCTACATTAGGCACTCTAAACATGGAATGTCTAATGGAATAGATTTAGATATAGAATCCCCATAGAATTTAGAATAGATTAGATATAAAATCCCCTTGGAACTTTAATATACTTGAACTTATCATGACTTAGTAATTAATCATAGTTATTTGGACTGATAAAAATTCCTAAGTTACAACTACATTCTCTGTATAACAACACAGTCCTATCCTCAAATTGGTTGGCAAAAATCTCCTTATATTCAAAATAACTTAAGAACATATTAACTTTCTTTGTGAATTCCCATAATAGGTTTCACCATAACTTAGAAATATCATACAGTTCCATCTCTAATAACTCATACAACCCTCATTATTCATGTTATAATCTATTCATATATATCATCTCTCAATCTTATTATATGAATCAAATTATTGAAGCTTCAACTCTTATTCCTTGAATTCAATACAATATAAAAATATGAACAATTCTTAAGAAAACAAGGATATTTCATTAAATTGAATAAATCAATTTAAAACATAAATTATAAGTTTTATCTTATTTAAATCTTTATCTTAATTTAGTTCATAATAAAATAAAGAAAACTAATAAAGAATAATAAATTATTTGAATCTTGATACTTCTTGATTGAATGTAAAAGAATATTGCATTTCTCCAAGATTGCTTCTCTATGATGTGCTATTAAGTCTCCTTTATCTTTGGACTGATTTTTGGTCCTCCTAACTATCTCTCTCTCCTCCTTTCTTTTTTCATCTTTATATCACAAAACTAAATAACTTTACTCAAACACTAGTCAAACATGGGATCATGTAGGTCCTCATATTGCTTTACACATATATTAGCTTCTTTTTATATAATAACTACCATCAATATGAATATAACACATCCTCACATTGGTCCTATATTACTTCTTACCAAAAAACAAAGAAATAAAATTAGGCAACGTAAAACATAGGTTGAACACAGGTCCCAATTAGTCCTATTTTGTTGAATACAAGTCCTTATTGGCTCCCTATTGCCCTCCTATTGCTGAATATAAGTCCCTATTAGCCCTTTATTGTGAGTTCTTCCTCTAAAATCATGTCACAATCACTCTATCTCATCTTAAACTTGCCTGAATGCATTCCTTTTTCATTGGAGAGCTAAAATAAGGCATAAAAATAAAATATAAGTTAAATTAAGTACCAAGTAATATAAAAATCCCCAAAATATAAGATAAATTCCCATAAAATCATGCTAAAATACGATGTAATTAGCAAATTTCAAATATTGATCAAGATGATTCATTATAAATTTGGCTATTATTGTGATTTGATTTGTTTAGGCAAATAGTTACTAGCTATAATGTTAAATTTAATTTTAGTTTAGTTTATTAATTTTGAGAATAAATAATTGATTTACACTATGATAAATTTTTTAATAATTTGTACATATAATTAAGCTAGATGTAAATTTTAGAGTAATTTTAGTGTCCTATAAAAAAGAAAAAAGTTTGAATAAGTGAACGTAGAATAAATTCACTCCAATAGATTTATACCAAGAAAAATGGTTGAATTTAATGAGTGGTGCTAGTAAGCATATGAAACAGTGAGCTAATTGAGAGTATTCATGATAAGTTGTTTATTCTCATGTTAAAAGGTTAGGTGACTTTTAAATAAACTTCTAAATGTTCTTGTGTTAATTATAAAGTTAGGATTTTTACTTTTTGTTGAATAAAGGTTATGAAAATATTGGAAAGTTGAAGAATCCTTCTTATGCATGTTCACTTTATACACAAGGTTGAGTTTTTAGATTAAGTTGAAGCTTGAAGGATTGTATAGTGAATTGAATTGACTTATAATTTGATTTAAGTGGCAAAATGTTAAGCAATTTTATGAACTTTGCAACTGAGTGAGTGACGGAGAGTCTTGATTAGTGCGATTTATTTTTTAAATTCTTTTTTCGAGTTTCCTCTTATTTAAGTAATCGTAATGAGACTAAAATTTTTTAGGACACCTACATGATATTATTTTTACCCTCGTATTGTTTGTTTATATATTATACTTCTTTGATAGCTTGCCTTTATAAAGTAATATGACCTAAACATGGCCTCATGCTTGTCTTGTATTCCACCTTAACGTATTCTAATTCTCTAAAGATAGTCCATGTGAAGGGATATGACCAATGCTCTATTTTCAAATAATAACCTAAACATAGACCCATGTTGGTCATATTTGCTTATGAAGAATAAATCAAAGGAGTGGTGAAACAACATGGGATTAACATAGGACCATGATGATCCTTGTGATGGTTAGAATTTGAGGGTTTCATAATATAAAAAATAGACATAATGAGAAAAGGAGATAGCTGTCTAGGAAGACCAAAGGCTAGTTAAAATGAGATCTAATAAAGGTTGAAGAATGAAAGGATAACCAAAGGAGATTTGAGGACATATCAAAAAGAGATCAAGCTTAGAGAAAAGGAAGAGTCCAACAAGATTCATTAAGAACATTAAGAATCACGATTTATGAGGATTCATTCTTATTTTTTATGTACCTTTTCATTTATTTTAGGTCTCTTATTTTAGTATGAACTAATATAGATATAGATCTATGTGGGATGACCCTATATTTTTTATTTTGAATTGATTATTTAATTTAATGTAAGATTCTAGTTTAATGAGAATTATTCATATTTGCTTATTGTGTTGAATTAAAGTAGTGAATGCTAAAGATTCAGTATCATATTTCATATATAGGGATTAAGAAGTCATATCTATGATTAGTTTAAAGCATGAATAATAAAGGTTTCATAAAACCTTAGAGCTATTATGTGGAACCTAAAGATAAGGTCACATAAATCTTGTAGCTCAGGGGCAAACTTATCATAAGAATTCATAAAATGAATTAAAGCATTCTTAGGCATTTTAATTATAAAGAAATTTAAGTCAGTTAACTTAATGATAGCAACTGTACATCTTAAGAAAGAATATAGTTGTAACTTTGGAATTCTTACCAGTTCAAGAAACTAGGTTAATCATTAAATTAGGATAAACTCTACCATAAGAAAGGTTCTAGGGGGATTCTTCATATGAATCTTATTTATCTATTGGTTATTTATTCTTTTTTTCTTTTTTATCTATTGGTTATTTATTCTTACCAATCACTTTAAATGGTTATTTCTTACTTTTTATCTTAATATAGTTGATTCTCCTTTCGAAAATTTATCATTCACTTTATTATATTTGATAATAGAAAGATAATTTTAGTGCTAGAAGTTATAATCCTTATAAGAATGACACTCACATACTCTAAAACCATATTATAGAAAATGATAAGTGCACTTCCCATAGTGATTTCTTTTAGTATTAGTTTTATGTGTTGAGGTGTATAAGATCACATATCATCATGCTTAGATGAGGGTAATATGAAGGAGGTATAAGTGGATTTTAGTTAGCTTAGAGCAAAATTGAAAGAATTCGGAATTCTAGTTTTGAGAATATATCATTGTTAGAGAAGGAAATTAACATAATATAGCCTTAAATATAATGATGTATACCATTAGGCCACCAAACACATATGCTTAGGAAGTCTTGATATCTTTCACACTCATTATAAGTAATGGGGATCCATCTAAATTTCAAGAGGTTATGATTAATTAAAAGAAGGATATATGGATGAGAGTTATGATAAAGGTGGTGGAGTCTTTGCACAAAAACTAGACATAAGAGTTGTTGCAACTTCCTAAAAGGAAAAAGCCTATATCATTTAAGCTGGTATATATAAGCAAGTGAATGGTAACAAAAAAAGAAGAGAAAAAGTTTAAGACTCAACTAATAGTAAAAGGGTATGCACAATAAAATGGAATTAGTTATAATGAAAATTTTCTCAAGTGGTTTGCCATACTTTCATCAAGATTCGATAGTGTTAGTAGCAAGTTTTGAGATGCATTTGGAACAAATAGATGTGAAGATAGCTTTTCTTTATAGCACTTTGGATGATAAAATTTACAAGAAACAAAGAAGTTTTACTCAACTTGAAAAGGAGCAATATAAATTAAAGAATCACTTTATAGTTTACAGTAGTCTCTTAGACAATGGTATAAAAGGACTGAATTTTATATGGTTTGAATTGGATATAAGATATATGAGTATGATTATTAGGTATTTAATGAGAACTTTGAAAATTAATTTTTTTTGGCTAACATATATGGATAATGTAACATCTTGTCACTTGAATTAAGATTAAATTGGTGTTTATTAGAGATTACTGAGAAATTAGAAAGCATAATTCATGCTTATGCATAATGTGATATACAAGCACACGATATTATTGATTTTGCACATATACAAATAATTGTACATGCATTCATTGATATTTTCCGGGTATAATTGATTTATAAATATGATTAAAATGTGAATTGTGAGTTATTTGCGTTCAAAAATTATTTGGAGACCATTAGCATTATTTCAAAATTTTTGGTGAATTTAAGGTACATTTGGACTAGGACAAATATTAAGTGGTAGGATAAATTGATACATGAAAATTTTGGATGATTAAACCTAAAATTGAGAGATTGTTGCAGTTTAAAAAATATTCTGAACTATTTTAGGTATAACATTTAGTATACTGAATCAAATTGTGCGATTTTGGTGTTATTAGAAACTAGAAACATAGTGGAACAATTGTCTAAAAGAAAGTGTTACTGAAATACACCATTTTTCTTATCAGAATGATCATACAAAGTTATCCCGAAAGGGTGTGTTAGGACGAAAAACCTGAGGTCCGTTAGAATTTGATAACTGGAATGTTTTTACTGAACCTGCTTCGATATTTTAGCTATATTTTGATCTGTAGATTTACAAATGAAATGATTCTTTATTTAAATAGAACTAGAGACGTTTTGATACAAATGTTAAGAAGAAACTGAATTTGAATTCTATCCTTAAGGGTTTTGAAATTGAGCTTGAAAGTAAGTCTTAGATTAGGTAGTAGCACTATTACAGACAAAATTTAGGTCCTGTTGTTATGGAATAAACTGTATTGATGTAGGATGAATTAGACTAAGGTATCACCAAAGTTGTAGCTTATTATCTTAGCTTTAAATTGGTATAAAGTTTATAATTTTTAGATATCTGAACTGAAAGATATGAGTTGTACAATTCGAGGGTATGATCATGTACTAGCCAAATGTTCAAATATACACAGTCTATGGTATTGTGAGCATAACTCATAGAATACTGAATCAAATTAGATGATCTTTAAGTCATTAGAAACTTAAGACATGGTTGAACAATTTTCTATAAGAAAGCATTGCCTAATTTTGTCATATACCATATCAGATTAATTATGTAAAGTTGACCCGAAATCATATGGGTATAAAATCTGAAGTGGTCAACTAGGTTATGAAATTTATTTCAAATTGTTTTATTTTGGTTCAAATTATAAGTTAAAATGAGGTTAATGAGGACCTATATTTCTGAATGATTTGATAAGAAACCCATAATTGTCATTGATCATGCATTGTGTATATTTTATATAAGTACATGTGCATAAAGGAATACTTATACATTTGTGCAAAAAGGTGATATATTGTAAATGTGTTGTGTATTTTATAGAGGAGCACATCGGACGACAGTCGGATATCGTCGAACCATCCAGGCAATAGCTTCTTGGAGCGTGCAGTGAGTCAACCTAGATGAATTTCCTAGGATTGATTTAATTTGATTTGTTAAGTTTCCAATTATTGAATTATTGCGATTATTTCTGAATTTCGGACTTAAAGTCCAATGAGTATATAGTTGGGTCTATATTGGAAGTGCTTGATTGCCTTGAGATTCTGAAGGATTAATTTGATTTGATTTTGCCAAATATTGAATTGTTGTGATTGTTTATGAATTTTAGATTCGAAGTCCGAGGAGTTAAATAGTTGGGTATGTATTGGAAGTGCTTGATTGCCTTAAGATTCTGAAGGATTAATTTGATTTGATTTTGCCAAATATTAAATTTTTGCGATTGTCTATAAATTCTAGACTCAAAGTCCAAGGAGTTAAATAGTTAGGTATTTATTGGAAGTGCTTGATTGCCTTCAGATTCTGAATGCTATGTGAATTCTCAACGAAAGTTGAATGTCAGAATTAGGTCCAATGATTATGAAATTTTGACTATGCTTTATACATGATAGTGATATATGGTAAATTCTGAATTGATGCATTTCATAAAATGCATACTCAGATAATGACGTTGTGATCGGAGTGTCCAGTATCAAGCGCTTGCACCTAGAGCTTTGCTTCGTGATATATGATTTGGCACGTAGAGGTATGCTCCGTGATATATGTTTCTGACTGATCCGAATAGGCTAGTATTTGTATATGTGATAGGCACTCGTTCATAACATTAACAACGAATATGGAGTCTCATATGCATCTGTATGTGTTTATATATGATCTAATTCGCATTGAGTAAATGATGTGCTATGACAGTGTGAGTATTTGAAATATTCATGTTCTATATGAATAATTGTGAAATTGTGATTTATGTATGCGAATCTGGTGAAATCATCAATAATGGTTTACTCACTGAGTTCGCAAAACTCATAAAAAATTGCAATGTAGCTTTTCAGGTACGGGACAGTAGACCTAGTTCTTTAGATAAAACTAAAAGACCCTTTGGATTTTGTTATGGCTTAGAGGTCTATCAGCTGGCCCCAAGAGTGTTGTGTCTTGTATTTTTGTAGTTTTTGTTAGAACCTGTATAAGGTTATGTAAATACTTGTCTAAAGGTAATGTGTAAATTTTATGGATGAATGTAATGAATAGTTTTAGAATTTGTTGATTTTTAAATGATGTTAGTTGATGTCATGTGTAAGTTGGATTTGTTTTTGCTCTAATATACCATTATCATAGGTTATATACTTGAATATTCTTGAATGTTTGAGTATATACCCTATGGTAGTGGGATGTTCCATTTTTGGTATCAGAGCATAGTTTGGCATCTTTAGGGACAAATAAGAGTTGAGATATGATAAATAGTGACATATTCAGACAGTGATCACATTTTTGTTTGTTATAGGTCACCCTCCATAGGAGATCCAATTGGTGAGTCAGCTGACATGGAGTTTGTAGGAGCCAATTTAGAGTCTCCTGTACCTGAGTTTGCTCAAATGCCTCCAAGAATTCTAGAAAGGCGAGAAAGAAGACATGATAAGCTTAGAAAGCAGGGGGCTGTAGACTTCTACGGAAGTATAGACCTAACTGAGGCAGAAGGGTGGTTAAAGAGAATTAGAAGAGTGTTTGACCAAATGGATTGTGAGGCAGATGAAAGATTTGATTATGCGGTCTCACTACTGCAAGGTCCCACATACCAGTGGTGGAAGATTGTTCTGGGCAGTACCACCAGACCTGTAGTTTGACCTGGGAAGATTTTCTGAGAGTGTTCCGAGAGAACTACATGCCAAAGATTTACATGGATCGAAAAATGAAGGACTTTTTACATTTATAGTAAGGCAGATTCACAGTGGCAGAGTATGAGATAAAATTTAATGAGCTAATGGGATATGCAACTGCATTGATCCCAACTGAAGAAGAAAAATGTAGATGATTTGAGGATGGTTTGAACATGGAGATCAGAATGAAACTAACCATTTCTAATTTAGGCAACTTCACAAAACTCCGAGCGGCCTTAATCAGAATTGAATAGTTGTTGAAGGATGGTCAGGGAGAGCATAGATAGGAGGTTAGAGGTAAGAAGCAAGATGAATCTCAGGCTGATTTTAGCAGAAGCTTCAGAAAGCACCAAAACATATCGTCTTGATTCCAGGCTAGATGGAGATAATCTAGATCTCGAAAAAGAGGTGGATTTGTTCATACTGGAAGAAGTAGAGGACAAATGCTCTTCATCCAGACTCAACAATTGCCTGATTGTGAACACTATGGTAAGAAACATGGTGGTGAATGTTGGAGGGTAACTGGAGCTTGTTTTCATTGTGGCTCGATAGAACATCTAATCAGAGATTGTCCTAAGATGTTAGGATCACGGTCTAGAGCTAGAGGAGGAGTAATGATTAAGACAACAGTTCAAAAGAGTGGAGCTGGCAGGTTTGCACAGAGAGGTAGAGGTAGAGGCAAAACTTAGTCAGTAGGGCCCAGTGTCAGGACTGAGGTGCAGAGTAACCATCCATAATCTCAGGCCAAGGTCTATGCCATCACCAGACAGGAGGCACAGAACTCCCCAAATATGGTAACAGGTGTGTTGAATGTTTTTCATTTTGAAGCATATACATTGGTAGATCCATGATCTGCATATTCATTCATCACACCACATCTAGCATTTAAATTGCATTGTGAGTGAGAGATACTGAAATGTGGTTTAGAGGTGAATACTCCAGTGGGTAGTACAATAGTAGTTGGTAAGGTATGTAAAAGATGTATAGTTTGGATTGATCAGGCAGAGTTAGAAGTTGATATTATCGTCTTGCAATTAAAGGAAATTGATGTATTTCTTGGCATAGATTGGCTTACAGCTCATCGGGTTGTAATGAATTGCTACACCAAGGAAGTAGTTCTTAAATCTCCCAACCAGCCGAGAGTGTTGTATCGAGGAGTTAGTCAAGCAGTGCCAGCCTGACTAATTTCATTTATGAGTATGCTGAAACTGATCCGAAGTGGATGTGAGGCTTATTTGGCCCACGTAGTTGATACTCAAAATGAACAAATCATTCAGGATATTCCAGTTGTTAAGGATTTCTTGGATGTGTTTCCTGTGGAATTACCGAGTTTACCCCCAGAAAGGGAGACGGAGTTTACTATAGATATTATTCCAGGTACTGCTCCTATATCAATACCCCCATTTAGGATGGCATTTTTAGAATTGAAGGAGTTAAAGCCCAGTTACAAGAGTTGTTAGATAAGGGTTTCATCAGGCCTAGTGTGTCACCTTGGGGAGCTCCGGTACTGTTCATAAAGAAGAAGGATGGAACTCTGAGATTATGTATTAATTACTGGCAGTTGAATGGATCACAGTTAAGAATAAATACCCATTGTTGAGGATTGACGATTTGTTTGATCAGTTACAGGGAGCTCAGGTGTTCACAAAGTTAGAATTGAGGTCGAGATATTACCAGTTGAAAATAGCTGAGGCTGATGTTCCCAAAAGTGCATTTAGAACTAGATATAGGCACTTCAAATTTTTGGTGATGCTGTTTGATTTGACTAATGCTCTGGCAGTTTTTATGGCTTTGATGAATGAGGTATTTCAACCTTATTTAGATTGCTTTGTGATTGTCTTTATTGATGACATTTTGGTGTACTTGAAGTATAGAGAAGATCACACTGCACATCTGAGATTGATTCTCCAAATAGTGAGAGAAAAACAACTTTATGCCAAGTTTAGTAAGTGTGAATTCTAGCTTGATCAGGTGGTATTCTTGGGTTCGTATAGTGTCTGGACAGGGCATTCAGGTGGACCCAAAGAAAGTAGATGCAGTGATGAAGTGGGAGGCTCCGAGGAATGTGTCTGAGAACTGAAGTTTCCTTGGATTAGCTGGTTATTACAGAAGGTTTATCGAGGGGTTTTCACTAATCTCATCCCCTTTGACAAAACTTTTGAGAAAGAATGTGGCTTTCAAATGGAGTGATGATTGTCAAACGAGTTTTGAGGAGCTAAAGCATCGGTTAACTACTGCACCTGTGTTAGCTATCCCATCGGGTTCTCAAGGTTATGTTGTGTATAGTGATGTGTCACACCAGGGCTTAGAATGTGTACTAATGCAATATGGTAAAGTAATAGCATATAAATCGAGACAGTTGAGGTATCATGAATTTAATTACCCAGTACATGATTTGGAACTCGTTATAGTGGTATTTGCTTTAACAATTTAGAGACACTATCTATATGGAGAAACTTTTTAGGTGTTCACTGATCACAAAAGTTTGAAATATCTGTTGAGCCAGAAAGAGTTGAATATGAGACAGAGGAGATAGATCGAATTGTTAAAAGATCATTGAGTAGCATGCTGGCAAAGCTAATGTGGTAGCTGATGCATTAAGTCGGAAGTCTAATAACAATACTGCTCAAGTATAGTTATCGAGGTTACCGAGCTTAGTTTAGTTGAGAACATTGAATGTTGAATTAAATCTAGAGCAAAATGATAAATTGATAGCCACATTAAAGTTGAGACCTGTGTTGCTTGAAAGAATTAAAGAGGCTTAGAGCAGAGATCCAGACTTAATGAAGATAATTGAGAAGTTGAAAGTAAATCTGGATTCTGAATTTGAAGTGAGAGATGATACATTGTGGTTAGGGCGAAGATTATGTGTGCCAGATGCTGATAATTTAATAAAAAAGATTTTAGAGGAAGCCTATGTGGCAGTTTATGCTATGCATCCCATTACTACTAAGATGTATAACACGGTAAAACAACATTACTAGTGGCCGGGAATGAAAAAGTAAGTACCAGAGTTCATTTCTAAGTGTATAACTTGGCGGTTGGTTAATGCTAAGCATCAGGCTCCTGTTGGAAAATTACATTCGTTACCTATTCTGGAGTGAAAATGGGAACAAATCACGATGGATTTTGTTATGGGTTTGCCTAGGACTCTATGGCAACACAATGCCATTTGGTTCATTCTTGATAAACTAACCAAATCAACTCATTTCTTACCAGTAAGGGAGAATTATTCATTAGATTAGTTAGCTCGATGATATGTAAATAAATTTGTGAGATTGTATGGGGTTCCAATGTTCAATATATCGGACAAGAATCTTCAATTTACCTCGAGATTTTGGGGTAGCCTATAAGCAGCTTTGGGTATAAAGCTGAATTTTAGTACTGCATTTCATCCTCAGATAGATGGTCAGAGAGAGAACAATTAAGACTATTAAGGATATGCTCAGAGCTTGTGTTCTGGAGTTTCAAAGAGCATAGGATCAGTATGTGGTTTTGATTGAATTTGCTTACAATAATCAGTATCATGGTAGTATCGGTATGGCTACTTACGAGGCGTTGTATGGCAGAAAGTGTCATTCACCTGTATATTGGGATAAAGAGGGCCTAAGAATTGTTGAAGGCCCAAATTGATAAGGTAAAATTGATTCGTAGCAGAATTAAAGTAGCACAAGATAGACAGAAAAGCTATGCGGATCAACACAAGCGAGCTATGGAGTATCAGGTCAGTGATAGAGTATTCTTAAGAGTATCACCTTGGCGAGTTGTACTGAGATTTGATAAGAAGGGTAAGTTAAGTCCGAAGTATATTGGTCCATATGAGATAATTGAAAGAATTGGAACATTGGCTTATAAGTTAGCTTTGCCTTTGGAAATGGCTCAGATACATAATATGTTTCATGTGAGTATCCTTGGGCGATATCGATCGGATCCAACTCATGTGATACCGACCCAGGAGATTGAAGTCTCTAGTAATCTGAAGTATGTTGAAGAACCTATGAGGATAATTGGCTATTAGAGTAAACAACTGAGGAACCATGTGATCCCAATGGTGAAAGTCCTTTAGAAGAATCATTCGAGTGAGGAAGCCACATAGGAAACAGAGGAGCATATGAGGAATCAGTACCCCTACCCATTTGATTATTCTGGTAAGAATTTCGAGGATGAAATTTTTGTTAGGAGGGGAGAATTGTAACATCTTGTCACTTGAATTAAGATTAAAATGGTGTTTGTTAGAGATTAATCAGAAATTAGGAAGCATAATTCACGCTTATGCATAATGTGATATACACACACATGATATTATTGATTTTGCACATATAAAAATATTGTACATGCATTTTTTCGGGTATAATTGATTTATAAATATGATAAAAATGTGAATTGTGAGTTATTTGTGTTCAAAATTTATTTAGAGACCATTAGCATTATTTTAGATTTTTGGTGAATTTAAGGTACATTTGGACTAGGACAAATGTTAAGTGGTAGGATAAATTAATACATGAAAATTTTGGATGATTATGCCTAAAATTGAGAGACATTTGGCATAGTTAAATGTGTGACAAGTGGACTAGTAAGTAAATGACAATTTGACAAATTAATGTGTGGCATGTCGATCAATAATTAGGAGACATATGGACTGATTAAATGGCGACATTTGGTGGCTTATGGAAGGGATAAGTGGCTTATATGCTTAAGGACACATGTTGAAATAATATGGTGGCATCTAGCACCTTAGGTGTAATGTTTCTGCATGCTGTTTCAGCCAAGGTCATTCTCTTCTCTTCTCATCTCTCACCACCGAAACTTGCTGCTGTCTTCCCCTTCTTGTGTTTTGCTTGAAGTTATGCTAAATTACCACACTAAATACATGCTTTTACCCATCACAAAATAGCTAAAGAACCAGCTAATTGTTGTTGTTTCATCATAGCTGAAAGCCATTCAATTCCATCTTGAATGTGTGATGATTCTGTACATTTTGAGTACTAATTTGGAGTGACTTTTTGAGCTAGGATTAGAACTGAACAAGTAAGTAAAATATTAGTGTTTATAGCATGTTAAATGGTTTGAGAAAGATGTGTGAATTAGACTAAAATGCATGAGATATTGGTGAAGATGTATGCCGGAATGTTATGAACAGGAGATTTTTCATTGATTAGACGTTGGTATTTTGATTATATCTTAAACTATAGATTTTCAAATACATTGATTCTTAATTCATAATAAATTAGAGACAGATTTCTATAACTTTCTTGGAGAAGTCGATTCTGTCTCTAACCATTTCAAAATCTGGCTGGAAGTAGAGTTAGTAGTTCTGTTGTAGTTTAAAAACAATCTAAACTATTTTAGGTATAACTTTTAATATATTGAATCAAACTGTACGATTTTGGTGTTATTAAAAACTAAAAACATAATGGAACAATTGTATAAAAGAAAGTGTTACTGAAATACACCATTTTCCTTGTCATAATGATCATACAAAGTTATCCCGAAACAGTGTGTTAGGATGAAAAAGCTAAGGTGTGCTAGAATTTGATAACTGGAATATTTTTACCAAACATGCTTCGATATTTTAGCTATATTTTGACCTGTAGATTTACAAATGAAATGATTCTTGATTTAAATTGAACTAGAGATGTTTGGATACAAATGTTAAGAAGAAACTAAATTTTAATTCTGTTCTTAAGGGTTTTGAAATTAAGCTTGAAAGTAAGTCTTGGATTAGGTAGTAGCACTACCAGGGATAAAAATCAGGTCCTATTGTTATTGAATAAACTGTATTGATGTAGGCTGAATTAGACTAAGGTGTCTTCACCAAATTGTAGCTTATTATCTTAGCTTTAAATTGGTATAAATTTTGTAATTTTTGGATATCATGTACTAACCAAATGTTCAAATATTCACAATATGTGTTATTATGAGCATAACTTATAGAATACTAAATCAAATTAGATGATCTTTAAGTCATTAGAAACTTAAGACATTGTTGAACAATTTTCTAGAAGAAAGTGTTGCCTAATTTTGTCATATACCATATCAGATTAATTATGCAAAGTTGACCCGAAATCATGTAGGTAGAAAATTTGAAGTGGTCAACTAGGTTATGAAATTGATTTCACATTGTTTTATTTTGGATCAAATTATAAGTACAAATGAGGTTAATGAGGACTTATATATCTGAATGATTTGATAAGAAACCCAGAATTGTCATTGATCATACATTGTGCATATTTTGTATAAGTACATGTGCATAAAGGAATACTTATACATTTGTGCGAAAACATGATATATTGTAAATGTGTTGTGTATGTTATAGAGGAGCATATCGGATTCCAGTCAGATATTACCGGACCATCCAGGCAATAGCTTCTTGGAGCATACAGTGAATCAACATAGATGAATTTCCTAGGATTGATTTATTTTGATTTGTTAAGTTTCCAATTATTGAACTGTTGCGATTGTTTTTGAATTTCGGACTTAAAGTCTGAGGAGTATATAGTTAGGTATTTATTGTAAGTGCTTGATTGCTTGAGATTTTAAAGGACAAATTTGGTTTAATTTTGTCAAATATTGAATTGTTGTGATTGTTTATGAATTCTGGACTCGAAGTTCGAGGAGTTAAATAGTTGGGTATATATTGGAAGTACTTGATTGCCTTGAGATTCTGAAGGATTAATTTGATTTGATTTTGCCAAATATTGAACTATTGCAATTGTTTATGAATTCTAGACTCTAAGTCCGAGGAGTTAAATAGTTGGGTATATATTAGAAGTGCTTGATTGCCTTGAGATTTTGAATGCTATGTGAATTCTCGATAAAAGTTGAATGTCAGATTTAGGTCCGATGATTATGAAAATTTGACTGTGCTTTATACATGACTGTGATATATGGTAAATTATGAATTGATGCATTTCATAAAATGCATGCTCAGATATATAGTTGGGTATCAAGCGCTTGCACGTAGAGCTTTGCTCCGTGATACATGATTTGGCACGTATAGCTATGCTCCGTGATATATGTTTCTGACTGAGCCAAATGGGCCAGTATTTGTATATGTGATAGGCACTCAGTCACAACATTAATAACGAATGTGTAGTCTCATATGTATCTATATGTGTTTATATATGATCTAATTCACATTGATTAAATGATGTGCCAGGATAATGTGAGTATTTGAAATATTCATATTCTGTATGAATAATTGTCAAATTGTGATTTGTGTATGTGAATCTAGTGAAATCATCAATGATGGTTCACTCACTGAGTTCGCAAAACTCATAAAAATTGCAATGTGGCTTTTCAGATATGGGACATGGGACTAAAGGACCCTTTGGATTTTCTTATGGCTCAGAGGTCTGTTAGCTGGCCCCAGGAGTGTTGTGTCTTGTATTTTTGTAGTTTTTGCTAAAACCTATATGAGGTTATGTAAATATTTGTCTAAAGGTAACAGTGTAAATTTTGTGGATGAATGCAATGAATGGTTTTAGAATTTGTTGACTTTTAAATGATGTTAGTTGATGCCATGTGTAAGTTGGATTTATTTTTGCTCTAACATACCATTATCTTAGGTTATGTACTTAAATATTCTTGAATGTTTGAGTATGTACCTTATGGTAGTGGGATGTTCTAGATTATATGTCGATTTCTATAAGGAGTATACATTATGTGAATGAGCTAAAGACCTTATTAGAAAAGGAATTTGAGATGAAGGATCTAGTTGTTAACAAAAAATACAAATGCATATTTGGAGGGATATGAGCTCTAGAAAACTGTAGTCATCTTAATCTAACTATTTTGAGAAGTTATTGGAAAGATTTGGAATTAGTAATTATAAACTCTTGACTACTACATTGACAAACACTTTAGACTTTTCCTAAATTAGTTCAAAAAATAGATAAATATACTAATGTTATTGGAGTTTTAATTTATATAATAGTTAGTACTAAGACAAATTTGGCTCACTGTATTAGTTAGGTTAGTAACTACATGTTGAAACGTAAAAGACAACATTAGGAATCAACCAAGTGGATATTCAAGTATTTGAGAGGAATGTCAAACCATAAGATTATATTTAGTAGTTAGAAAGGTAATCTTTCAACTATGGAATATGTAGATTCAAACTATATAGGATATCTAGATAATAGAAGGTCTACTACAAGGTATGTATTTGCTTTTTCAAGCCAGATTATTTGTTGAAAATCTATATTATAGTCTATGGTTGCATTTTCTATAACTAAAGCATAGTACATAGTAGTGGCTTAGGCTATTAAGGAAGCATTATGGCTTACAAGACTAGTAAAAGAAGTGGGCATTGATCAAGGTGGAGTTAGAATACATTATAATAGTTAAAGTGTCATTTATTTAGTAAAGAATTAGGTGTATTATATATGGACTAAGTACATAAATGTTAAGTCTCATAAAACTAGGCAATTGATTACATCTAGATATATCTTATTAGAAAAGTTTCATACTTTTGAGAGTGCATATGACACGTTGACAAATTTTGTTACCATTGAGAATTTCAAGCATTTCTTGCAATTGATTAATGTTTCAAGGTGTCAGAAAAAGTTTAACCAAGGGAGGTCACAATCATTGTTTTAATGACAAAAAAACATAATTACTACTAATAAGTTTATTATTTTAATGAAAAGTAATATAATAACAAAGTGACGCCATAAATTCACATAGTTTATAAAGTTGATAAAGACAAGTTGAAGTTTACATCTGTTAAAATGAAGTTGATGAAGACAAGTTGCTTCATTGGATGGGCCTTTTTCATGTATCAAGAGGCAATGAAGCTTTTGGATTTAATATAAAAAGCCTTTTGATCTTTAAAAAAATATTTAAGCAATATTTTGGGAAGTGTTTAAATCAATTTACATTACGAAAAATTGAATTTGAGCATTTAATATTATTAAAATCATTCTTTTTGGGGAATTGTTCAATTTATATAGGTTAGTGGACAACTAATATAAGTTAAAATTCTCAAATTTGATATACTGAGGGTTTATAGTAATTAGTGGTTGATGTATTAATTAACTAATATGCTATATTGGTCAACCAATATGCCTAAAAGTTAACCCGTGTGTCAACATCTAGTGAATTTGTGTATTCAGTACATATAAGTTAACCAATATAGTACTAGTAGAGTAAAAGTCTGCAATTAGCCATTGTAATGACTATTTCTTGGATTCAATGGCTAGTAGGGTCCTAAGAGCTTATAAATACGTGTTTTCTCTTTTTTTTTAGCATCAAGAAGCATTTAGATATCTTTTACATAGATTTTTAAGTGTTTTTAAATCATTTAGGCATCATTATATTGTATTTATATAAGTCAGCCTCTTTGGAATTATCAAGTGATAAAGTGAGGTCTTTTGAGTTGTAAGATTTGATTAGGTTATTATTTTATTGAAACTGGGAGTGTTCTAAGTGAGATTGAGATTCATTTTCACGTTAGAAAATTATTGTAAAAGAGTTCCTCTTTACACAAAATGATTATACAAAGGCTATTTAATAAATGGTAATTTAGTCATATTTAATTTTTTATTTGAGTATTTTGCTAATCGTTGGTACTTAATTATTCATATTTTGTTTCTATGAATACTTGACTTACTTAAAGCAAAAAGGAATGAATTCAAACAAGTTTAGAGTAATTTAAAGTTATTTTGAATGAGTTATGGAGTGTTGGACATTGTATATGGTCGTGAAGGAGAGTTTAAAGACGCTTTGTAGTATATACCCATGTTGAATTGTAAGAAAGCCATGTTGACGTAACACACTTATGTTTGTGCATATGATAGCTTCAAAAACCTTTACGCATCAAAATTTAAACTACAAAATCATCAAGTTAATGCTTATGTATCCCTCTGTTTCTTAAATTCCAATTTAAAATGATAAGATTGAGCTACAGAAAACGGAAAGGTAGAAAATACATGAAAGAGAAACCCTAAAACGGTGAAAAGGAGAAAAAACGACAAAGGAAACCTATTTAGAGTAGATTTTCATCAATTTAGAGTGAGGTTTTAGGAGATTTCAAGGATTCTAACCATATTTTATATGATTTCTAGCTTTTTTATAATTAATGTTTTATTTTCCAATTTCATGAGATAAATACTTTTTGGTACATAGATTAGATGAACCCTATGGTAAACTTTATTTGATTTTTCTTTTGACTCACTCTCTCGATTTATTGCCAAAGTATGTACATGTACTATTAACACAACACATAAATTATGTCGAATCAATAAAGATTGAAGTCATAAAACAACTTAAGAACAAACCCTAATATGGAAATTTAGAACATCATAAACATATAAGACACCCGAAAATTCAGTTTACACAACAAGTAATATGAAAATAACAAAAGAGAAAGAAAGAAAAACTCTATTTGGAGTTGGATCTGGAAAATTGGAAATTTGGAAGTCTCTCTCGATCTTCCTTGTTTTTATTACACATAGCCTACCTCATTTTTTTAGTCAATTATCCTCATGAAATATTACTAAGCATACTAACTCATTCAATTGGCTGATAATTATAAATGTATATGAAAATTTTCATAAGGTGAACAAACTGATGTCATATCCTAATTAACATTTATCTTCAACGAAAGATACTTAAAATATAATATGCACAAACCAATATGCCTTTACAAATTCAATGACTATGTTTGAAGCTAAACTACTTCTATCAAGTTATTGCCATTGACACACATATATGCAATTAACTTAATCAAAACTAAGACAATATGATATGCAAAAGTCACACATATGATATATCAATATATGATCCTTTCCACACTTAGACAACATGTTGTCCTCAATGTGAGAAAAACTAATAACACATAAATGAAGATTACAAGAAAAGAAATAACGAAAAGAAAAGGGTAAGAGCACGAACTCATTAAGGAGATTGAGGTGGTGACAGTGTGGGTGATGAAATTTGGAGACATTTTATGCCATAAAATTCCAACACTTAACTCCTTACTAAAATAATCATAAAAAATAAAAGTAACAAAATACCAACAAATTAAACCAAAAATAAAATTTAAAACTTATCTTAATTCTTGGATTGCCTCCTAAGTAGTGCTTTTTTCAAGTTTTTAGCTTCACATACTCTTCACATTTACATTTAATCAGGGTCTATGATGAGTAGCTTACTTCCACCTACGTCACCCAGTTTCAGTTTAGTAGCCTGTAAATAAGCTACAAATTGTAATATAATCAGAAGGACATGATTAATCAAATTAAAAAATCCAAGTAAATTCATTAATGTCCTTTTCCATAACAAACTGTCAATAAAATAAGGAATGATGAAACTTCCTGAATCGTTAATAGATTCCAACAATTTGTATTGTGGAATGGTGAACTGCTTTTCTTCTTCCTTATTCAACTTTGTCCCGTCTTCTTTATTTTCTTCATGAATAGAGACTTCTGTATATTCTTCAATCTTTATGCCCTTTGTCATCTGTTCTCTATTTTGTTCTTCCTTGAATGATTTAACTACATCAATTCTCATGAAAGAGCTACCCTCTTTCAGATTCTTTAATATTTTAGTCTTCAGAAATGGTCTGCCAATAATTAGTAGACATTTTTTATCCTCTTTAAAGTCTAGCAAGATGAAATCCATATGAATGATAAACTTGTCCACTTTTATAGGCACATCTTCTAACAAGCCTAACATTTTCTTTATCAATTGATCCACTGAATGAATACGCATAGACGTTGGCTTCACATTGCCTAATTGTAGTTTCTTAAAAATCAACAAAGACATAAGGTTTATACTTACCAAGTACATAAGATATCGTAAAGCTTCCTGGATCTGTCTATTATGAGGGCATATAGATGGTAATTAAGGAGCTATAACTTTCTATCATGTCTACTGTTTGATTACCATCCCAAGTCCGTTGGTTGGATAATATGTCTTTGAGAAACTTTATGTATGTGGGTATGCTCTTCAAAGCTTCCACAAATGGTAAAGTAATTTGCAATTTCTTTAGCTTTTCTACAAACTTTGCAAATTGTATATCCAATTCATTCTTCTGAAGTTTTTGTGGGAATGGTATTTTCAGTGGGTAAGGCGGTGGAGGAATATAGGGAACGTCCTTATTCTTTTCTTGATCTTTTTTCTTTTTCTCTTAGTCTTTTACAATGTGGGTTTCAGCTTGTTTACCTATTGGTTGTTCTAGCTCTTTCCCACTCCTAAGTGTGATAGTCTTAAATTGGTCTCGTATATTTACTTTCATATTGCTCAGAAAGCTTTCCACACTTCTTACAGAATTCATTGACAAGCTAATTTGAACCTCTAGGTTGTGAATAGAAGAGGTATGATCTTCTGCTACTTACTTGAATTTCCCTTCTAACCTCTTATAGGCCTCATCCATGTTTATGATCTTGTGTAATTTTGAATCCCATGAATTGGACTCATCTTGCTAAAATCTTAGTAGATCTTGAATTCCCATTTGAGTCCTTTCAATGTTAGATCAAAAGAAATTTGAGTGTTTCTACCACCCCAGATTGTACATATTGTAATAAGGATTGTTAGTTCCTGGACCATATTGTTCACCCATGAAGTTGAATTGTTTCACATTGTTGTTTCCATTAGGAAGCAATTAGCTGTGATATGGATCTCTTATGCCCATAGGTCGCATCTGTAGTGAACTACTTTAAATGGAAAGAAAGAGGCGTCTGATAGGCTGTTTAGTTCCTTGGTGAGGGTATCAATTTTAGCCTGCAATGCTATCACTGAGTCTACTGTAATCAGTCCTTATAGATTTGGTAAGGTTGACTGCTGTCTACTTCATACCAATGTCCAATGAAAACTATTATTTTCCGTCTCTTCTAACAAGTTGTGTGTCGATTGCATAGCTGGCTATGTAATTCCTTGATGATAAACATTGAACCCTAACCTCATGAAGTCTATAAGGGTCATTTGCTCTCTGTGATATATTTTCTCCATCATCATTCTTTCTATCTCTTCTTAGCATGTAACTTTTCAGATGTCTTATTCCTACCTTGTGATGTCCAAATTGATGCGTCTTCTACTTTGTGTCCAAACTTCTTTTTTATTTTTAATTTCTTATGATTGATTACCATAATCACAATAACCTAATCACAAGAAAGGGTCATAATTCCTTAAATCAAAGGAATTCAAATCGTCATAAGCTAAGTTCCTTAGCAACGATGATAAAAAATTGTTGAGCAAGTTTTATATATAATAAAACTCTCATTACCTGCAAGTATATGAACTGTAACTTATATTATCGAAAGGTATCAATTCCATAAGGAACTAGCTAAAACAAGTTTAACCTAACTTTGTCTAAGGTAATAAAATATGAATTGATTGAATTAATAATAAAAAATAAATAAATAATCAAATAACAAAGTTCTAATGAGCTGCTAAAATTAATTAAGGATGATCAAGTAAGAATGCATAGGATTTATTCTATGTTGTTTTGCTCCCCTAACAATTACTGATTCAATTATACGTCGATCCTAGATTTTCGAAGGGTTTGATTACTCTCTCTTAATACCTAACCAATGAACCTTAATTGAATCTAAAAATTCCATAATTGCAATCTCTCAATTCTCAACTCTTTCCCTTATATTTTCAATTAGTTCTGAAGTTATCTATTGAATATCCAAGTTCTCACACAAGATCTCTCTTAGAATGAAAGTTGATTTATTAATTGTGTGACATATTAATTCACCAACTCTTGTTGCATAAATTAATCAAATTATTTTAGACTCTCTCCCTTGATTTATTATCAAAGTATGAATATACACCATTAACATAACATATAAAATGTATTGAATCAATAAAGATTAAAGTCACAAAACAACTTAAGAACAAACCTTAATCTAGAAATTTAGAACATCATAAATGTATAAGACATCTGGAAATTCAGTTTACACATTAAATAATACGAAAATAATAAAATAAATAAATAAAACTCTATTCGGAGCATGATTTGGAAAACTGGAAATTTGGGCATCTGTCTCTTGTTTGATCCACTTTTGTAAGATGACAACTGCCTTCTTAAGACTTCATAAGGTTCTTAAATAGTCCCAGAGCCTTGGGGGTGTAACTAGGGTTTTAACTCTTTGATCAATTCCGAAAATACCCCTAAACCCTAAAATAGATGGAAAAGGTAGCGTCTGGGAAGCCTCTATCACAATCATGTATATGCAATCATGATCGTGACTCTATGAATTTGCTCTCTGTCATAATCATACATATGAAGTCACTATTGTGACTTTGGGTAAATCTCCTTTGTCATGACCATGACATGGGAGTCATGATCATGACCTAGCCCATGTAGCTCCATACATGTCCAAATCTCTTATTCTTCACCTATCTGATTTCTAACACTAACAAACACATCAAACACCTTAAGAAACATATAAATAAGAATGAAAACATAATCTAAACCACACAAACACTTATAATATAAGTAAACACTCACATTAACATAATTCCTAAGCCTATACATGCAGCAATCATCCAATAAACACCTATAAAAACATAGTATAAACTACACCTATCAAAGTGGTTTGACTCTAGAAAGAAGAAGGAGAAAGAAGCAACCATTCTAATCACATTCATTCTTGCTAATTAGTAATTAATTTATAATTGATATTAGAAAACACCTTTTCAAAATTCAATTCACTATGACAAAAGAATTCATTGAATCATTACTAATAAAGAACAATGGAATATTCTCCATAATTATTTTAGAGTGACGTATCCTTTATTAACTTGCTCAACTATCTTTATATGGTTCATAATATATTCAAGTACTACTGGTTAGGCTACTCTAAATAGAATAGTTCATAAGTAACATAAAACATACTATTTCTCATATAAGATACTCTAATATCAAGTTTATGGATTAAATATATAACCCTCACAATAAAGAAATTCACAGATCCATAAGTAATATTCCATTTAGGATCCTTATAATCGAGTTACTATAGTAACTTATTTTCTATTAATAAGCACCCATAAACTTGTTTAAATATCTCCATACTTTAATTCATGAGTTTTAATTACTTTCTTCATAAGCAAAAAATGTGTTACTTTTACATTTTTATCAATATCTTGTCTTCATAAAATTACAACAAGGAATAATTTAAGAATAATACATAAATGCAAATTAAATCTCATAATTATGATCTCATTATAATTTCAATTATACAATAATTATTCTGAGTATTTTACCTTTAGTATTAAATCATAAAATGTAATTAACAAACATATAAAGATAAAGAATACCTTTGTTAATTAAAATAATAATGTCATATATAAAATTGTAATTAATCAGTTGGCTATAAGGGTATAACCTAATAGTTTCTATCATCATATATTGTTGAAAGTAATAGGAAAAGTAAAATGATAAAAGTAAAAGCCTTGATTTCAACTTACTTATTTAGAACCTTTTTTGTACCTAATGTTCGTAGTTATCGTATTAAGGTTTCGCTAGATGCAGGTAGCTTCTCATTTATTAAAATTTTATCTTAATACATATAAAGAATACACAAATTTTGGTATTATTTCCACTTTTAATTCAATGTCCCAAAAAATGTTCAAAGTCAAAATAAACAAGTAAAATAGGGATTTGAACATGCAAAAGTTGTCAAAACAAATTTAAGATTAGCATATTAGCTTTCTAAGTAGACTTGATATGTTCTTTTCTCGATAAAAAAGTAACCATAGTGTTAACCACATTAGCAAATGATGCTATAAGCAAGTTCTAACTAGAAGTCCCTATACGGGTCTAAATATTCAAGGCAAGTGTTTCTCTTTCATTTATCTAGTTTAGAACTTCCAAAAACAAAATTTGATCTTTTCATATGTGATTTTTCAAGTTTTGTTAAAGTATTGGTTACACTATATTTATTTATACCAACGATAGTACCATTCAATTAAATTCTCAAATCTCAACAAAATTTTGTATTAAAAATAATATAAATGTATGAAAGGAATTATTTACTATCAATCGTCAAACGAAGTTTATAAAAGCATGATTATACTTTTACCATAAAATAATAAAATATAGCACCATTTTCCTATCCATTACAAAGGTTTTATGATCACTTCTTACATTAAACATGGATCTTTTGATCTATTCATTTCCTATATTTAATTAATTTAATTCATCATGGTAAATTCACATATCTAAATTATTCAACCTATAAGATTATATGCCTAGTGTAATTACATTCAATTTCACCACCACAAAACTACATTATATATTCAAATAAAAAAGATGGTGTTCGATTAAATGAGACTCTAACACATGATTTTGATGATAAAAACATATCGTTAATATTTTTAACGATATTAGTAAATTAATTTGTCAAAGAATCAATTAAAAGGTCAATTATGAAGTTTAATAGATAGAAAAAGTGATCAAACGATTAAAATAATAAAAATGGAGAATTAAAATATAATTCAAAAGAGTTCCAAAGTAATTCAAATTAAGTAGACTAATATCAAGAATGAATGAAGTCATGTGTAAAAATTATTGTAATCTTTTCTATAACCTTGTTTTGGTTATTTCATTAATTTATGATTCAAAAATTGTATGATCATTTATATGTAAAACATAGTGCATAAATCATGAAGAAATTTGTTTTGAAGTTTAAAGAAAGTCTTTTATTCTAAAAACAATATTTAGGATAATTTTAAAATGATTTTAGATCTGGTCTTTGAAAAGAAAAAAGAATTTTTAATCTTAGAAAAATTTGGAGGGTTAAAAAGTTAAGTTTGGGTGGTTTAGTATGTTAATAGATATAGATTAATATTATAAATAGGTTAAACTATTCATTGATCAAACACTATATATTAATTGTACTATTCATTAATCAACTGCACTACTTATTGATGGTGTATTTTAGAAGTTAGTAAAAGAGGATATTTTGTCTAACTAGTCAATACTCCTATTGAAAGGGGTCTGGATAATCTAAGGTAGATGATTGACATTGGTTTGTCAATCTTGCCTTAAAATTATCTATTGCAATAGGTAGTTTGTGTCTAACTAAAAAATATTTGAAATAATTTAGGTATAAATATACTATATTTAAGTTTTGAGAACAACCTTTGACGTTAGAGATTATATATGTGCATTACATAATATATATTAAGCGCTAGTTTATCAACATAAACAAGAAAGGAAGGTTTTAATTTGTATATAATTATGTAATTATTGTTATTGAAAAAATTATTGGAGCATATATTGTCAGAGTTTCTCTTAACCTTAAATAAGATTTGTAAATAATTTGAACAAAATGATAAGATTATAAAATTTTTAT
Organism: Erythroxylum reticulatum; assembly: GCA_025504915.1. Lineage (NCBI taxonomy): Eukaryota > Viridiplantae > Streptophyta > Magnoliopsida > Malpighiales > Erythroxylaceae > Erythroxylum > Erythroxylum reticulatum. Next base: position 20,263,866 of record JANSVA010000216.1, read on the forward strand.
TTTTGCATGTGATAAAAAGAAATTGTATAAAAGATTATCTTCATCTACTAAAAGAAGAAAATAGTAAATTTGTAAGAGAAGTATATAGAGTGGATGAGCGGTCAAAGTAATTTGACTAAACTATTTTAAATAGACTTTATCTTTTTTTGTTTACTCTCTTTTATAATTATTATACTTGTTTTGTGATTATTGTTAATTAAATCATTGTAATTATTTATTAAAATAAACAATTCATTTATCAAATTTTTAAATGAATTAAAAAGTATACTCACATTTTAGGGTAACACACTTTGATAATTTGAGAGCTTTGTTGTCATAAGCTTTATGTGGAATTTTCTTTATGTTCTTAT
>JANSVA010000216.1:20264315-20285490 GCA_025504915.1 Erythroxylum reticulatum
CTTTTCTCGAAAGCCTAGCCTGAATTTCTCGTTCTTCGTTATGGAGGCAGATGGTCTCGCCGCGGCGAACTTTTCCCAATGGTTATCATCTCCTGTTGACTTCAATTCGGCATGTTGACTCCCTTTTGCTTGAAGATCCTACAATCAAAAATCAGCAATTTATAGTATCAATTGTTACCAATTGTGACAATTTTTACTATCAAATTGCATAAGATTATTTTAAGAACAAAACTAAGAATTATGAGTCAAAAAGTATAGTAAAGGCCATGAATGTGTTACCAATTTAGATAATAAACTTGGCCACAATCACATATCATATGAGAATACATGAAGAGCATTTCATTTACATACATCATATTCACATACATACATGAATTATAATTTATTACATATTGCAAAGACAATTTATGCACTTAATTGATTTATTCCGGGGTGTGAAAGATTTTAAATGTCTATGATGTGATTACATAATTGTTTGTTATTTATGTCTTGAATTTTGTTTTGATGGATTAAATTAGTTAATTGGAAATTAATGTTTCATTTGAGTGATTGATGAAGTAATATGGGTATCTAATATAGGAAAAATGTTGAATAGAAAGATAAATTGATACATGGAAATTTAGGTTGACTAGACCTATGAAATAGTGACATATGGCATTAATAATATTTTGAAACATGGCTTGATTAAATGAGTGACAAATGGTGGCTCAATTAGGTGACAAATGGTCTAGTGATTATGAGACAAATGGACTAATTAACGAGTGACAATTGGTAGCTTGTGAGACAAATGGACTAATTAACGAGTGACAATTGGTAGCTTGTGAAAGGAGACATATAGCGTGGCTATTTGTTTGATAAGTGTTTGGAAAAGTGTCCAAACCCTTACCACACATCTATACCCACGATTTTACTCTTGAAAAACCATTGTTTTGTCTTGATTTAGGCATATGCTTTCTTCTTCTTTCTTTCTTCTTCTTGCCATCGAGCAACACCTATAACCCTTACACTTTGAGTTTTTCCAAAATTGCTACACTTTTATACCCTAAAATTTTTGCATCCTTTATATTGTGATTGAAATCCCTTTTTATTTTCCTCTTGTACATGGAGTATCCTTACTTGTTTTAAGATTAAGTTAACTTGAAGATTAAGGTGGAATTAAGGCTAATCAAGTAAGTAAATTCATGATGATTAAATTGAGATGGGTGATATGTAGGGTTGATGTTAAAGTTGTTCTAGAATTTGATGGAGGAATGTATGGTTTCTATTTTGTTTTCGATGGCAGAAAATAGTGGAATATATAGACGGTTTAGGTTGAGATTTGAAGTGTAAATGATGATGTAGCTATAATGAAAAATGGGTGTATTGGACGTATTCCTAAAATTGACAAGTTAGGGTTATATGTATGAAGGTGAATGATAGTTCTGTCTTGATTATAATGCATGAAAGACTATGATTTATGAGTTATCAATTGAATGATTTTAAATTTGATTTAGGGGTGAATTGATGAGGACTTGAAGTATCTTTAAGGTAAAATTGATGGATTAGTATGATGGTGTTAAAGTTTGGAAAAAGATTAAAGGAAAGTGATGGTGAACCATCTGTTCACCCATTCCATAATTGTTGAAGCAACATGAGCTTCTTCACACGATTATGGGAAATGCCTTGGAGAAGAAAAGCTTCTATTTTCTATTTCCATGACTGTGGCAAATGTTTGGGAAGTGAAAAAATCTGTTTTGGGTGATTTTTGAACTAACTAAGGATAAATTACTTTGCTTGGTGTATTTGGATTTGATTAAAGTTTGAAATAAACTTACATGGTTGTTTGATTAATTGATTAAGGGTTTGATAAGTTTAATTTGATAATTGATGATAGAATTAAGGAATGGATTGTTTGATATCAATGTATATGAATTTGGAAAGTATAAGTTGTTAAAGAAATGAAGTTGGACTTATGAATGCAAATGTTACTTAAGGGATATAAGTCATGAATTAGGTATAATTGAATGAGAATTGGGAAGTTATATGAGCATGGATTCTTAGGAAGGGATGTATAGAAGTATGATTGAATGAATTTAGATTAATCGAAGTTTCTTACGGTATTGATCTAATCACCAATTAGTTACATCCAAGATATGACGAATGAATGAGCAAGAGTTGTGAATAAGGGTACATACCTAGGACAGTCAATTGAGCTTACATTAAACATGACACATCTACATGCCCATGATTGGGTATCCATTTGATTAAACAAGCTAGTAATGTATAAATATATGTGTATTGTATGATATAGAAGCATAAATTGATCGACCGCATCTAAACATTGTCAAGACATTCAGGTAATAACTACTCTGGAGTATCATGCGAGTTAACTTAGATGTTCTTTCACCATTAGTTGCTTTTTTTAAAATTCAGTTGTTTAATTGCTACTCATATGATTGTGATAATTTCGGACTATCAAGTGTCCGAGGAGATTGATAATTGGGAATGTATTGGAAGTGTTTTGTAAATGTATGTGAATATGGAAATATGTGTTCTCAACTAAATGTTGAATGTCGGACTTAGATTCAAAGAATGTGATATATGACTGAAATTTATCAAATGTGAAATAATGAATGCATCGTATGTGAATTGTTACATCTCATTACATTGAAATGTATAAACAGATAAAGGGTTACCGGAGTAACCCAAGTGAAAAAGAGCTTAAAGCCAAAAAAAGTACACAAATAGCAGTAGGCTTAGTTATTAATGAACTTAGTATGGGATAGTATATAAAATGAGTCTAATATCTACAATAGATAGGGGACAGCTAAATAGGCACTCGATCATAACAAAGTAAAAATAAAGTGAAGTCACATTTTCATTTGCATTTGCATTCTTATTTGTTAAATGATGGAATGGATATACCATATTGACTAATTGAATTAACATGCTCATAGACTGAGATGAAATATTGAATGGATGAAATCAATGAAGTATGTGATGTGATGTGAATTATTCATTTATATGACATATTTGGTAAACTGGACTATATATGTTATTTTGAGTGCTGACATGAGTGAGCACATAAATGATGGTTCACTCACTGAGTTCGCAAATTCATCAAAAATTTAATGTTGTTTTTTAAGTTCAAAGGACTTCTAAGTCCTAAGCAGATCAAGTAGAAAATCTAATACTTGTGTTTTGGAGAAAAAATGGCTTAAAGGTCGGTCAGCTAACACTAAAGAGTCTAGTACTTGTGGACTTCTATGGAACTACAAACCCTACAGAGGCAGAAGGTTGGTTAGAGAGGACAGTGAGGATATTTGATAAAATAGCCTGCGAGTCTGACGAGATGTTCAACTATACAATCTCATTACTTTAAGATCTGACCTACCAATGGTGGAAGATGATTCCTGGTAGCTCGGTCCAACCTTGCAAGTTGATGTAGGAAGACTTTTTGAGGGTCTTCAAAAGGAATTACATGCCAAAGATTTACTTAGATAGAAATATGAAGGATTTCTTAGATCTGAAGTAGGGAAGTCTTATTGTAGCTGAGTATGATGTGTAGTTTAATAAGTTGTTAGGGTATGCTATGGCTATGGTCCCGACTGAAGAAGACAAGTGTACGTGATTTGAAGGTGGGTAGGACATGGAGATCAGGATGAGGCTAGTAATCACTAATTTAAGCAGCTACACTGAGCAAAGAGCTGCTTCAATCATAATCAAACAATTATTAGAAGACAAGCAAGGAGAACATAGGTAGGAATTCCGAATGAAGAGACCTAGTGAATTTCAAGTTAATTATGGTAGAAGGTTTAGTAAACACCAGAGTAGACCATCACAATCATAGCAGAGATCAAGACATTCAGGTTTTAGGTTGGGAGCTAGTTTTGTTTATTCTAGTGGTAGAGGATTGGCTTCAGAAGGATAATCATATGGTAGATAAACACAATAATACCCCTATTATGAACATTATGGCAAAAATCATGGTAGGATATGTTGGAAGATATCCAGAACTTGTCTATGTTGTGGCTCTTTTGAGCATCATATCAGAGGTTGTCCTACCGTTGTAGGAGCTCAAGTTGAAATGAGAGGAGGATTAGTGATTGAAATGACTGTTTAACAGAGCAGAAAGAGGGGAGTAGGACAGAGAGGTAGAGGTAGAGGTAAAGCAAGTTATGCTAGTCTTAGTGCCATGATTGAGATGTAGATTAACCAGTCGTAGTCCCAGGCTAAGATCTATGCCATCACTAGATAGGAAGCTTAGGACACACTAGATGATGTAGCATATGTGTTATATGTCTTTCATTTTGAGGCATATGCATTATTAGATCTAGGATCGATGCATTCTTTTATCACTACTCATCTGACATCTAAATTGCATTATGAAAATGAGATATTAAAATATGGATCTAGTATACAAAAAATGTTCATTAGAAAGATAAATTGAAACTTGGAAATTTAGGTTGACTAGACCTATGAAACATTGACACATGTACTAATAATAGTGTGACAAATGGCTTGATTAAATGAGTGACAAATGGTGACTTAATTAGGCGACAAATGGTCTAGTGATTATGAGACAAATAGACTAATTAATCAGTGACAATTGGTAGCTTATAAAAGGAGTCATGTAGTATGGGTCTTTGTTTGATAAGTGTTTGGACAAGTGTCCAAACCCTCACCATATACCTATACCCACAATTTTACTCTTGAAAGACCATTTTTTGTCTTGTTTTATCCATATTCTTTCTTCTTCTTGCCACCACCCCCATACTGATAAAGCGTACACTTTGAGTTTTTCTCAAATTTCTACTCTTTTCTGCTTCAAAATTTCTACAACCTTCATATTAGGATTGAAAACCCTTTCTATTTCCATCTTGTTCATGCAGTATCCTTGCTTATTGGAAGATTAAGTTAACTTGAAGATTAAGGTAGAATTAGGGCTAATCAAGTAAAGGATTTTTTATATCTATTGCATGTTAAATTAAAAACATTCAAGATGATTAAATTGAGATGAGTGATATGTAGGGTTGATGTTAAAGTTGCACTAGAATTTGATGGAGGAATGTATGGTTTCTCTTTATTTTCGATGCTTGAAAATAGTGTATTATTAGACTGTTTAGGTTGAGATTTGAAGTGTAAATGATGATGTAACTATGTAGAAAATGGGTGCATTGGGAATGTTCCTAAAATTGACAAGTTAGGGTTATATATATGAAGTTGAATGATAGTTTTGTTTTGATTATGATGTTTGAAAGATTATGATTTATGAGTTACAATTGAATGATTTTAAACTGGATATAGGGATAAATTGATGAGGAAACGAAGTATCTTTAAGGTAAAATTGATAGATTAATATGATGGTGTTAAAACTTGGAAAAAGATTGAAGGAAAGGGATGGTCAACCATCTGTTCACCCATTCCACAACCGTGGAAGCAGCATGAGCTCCTTCCCACTAATAGCGGACATGCCTTAGAGAAGAAAAGCTTCTGTTTAGTCTTTCCATGATCATGGGAAATGCTTGGGAAGTGAAAAACTCTATTTTGTGTGATTATTGAACCAACTAAGGATAAGTTACTTTACTTGGTGTATTTGATTGATTGATTAAGAGTTTTATATGTTTATGTTGATTATTTAAGTTAGAATTAAGGAATGGATTATTTGATATTAATATATATGAATTTAGGAAGTATGAGATATTAAAGAAAGGAAGGTGTTCTTATGAATGTGAATGAGGGGATATAAGTTAGGAATTAGGTATGATTGAATGAAAATTGGGAGGTTGTGTGAACATAAAATGTTAGGAAGGGATGGAAAAAAGTATGATTAATGAATTTAGAGTAACTGAGATTTCTTAAGGCATTGATCTAATTGCCAATAAGTTATATACAAGATATGACGAATGATTGAGCAAGAATTATAAATAAGGTTACATACCCAGGATAGTTAATTATGCACGCGTTAAACATGACACATCCATATTTGCATGATTGAGTATCCATTTGATTAAACAACTTAGTAATGTATACATATTTGTGTATTGTATGATATAGAAGCACAAATTGATCAACTACATGCAGACATTGCGGGGTCATTAAGGCAATAACTATTCCAGAGCATCTTGTAAGTCATCCTAGATGTTCTCTCACCATAATCTAGTTTCTTTATTTAAATTTTAGTTATTGAATTTCTACTTATATGATTGTGATAATTTTGGGCCATCAATTGTTTGAGGAGATTAATATTTGGGAATGTATTGGAAGTGTTTTGTAAATATATGTGAATTTGGAAATATGTGTTCTCAACTAAATGTTGAACACTAGAATTAGATCTGAAGAATGTGATATGTAGTAGAATATATCGAATAAGAAATAATGAATGCATCATATGTGAATTGTTGAATCTCATTACATTGAAATGCATGTATAGATAAAGCAGTTGTGATCGGAGTGACCTAGGTATAAAAGAGCTTCAAGCTTATAAATGTTCACAAAGAGCCATAGGCTTAGTTATCAATGAGCCTAGTATTCATAATAGGCATAGGACAGTATATAAATTGTGTCCGATATCCACAATGAATATAGGAGAGTTAAATAAGCACTCGATCACAATAAAGTAAAAATGAAGTGGAGTCACATGTGCATTTGCATATGCATTCTTATATATTAAATGATGGAATGGATATACCAGATTAACTAATTGAATTAACATGCCCATTCAACTGAGATGAAATATTGAAAAGATAAAATCAATGAAGTATATGATGTGATATGAATTATTCTTTTACATGACATCTTTGGTAAACTGGACCATATATGTGCTGTTAAGTGTTGATAGGAGTGAGAACATCAATGATGGTTCACTCACTGAGTTCACAAACCTATCAAAATTGCAATGTTGGTTTTTAGGTTCAAAGGAGTTCTAGTTCCTAAGAAGATTAAGTAGAAATCTAGTACTTATATTTTGGAGCAAGAATGGCTCAATGGTCGGTCAGCTGACGATAAAGAGTCTAGATAGGATACTTTTGTTTAACATTCCACTTCAAGTAGAGTGTCTTGTAAAGAGTAGCAAACTCTTAGATGTTGTTGGTAATGCATATATGTGGATTATGTACTGAAATGCTACAATGTATGTTCATGTTTAAGAATAAAATGGGAAGTTTTGTTCTTCTTAAATACTTGTGTTATGTATGATGCCTTAATAAGTGAATATAATTGCTCTAACATACCATTCGTATAGGGTATATTCTCGGATAATCTATGGATGTTTGGGCATATGCATTATTGTAATGGTGTGTCACACTCAGAGATTATGTTTTGGAGTTTCAAGGAGCATGAGATCAATATGTAGCTCTCATTGAATTTGCATGTAATAATCATTATCACAGTAGCATTGATATAGTTCCATATGAAGTGTTATATGGCAGAAAGTCTCGATCACCTTTGTATTTGGATGAAGAGTGCCCAAGGGTTTTTGAAGACCTAGAGTTGATTAAAGATAACGTTAATAAGGTAAAATTGATCCGTAGTAGGATTAAGGCAGATCAAGACAGGCAAAAGAGTTATGTGGATTAACACCAGAGGATATGGATTATCAAGTGGGAGATAAGGTGTTTTGAGAGTGTCACTTTATCAAGGAGTGCTGAAGTTCAGTAAAAAGGGAAAGTTGAGCCCCAGATACATTGGTCCTTATGAAATTACTTAGAGAATAGAGCTGTTGGCTTACAAGTTAGCCTTTCCACCAGAGATGTCTCAGATTCACAATGTGTTCCATGTTAGTATGCTCAGGAGATATAGGTCAGATCCAACACATGTATTACCGGCACAAGAAGTTGAAATTGCAACTAATTTGAGTTTTATAGAGGAACCGGTTGTCAAAATAATTGGTTATCAGACTAAACAATTGAGTAATTTAGTAATCCTATTGGTTAAAGTCCTTTGGAGGAATCATTCGAGAGAAGAAGCCATATGGAATACTAAGGAAAACATGAGGAAACAGTACCCCCATCTATTTGATTAATTAGGTAAGAATTTCAAGGATGCAATTTCTTTAGGTGGAGAATTGTAATAGCCGAATTCCTAAACTTACTGAGGTTTAGAATCTTAGACTATTGAATCATATCATTTAAGAATTTATGAAGTGCATTTCATTCACATGCATAATATTCACATACGCTCATGAATCATGATTTAGTAAACATTGCTAAGATTGTATATGCACTCGATTGACATATTCTAGGGTATAAAAGGTTTAAAATGATCATGATGTGAATTATGTATTGCTTATGCCTTAAATTTTGGTTTGGTGGATTATAATTAGTAAATACTGAATTAATTGATGAATTTGGAAAATTGATTAATTAAAATGTACATTTAGTTTAGGAAAAATGTCAAATTGACAAATGAAAATTTAGGATAATTAAGCCTAAGAATTAAGTTACATATGGTGGTAGAATTAAGTGACGTTTCGCATAAATAAGTGAGTGACAAATGGCTTAGATGTTGTGTGAAAAATTTCCTAGCATGGTTGGGACATTTGGTAACTTATGGAGAGGACAAATGGAATGCATACATAGGGAAAAATGTCATTATAAAATGGTGACACCTAGCACCTAATGAGTTAAGCTAATGCAGAAGTTGTTCCCTTACAACACCGAATTAGCCATCCTCCCATAGCTCTAAAATTTTTCTTCTATTTTGTTCATCACCACTCCAAAATCTTGGTAAGATTCTGCATCAAAAAAGCTATATGTTGTTGTCTTGCATTTAGTTATTTTCTTGTTATTGAAAACCATCCAATTTCCACCTTGTATTTGAGATGATCTTATATGCATATAAGACAAAGTTGACTTAATGAATTGAGGTGGAACTTAAGCCAAACAAGTAAGTAAAGTACTAATCTTTGTGGCATTTTGTAATAGAAAGTTTATGATGGATGAATGGGGACGGATAGCGTGTACTGTTGATGATGAAGTATGCTTGAAAATGATACATGAATTTGATACTTTTCTATTTTGTTTTTTATGCATGAGAACCATATGTTATAGGTTGCTATATGGATAATTTAGATTGAGATTTGTAGTTTAAATGAATGTGAATTTATGCTTAAGAAATGAGCTAATGAGTTGTTCTTCAATTTAGAGAAAAACTAGGACTAGATATATTGCGAGATTAAGTGAATGAAAGTTTCTGTTTTGTTTTTGTATGCATGAAAGATAAATAGTTTATAAGCTACCAATTGAATGATTTTGAGTTGAGTTTGAAATGAAATTGATGAGGAATTGAAGTATAATTAAGGTATAATTGAGTTATAATTAATGGAATAATAAAAAGATGTTTCGAATTTGGTATGAAGGGGCTAGAATCTAGAGAAAGTAAAGGAAAATGGAATGTGAATATTCAATTCACTCATCCCACGATCGTGGGAAGGTCCTCTACGATTGTGCGTAATGCTTTGAATTGAAAATTTTTTGTTTTGTGTGATTGTTGAATAAACTAAGGATAAGTTACTTTACTTTGGTATATTTCGACTTGATTAAGGCTTGAAATGAACCTAGGTTGATGTTTGATTAATTTGTTAAGGGTTTGATAAATTTAGGTTGTTAATTGATATTTTAACTTAAGGAATGAATTGTTTTGAAATTAATATATCTAAAATCTGGAAGTTATGAAGGATGAAGGTGTTCTTATGAATGCAATTGTGATTCAAAGGATATGGGTAATATGAATTAAGTATGATTGAATAAGAATTAGGAAATTGAGTGAATATATATTGCTAGAAACGGCTTGTGAATGTATGATTGATGATGAAACTTACTTAAGATATAAACCTAATTACAAACTAGATGTGCACAAGTTATGATGTTTGAATGGTCAAGATTTATGAATAAGGATACATACCTACATATATATACATGTGCATGAGTGAATAATCATATGATTGATTAACTTAGTAATATATGAACTATATGTGTATTGTATGACTTTAGATGCACAAATCGATCGAATACATCCAAACATTGCTTGATTAATAAGGCAATAGCTTTTTTGGAGCGTATCATCAGTTCTCACTATGATTGAACTGTTTTTGGTTAACTTTTAGTTATTGGACTATTACTTATATGATTGTTATGATTCCGAACATTATTGGTCCGAGGAGTTTGATACTTGCAATTGTATATGGAGGTGGTATGTTACATTATTCACCCCTTTTAATTGTAGACACACATTAACAATTATTTGTTCAATCAAAATTTTTAACTAAACCTAAGAATGTTTTCATAAAAAGTTTAGTTACTTATAAGTTCGTTATGTTTTTATTAGAAAACATTCTTTTTTGTTACTTTTTTGTGGACATGGATCTAGTCTTTTTACATGGGGGAAAAAATTGGTGATAAATGTCAATCCAATTAATTGAGTAAGTCATGTTTTTAGTAAATTGCTTGGTTGGAATTTCATTATAGTCTTTTGATGAGAAGGCACACATTTGTGATGCATGTCACTCTGGTTACTGGACTACATCATGTTCTCAACTAGATACTAACTCTATTCATAACCTAAAGACTAGTGCAATAGTTATTTATTTAAAATTTGGAAACACTTTTTCTTCTTTTTTTTTAATGCCTAACTTATTGCTCCAACTTCTTGTTTTGATGAAAAAAGCACTAGCAAAGTTACTTAGTCAAAAGGCCTAAAATTATAAATGAATGTGATAACTTAGAGGGTGATAAACTAATACTAAATCCTAATTAACTTGCATATTTTAGCCAAAGAATCCATATCACTAATTTTGTGAGCTAATGACTCTTCACAACCTAATAGAATATGTCTAAAATTAAATTGATTTCGCTCCATCTAAGTCATCGATACATTCACACAATTCACAATATGCAATCTAAAGACACTAATATAACAATATGCAAAACTTACACTCAAAGCAAAACACACAACCCTTCCCACACTTAAACATCACAATGTTCTCAATGTGAGAAGAAGACAAACAAACACACATGGAGGTGAATAATGTAAAATAAAATAAAACAAAACTAAAGAATAAATTTAAATGAAAAGGGTTAGAAACAAAACCTTATAATGATAAAGGTGAAGATGGTGAGGTGTTAAAACCAAATCTGCTTGACGCTCGAGATTGTTGTCTTATCTTGGAATTGCTTAAAGAGAGTAAGAGAATTAGTAATCCTAGATCATTTCAAATCATTAAAATTTTATTTAAAAATTAAAACAAATCTAACTAAACATAACAATTTAAATATAACTACCAAATGTGATAATTTATGGTCATTAGTTTGACCTTGTATCATTGGAAACTCAGCCGAGATCAATTATAAGCGGCTTACTTCCACACTTTTCATTCAATGTTAGTTTTCTAGCTTATAAGTAAGTTAGAAATTGCAAAATGATCAGAAGGACAATATTGATAAAATTATGAAAACCAATTAAGCTCAGTAATGTACTTTTTTCAAGTAAATTACTAAAAAAGGAAATAACAAAACTCCCTAAATCTTCCATGGAATCTAGTAGTTTTTTCGATAAGAGGGTGAGTTCTTCTCTTCTTGGTTCTTCCTCATTCGCTCTCATCTCTTCTCTTCTTGGTTCTTCCTCATTCGCTCTCATCTCCTCTTCCTCTTTAGCTTCCTGAACAAAGGCTTCCATAGCTTCTTCAAACTTGATGTCCGTTGTAAACTATTCTTCATCCTCTCATTCCTTCAAAGATTTGAGCACATCAATTATTTGGAATGAGTCACCCTCCTTTAGATTCTTTAATACACCATTAATGTTGAATGTCACTTAGTCATCACTAATCTGAATGATGAGATTTTCTTTATGGACTTCTACTATAGTTTTTTTCAATGTTAAAGCTTGGTATACCAAGATCTAGGGAATAACAGGGAGGGTTGTCATTCTTTTCTTCATCTTCATCTCTTGGTCTTCTACAAGATGGGGTTTAGCTTGATTTCCCACTGGTTTTTCTTGCACTCCCCTATTTCTAAGTTTGATAGCCTCATATTGGTCTTGTTGATGAAATTCCATATTTCTTAAATAGCCTTCCACACTTCTCATACAAAATTTACAGGAAAGTTATCTCACCTGAATCTCCAGGTTGTTAATAAAAGAGGCATGATTTTCTGTTACTTGATCAAATTACTCTTTTAGTCTCTTCTGGGTCTCTTCCATGTCTGTTCACTTATCCATGATTTTGTCCAATTTGGAATCCCATGAAATGTACTCATCTTACTGAAATCCTAATAGGTCTTGATGTCTCATGTGAGCACTTACATTATTAGACAAATAAAAATTTGGGTGGTTCTGCCATCTCAAAGTGTACGTGCTCAAATCAATGTGTTTTCAACTTTTTTCCAAAACTTCCAAAACTTTTTTTCCTTCTTGTTATTGGGTGCCACAATTATAAAAGATATTGAAATGTTTTAGATTACAAGAATTAAACTAATTCTACACCTCCCTGACAACGACATCAAAAGCTTGATCGGGGTAACTTTTAATCTTATAAACCCTTAATATTCCACAAGGACATAGTTTATAGTGTAATATTAAAGGTGTCAATCCTATGAAAAAGGATAATAATCTAATCCTAAAATCTAAGGCCAGAAAAACTATAAAACTGAAAGAAAAGGATGCAACAGAAATTAATTATGAGAATTAAGTTCAACCAATCAAATTAGAAATTAAACATAAAAGTATTAACAAGAGAGCAACATGCTTTCACAATATAAATCAACCCAAGGAATTTACTAATTTATCAAAAAGGGGATTTTACTTATTATTAATCCTAACCTGGTCGATTATATGTCAACGGAGTGTCAGCTCTAGACTATCCTACGGCTTATTACTCTCTCTTGAGTTATAACCATTAAACCCTAAATTATAAGCCCTAATCAGATTGTGGAATTTGTAATCTCTCAATTCACAAATTATCTAAAACCATAATTATATCTGAATCACTATAATAAACTATCGAAGCATCATATGGGATCTCTCTCTAAACAATTACCAATATGATTTGACACGATTTATATTAAATTGCCTAACTCTCATTAATCTGATTTAATCAATTTTCATTTAGTTAACCATCTCAATTTATTACTAAATTATGCAAGAATGCAATAAAATCACGACATTCATCTAGTAAACACAATTGACCAAATTATCATTAAATCAAAATAAAATCCAAATCCTATCGTCATGCTATCCATCTCAATTTTACACATAGATAACATCAAAATGAAAAGGAAATAATGAATTAGAATAAACAACAGAAGGTAGCATCATCAAGAAATCTCCTGATCTGGGAAGCACGTCGAGTCAGTTTCATCTTCCTTTTCTTCCTCATCTTCTTCTTCTTTCTATCTCTAGATATTCTCTCTTTAGGGTTTTAAGTATGTTGATTCGAAAAGCTCCTTTGTGCTTCTCTTAATGTTCTTTAAATAGTCTTTTATGTTTTGGTAACCCTAGGGTCTTTCTGGGGTCCGAAGGGTCTAAAACGTCCATCAAAATGTGAAGCTCGTAAGTGACCGTGTGTCCTCCCGATGTAGCCCATGATCATGGCTTGAGCCTACTGTCAAGATCATTGTCATGGCCTTTTAGACCACGACTGTGGGCCATTGTTTCAGCTAGAATGTCTTTCAAAACTCATCCATTTTTCAATACGAACCCTAAAACACTAGCAAACCATATAAAGGTATCTGAAAATTATAATATTTAAGATCAAAAGCCTGTACTAACCGATAAATGACTTAAAACACAAATAATTAACAAACTAACACAATTTTAACCTAAACACAAAGTAAATGATCGAATTAACAACTAAACACATATCAAATTATGCCCTAAAACAAGATGTAATTTACACTTATTAGGATTCAACCTATCATTATACACTAAATGAACAAAAGTTAAATGGAATGGAAAAAAAGCAGGAATGAGAGTTTTTTTTTCTTGTGTCACGATTGTGGCTCTTGACCCCATCTTTCGTCACGATTGTGACTCCTTGCACTAGTTTTTGATATGATCGTGGCTCCTTGCTATTGCTTATGTCATGGTTATGGCATATTTGCCACAATTATGGCCCTAGGTTATTTCCCATATCTTCTCTGAATCCCCTCTAATTGCCATGAAATACAAACAAACAGATAAGGAACCTTAAAAATATAAAATTGGAGGTAAACATCATGTTCCAACCCACAAAACACTTTAAACATAAATAGTTATTAACACACACAATTCTAATGTAAACACAAACTAAATAATAAAATTAAAACTAAACACACACTAAACTACCCACAAAAACATGATGCAATCTATACGTGTCAACATCCCCACACTTAAAAATTTACTTCTCTTTAAGTTAACAAAAACAAACAAAACATAAACAATTCATAAGTGTAAATTGCATCATGTTTTAAGACATATTTTGATATATGCTCAGCTGTTATTATGTTAGTTTGTTAATTATTTATATTTAAAGTTTTTATGGGTTAGTACAAGTCTTTGATATTAAATATTATGTTTTTATGGTACCTTGATGTGTTTACTAGTGTATCAGGGTCAACATCGAAGAACAGAGAAGTTTCAGAGACATTCGAGCTAAAACAACGACCCACGATCATGGCATGTTAGGCCACAATCATGACCTAAGCATTATATTTGGTCCACAATTGTGGCCTATATACCACAATCGTGACAGAATCCCAAAAAATGGCCCACAATTGTGGCCTGTGTTGGGCAGATGTGCAGTCACTCAAAAACGTCAAGTTTTGATTTGGATCTTTCAAACCCTGAGATAACCTTAGGGATGCTCAAATCACAAAAGGATATTTAAAGAATAAGAAAAGAGACAGAGATGAGCTTCTGCATTAGCCACCTTGAGAAACCCTAGAGATAAATCATCGAGAGATACAGGAAGAGAAGAAGGAAGAGAGAGAGAGAAGAAGCTGACTTGATGTACTTTCCGGATCAGAAAGATTCCCTACATCATTACCTCCTATCATCCATTTAAATTGTATTTCCTATTTAATTTGAGTTTTATTATTTTATAAAATTGGATTGAATAGTTGATGATAGGATCTAGATTATCGAGGATGTTCTAAACTCAACTTCAAAATTTTATTCTCAATTTGATGAAAATAAGATTGTTTATATGTTTATTAGATTTGTTGTGGTTTGATTCTATGATTGCATAATTCGATAATAAACTAAGAGGGTGAATAAAATGAAAAATGATTAAATTAGGCTAACAAAAGTAAGGTGATTTAATAAAACAAGAATTGAATCAGATTGAGAAATTGTGCGAAGAGAAATCTTCCATAAGTTTTCGGTAGTTTATTAGAGAACTTCAGAACCAATTAGGGTTTTGGATTGGTTCTGAATTGAGAGATTGCAAGCTCCATAATCTGATTACGGTTTAGGATTTAAGGTTAATGGCCAAACTCAAAAGAGAGTAATCAACCCTATGATAGTCTAAAACCAACAATCTGATAATTCATAATTAATTAGGTTAGCATTAATGATAGATAAAATTTCCTTTCTCTCAATTGGTAATTTCATTCGAATGATTCTTTGGTAAATTGCAAATTGCTTAATAACTAGAATATTTGTATTTGATTCTTAATTTGATTGATTGAATAAAGTTATCGTATTAGTTTCATGCAATTCAATTTTTGTTATTATTTCTAGTGTAACATACCACTTTCACAGAGCATATGTCAAACATCCAGATGATATTCAAGAACATACCCTATGAGAATGGCACGTTAGCATAGTCACATAACTTATTATGGCATCACACATAACACAAGAGTTCAAAAGATCAACTTTTCCAATTTCATTTGCAAACATAAATTACATTGTAGCATGTCACTTCATAATCCATATTTACATTACTAAAAACATCTGAGAGTTTACTACTCTTTTACAAAATGTTCTATATGAAATGAGAAAAGTAAATAAACACAATTTACTAGTCTCCTCAAATCTCAACTGACCAGACCTTTGAGCCATTCTTGTTCCCAAAAATTGACCGTACTAAATTTCTACTAGATTGCCTTAGAAGCCAAGTTTACCTTGTACCTGAAAATCAACATTTTAATTTTAATGAGTTTGTGAACTCAGTGAGTGAACCATCATTGATGTGCTCACTCAAGTCAGAACACAAGCATCACAGGTATGAAACCAAATTCACAAGTATATCACAATATCCAATTTTGTATACCATAACCTTTCATCACATTTTAATAAGTATAACATGTACACAACATCATATATCACTATATTAAAACAATTCAGTAATTCATTGGAATCATTCACACAATACATGTAAAGTTATATATGAAAATGCATATATAACTCCATTTTTATTTTACTTTGTTGTGATCGACTGCTTATTTATTGTCTCCTATCCATTATAAATACTAGGCTCATTTCATTTATTATCTCGTACGCTTTACAGATATTGGGCTTATTAATAATTGAGCTTGTGGATCTTTGTGCACATCCTGAGCTTAAAGATCTTTTTCATGTTGGCCAATTCGGTCTTATGTAATGGAATGCATCAATTCACATAATATGCAATCAATACTTTTCATTCAATCTACTTATGTCATTTATCACATTCTTTGGATCTGAGTCTGGCATTCTACATTTAGTTAAGTGCACGTTTAGTATCACACATACTATTTTAGAGAACTTCCAATTCATTCCCAAATATTAAACTTATCGGACCAACAATATCTGAAATTATTACGATCATATAAGTAACAATTTAATGACTAAAAATTAAACAAAAACAAACCAATCATAGTAAGAAAACATCTAGGTTAACTCATAGTACGCTCCAGACAAGCTATTACCTTGATGACCCAGCAATATTTGGATACTAACAATCAATTTGTGCTTCTCTAGTCATGCAATACATACATATTTTACATATTACAATGTTGATCAATCATATAAATATTCAATCATCCAAATATATATGTATCATGCTCATTGTATGCTCAACTGACTTTCCAGGTATGTATCTTTATTCACAAATCTTAACCATTCATACATCATAGCTCGGATATAACTTGTTTGTAATTAGGTTTATACCTTAACTGAACTTGATTATTCTAAATTCATCAACCATACATTCACCAACCCTGTTCTAGCATTATATATATATATATATATATATATATGTATTCAGACAATTTCCCATTTCTCATTCATTCATTTCTAATACATTACTCATATGCTTTGAATCACATTTGTATTCATAAGAACACCTTTATTCCAACTCATAATTTCTATATTTAGATACATTGATATCAAAACAATCCATTCCATAAGTTACATTATCAATTAACAACCTAAGTTTATTAAACCGTTAACCAATTAATAAAGCAACTATCTAGGTTCATTTTAAGCCTCAATCAAGTCCAAATGCACCAAAGTAAAGTGAATTATCCTTATTTAATTCAACAATCACACAAAACAAAAGTTTCTTAACTTCAAAGCATTTCCCACGATCATAGGAAGGAGCTAATGCAGCTTCCATGATCGTGGGATGAGTGAACCTTTATAACAAATTCAAAACATCTTCATAATAGTCCATTAATTATTCCTTAATTATACTCCAATTCCTAAATAATTTCATCTCCAACTCCAACTTAAAATTATTCAATTGGTAGCTCATAAACTATTTTCTTTTATGCATCAAAATAAAATAGAAACTGTCATTTACTATTATTCATATAGTCCTAGTTCTTTCCTATTTCAAAAATACTACACTAGCACCTTTCTTTAATATAAATTCACCTTCATTATACTTCAAATCCCAATCTAATTCATCCATATATAAACTTCTAACCCACGATTTTTATTCATCAAGAATAGAGTATAAAACCATCCAAGTTCATCCATCATATTCCAACACACTTCATCATCAACGTCATACCCAATCCATCCCAATTCAATCATCATAATCTTTCTATTAAATCATGCCATAAAGTTCAATAATTTACTTACTTGTTTAGCTCAAGTTCCTCTTTAATTCATTAAGTTAACTTAGCCCTCCATCCATAAAAGATCATCATAAATTCAAGGTGGAAATAGGTTTGTTTTTGGAAAGGATAAAAGACCACAACAAGAACAACAATGTAACATCCTGTTACTCATGTTAAGGCAAAAACAATGCATTATGAGAAATTAATGAGAAACTAGTAAATAAACATCATGCTTTGCACATTTTTACACATACATGAGAATTTTGATTATTGCACATAAATATGATTGTAAATGCATTCATTGACATTTTTCGACTTTAATTGAGTTATAAATGGGATTAAAATGTTAATTATGAATTATTTGGGGTGAAAATTTGTTTATAGCATATTATGTTTATTTTAGAATTTTTGGCAAATTTTAGGAAATTTTTAAAATTTTGGAGTATTTTGGACTGGGAAAAAATAAAGAAATATGGACCAATCACCGCATGACATGTGGTAGTATAGCACAGTGACATAAGTATTACATGCAAAAGGATACTTAGTTACATGTTTTAGATGAAAGAGATTTTCCTACAACTTGTGTTATTCCTCATTTGGTTTTGATTTTTGCCGTATACGTCAACACTAAAATCGTTGTAATTCATTAATCACTGAAACATCTGATACTTGATGCAAACTTAGCAGTCCAGAGATTGGTCTGTTTCATTTATCTTTTCTTTTCTCTCAATTCACTAAAACCTTTTCTTCAATCTCACTGTTGAGTTTTTGCTGAAATATCAAGTAAGTTATATCTTAAGCTTTACTGAGTTTTTTCAGTAATTTTGATGATGTTTTACTGTATAAATGAATACATGCATGAAAAGTTTAGTAGTGGAGTTTCGATGTATGAATAAATTGAATAAGGAATTGAATTTCTTGCTGAATTACGATAACAGCAACTGTATATGGAAATGCTAAACACATCTAAGATAAATTTGTGTTAAGAAATTGAAAGTGCAGTTTTGGTGGTAATGAATCAAATGAATGATTTATGAACCAGGGATGTGAAACAGGTTCTATTTTGGGTATGCAAAAGTTCTGAAAGTTGACGTAGAAATATATATACTCTATCTTGGATTAGAGATATTTGAATATGGTGATTTCACAGTTCATGCGTGAAATTTTGAAGTAATTTTAGAGATAGTTTTGCATGAATTTGAATGAGTTAGATGATACAAAATGAAGTTAATAGAATTGGTTTAAGTGTCTTAAGTGTAAGTGTTGAAGAAGATTGAAGTAAGATTAAAGATTTGGAAAATTACAGTAGAGAGAGGAAGTTTCAAATTTTTTATATTTGGATGGTAAACTTGAATTGGATTTTGTTTAGAGTTTATATTGGCTACATAAATGCAGAATAGATGATTTAAAAGTGTGTAAATCTGAAATGAATGAAAAATGGAAGGAGAAGAAGAAGAGAAATAATCAGTGAAGAAGAGGAGGAAATGCGATCGTGCTTTAACACGATCATGACTTTGATGTTAATAGTTGCAATCGTGAGATGAGGGAAAGAAATGAACTATTTTTGGATGTCAGAAGTCGCGATTGTGACTTAAGGTGTGATCTCGTGATTGTTCTTAAGTGCAATTGAACCTTTGCAGGCAAGTTGGTGATCTTGCGATTGTGCAGACGCATGATCGCAACCTAAATGTGAAAATCGTAACTTCCAATTGTTTTTCTAGAAGTTACTTATCTGAACATCCTTTGGTATTTTTACTATAACTTCTTCACCTGATGTCCAAATGACCTGATTCTTGAGCTAATAGATTCATAATACATTTATATTAATCTCCAACAAAAATTATAATCGTTGGAAATGGATTGTTTGATGGATTTAAGATGAAAATATTGACTATGTTGAAGTATGATAACAGGAATGATTTTACTGAACATACTTCTATATTTTGAGAATATTTTTATTTATAGGTTTCCAAATGGAATGATTCTTGATTTGAAAAGAATCCTCACCATAGGGCTACAAATTTTACAAGACATTTGAATTCTCAACGTAAGTTGAATGTCAGACATAGGTCCAATGACTATAAGATTTCTAACTGTGCATCATATGTGGTTGTTGTACATGGCGTATTTTGTATTTTATGCATTTTATAAAATGCATGATCAGATAAAGGTGTTATGACTGGAGTAGCTAGTATGAAAGCACTGGCACGTAGAGCTTTGCTCTGTGATTTCTAATTCTACACGTAGAGCTATGCTCCGTGATTTTGTTCTGACTGAGCCCTATAAGCCAGTATTTGTATATGTATGTGATAGACACTCAATCACAATAATAAGAAAGAATGTGAGTCTCATACATATAGCATTCATATATGATTGAAATTCTTTGAATGATTTGTAAATATAAAATAAATGATAACTCGATATAAACTATTTGACTATATGAACTGTGTGATTATATGCTATGCTATGTTAATTTGGGTATTTAGAATTTATATGTTCTGAATGAATATTTATGTATATGATCTGGGTGAAATCATCTATGATGGTTCACTCATTGAGTTCAAAAAACTCATAAAAATTTGCAACGTGGCTTTTCAGGTACGAGATAGGAGACCTAGTTTCCGTATCTAGATTTGAGGAACATTTCAGACTATTATGGCTCAGAGGTCTGTTAGTTGACATCAAAAGAGTTGCAATTTGTATTTTGGAGTTTTTTTCATAGAACTTGTATAAATCTCGTAAAAATACAGTGTAAGCATTTGGGAATGAATGCAATAAAAGGTTTTAAATTTTCATAACTTTTAATTATGTTAATTGATGTCATCTGTAAGATGAATTTGCTGTTTCCCTAACATTCCATTATCATAGGATATGTACTTGAACGTCCTTGGATGTTTAGTTATATACTTTATGGTAGTGGGATATTATAAACAATGTTTTGGTTCTTTACCTAACTTTATGAAAGGTAAAAGTATAGATTTACCTAACAATATGAGATAGAAGTTTCAGTGGAGAGAAAAGAAGAAGATGGTGAATGTTCTAGCAGAAACACTTTCCGCATTAGCTTAATTCAATTAGTTGTAAGGTGTAACCTTATTTCAATGACATATGTCACTAGGCATGCATTCCATTTGTCTTATCTATAACTTTCCAAATGTCACCAACAAGCTAGTCCA
>JANSVA010000216.1:20286275-20317098 GCA_025504915.1 Erythroxylum reticulatum
TGATTGATTTTTGGAATTTTTAAAATATAGACATTGTGCTGCCCAAAAAAAAAAGAGGGAGAAATAAGTTAG
The DNA here is from genome assembly GCA_025504915.1 of Erythroxylum reticulatum. NCBI lineage: Eukaryota > Viridiplantae > Streptophyta > Magnoliopsida > Malpighiales > Erythroxylaceae > Erythroxylum > Erythroxylum reticulatum. The sequence goes on from JANSVA010000216.1 coordinate 20,286,348, forward strand.
CCTTGGAAATAAACAATTCATTTATCAAATTTTTAAATGAATTAAAAAGTATACTCACATAATTGAACTACACACACACACACACACACACATATACATACATACATATATATATATATATTTGCAGACCAACAAATGAATTCATAATAATATAATTTAGTATGTTATATATAAATGTCCGTCTAATCAATCGCAATAAGAAATATTTCAGTTTCAGGTGATAAATGTAATGCTGAACTAATTTGTGAAAAAAGAAAACATATAATAAATCCTTAAAAGAGAAAGGTATCGAGGGTAAGGGAAGGCAACGACTACATGGTAGTCTAAGTTGATGGTCAGAATCAACATATGTAATATACCACTTCCATAAACCATATGACGAACATCTAGAGGATGTTCGAGAACATATCCTATGAGAATGGCACGTTAGAACAGTCACATAACTTATTATGGTGTCACACATAACACAAGAATTCAAAAGATCAACTTTTCCCATTTCATATTCAAACATAACTTACATTGCATCATTACACTGCATAATCCATATATTTACATTACCAAAAACATTTGAGAGTTTACTGCTCTTTTATAAAATATTCTACATGAGAAAAGTAAATAAACACAATCTACTAGACTCCTCAAATATCAGCTGACTAGACCTTTGAGCCATTCTTGTTCCCAAAAATTGATAGTAGTAAACTTCTACTAGATTGCCTTAGAAGCTACGTCTCCCTTGTACCTGAAAATCAACGTTGCAATTTTGATGAGTTTGTAAACTCAATGAGTGAACCATCATTGATGTACTCACTCAAGTTAGAACACAAATATCACAGGTATGAAACTAAATTCGCAAGTATATCACAATATCCAATTTGTATACCACAACACCTTTCATTACATTTTAACCAGTATAACAAGTACACATCGCATATCATTATATTAAAATAATTCAGTAATTAATTGTAATCATTCACATAATACATGTAAAGTTATATATGCAAACGCACATGTGACTCCACTTTTGTTTTACTTTGTTGTGTCAAGCGCCTATTTAGTATCCCAAATTTGTTGTGGATACCAGGCTCATTTCATTTACTATCCTGTACCCTTTGTAGATACTAGGCTCATCAATAATTGAGTATGTGGCTCTTTGTTCACAACCTGAGCTTAAAGCTCTTTTTCATGTTAGTAACTCTGGTCACAACTCCTTTATCTGATCATGCATATAATTGTAATGGAATGCATCACTTCATATAATATGTTATCAATACTTTTCATTCAATGTGCTAATGTCATTTATCACATTTTTCGGATCTGAGTACGGCATTGGACATTCAATTGAGTACATGTTCAACATTACACATACAATTTGAAAGAACTTCCAATACATTCTCGAATATCAAATTCCACGGACCAATAATGTCCAGAATTATCACAATCACATAATTAACAATTCAATAATAGAAATTTAAACAGAAACAAATTAATCATAGTGAGAAACCATCTAGGTTAACTCACAATATGCTCCAGATAAGCTATTGCCTTGATGACCCGACAATGTCTAAATGCTGACGATCAATTTTTGCTTCTTTAGTTATGCAATACACACATATTTTACACATTATAAAGTTGATAAATCATATAAATATTCAATCATGCATATGTATATGTGTCATGTTCAATGCATGCTCAATTGACTTTTCGGGTATGTATCTTTATTCACAAATCTTAACCATTCATACATCATAGCTTAGATATAACTAGTTTGTAATTAGGTTTATACCTAAGTAAACTTGATTATTCTAAATTCATCATCCATACATTCACCAACCCTTTTCTAGCGTTATATATATATTCACACAATTTGCAAATTCTCATTCATTCATTCCTAATACATTACTTATATCCTTTGAATCACATTTGTATTCATAAGAACACCTTTATTCCTTTAACAATTCATAATTTCCAGATTTAGATATATTGATATCAAAACAATCCATTCCTTAAGTTATAACATCAATTAACAACCTAAACTTATCAAACTCTTAACCAATTAATCAAGCAACTATCTAAGTTCATTTCAAGCCTCAATCAAGTCTAAATGCACCAAATTAAAGTGACTTATCCTTTGTTAATTCAACAATCACACAAAATAGATTTTTTTTCACTTTAAAGCATTGCCCACGATTGTGGGAAGGAGCTAATGCAGCTTCTACAATCGTGGGATGAGTGAACCGAAGGTTCACAGTCCATTTCCTTCATTTTCTTCCAAATTCTATCACCTTTATACTAAATTCAAAACATCTTCATAATAGTTCATTAATTATACCTCAATTATACCTTAATTATATTGCAATTCCTCATCAATTTCATCTCCAATTCTAACTTAAAATTATTCAATTGGTAGCTCATAAACTATTGTCTTTCATGCATCAAAACAAAATAGAAACTATCATTCACTATCATACATATAGTCCTAGTTCTTTCCTATTTCAAGAACACTACATTAACACGTTTCTTTAGCATAAATTCACCTTCATTATACTTCAAATCCCAATCTAATTCATCCATATAACAACCTATAACACATGTTTCTTATACATCAATAACAAAGAATAAAAGTATCCAAGTTCATCCATCATATTCCAGCACACTTCATCATCAACATCATATACAATCCATCCTAATTCAATCATCATAATCTTTCTATTAAAACATGCCATAAAGATCAATACTTTACTTACTTGTTTAGCTCAAGTTCCACCTCAATTCATCAAGTTAACCTAGCCTGACATGCATGCAAGATCATCACAAATTCAAGGTGGAAATAGGTTGGTTTTCGGAAAAGATAAAAGACCACAATAAGAATAACAATGTTCTGATTCTTTACCTAACTTTATGAAGGGTAAAAGTATGGATTTGGTATGGCAATTTAGTAAGACTTAAACCAAAATATAGAGATATAAGATAGAAGCAAATTTCGGTGGAGAGAAAAGAAGAAGATGGTGAATGTTCCAACAGAAACACTTTCTGCATTAGCTTAATTCAACTAGGTGCAAGGTGTCACCATCTTTCAATGACATATGTCACTAGGTATGCATTCCATTTGTCCCATATATAAGCTGCCAAATTTCACCAAGATGCTAGGCCATTTGTCACTCAATCATTACTGCCATATGTCAATTAATTACCTATGCCAATTGTCACTAAAGTTTCCATACCAAATGTCACTCATTTTTATAGGCTAAGTCATCCTAATTTTTCATGTGTCAACTTATCTTACCACTTGACATTTTTCCTAAGCTAAATGTACATTTTAATTCATCAATTTTTCAGTTATAACAATTAATTCCAAACTTACTAATTATGATCCATCAAACCAAATTCCAAACTTACATCGTTATCATTTTAAACTTTTCATACCATAAAACATGTCAATTGAGTGTGCATACAATCTTTGCAATTTTTCCTAAATCACGATTCATGTGTGTATGCGAATATTATGCATGTGATTGAAATGCATTTCATAAATTCTCAATGATATTACTCATGTGCAATAGTCTAAGGTTCTAACCCTTAGTATGGAAACATGCTATTACACCATGTTAATTGAATGCTTATAGGGTAGAAGCTCTAGAGTAGAATGGTTTAAGATTGTCTAGTTTGAGGCTTTATTTCCATGACTGTCATTCATCCTTTGGCTAGCAGTTAAAAACAAACTGAGCACCACAAATCTCGTGACCTTCTTAGAGCTTAATAAAGTTTGTCCAGTGTGCTAGACATACGACGAAACAAGAAACCATCTCTTCTTTGAATGCTCTTCCAACAAGTATATATGGAACTATATCACCATGAAATGTCAATGATGCAATTCGGGTGAATCACTTCCTAACATCCTTTTACATCTATTAACTCAGAATGCGTCCATTGGAGCAGACCAGTCAATCTACTGTGTTGTTCTAGCCCTTTGTGTCTATAGCTTTTGGCGTGAAAGAAATCTCAGACGATTCTCCAACACAAGTTCCTCCAAGGAAACATTGCAATCTATGATCCTCCATAAGGTCAAGAAGTATATTCTATTGTAGAACCTAACTCACAATGATAGCGCAAATATCTTAGCATCTCTGTATCTTGGGTTAAATGTTGTAACTTTTTGTTCTTAGTATCTACCTTGTATTCCAAGGGTGTCAAGGTACTCACCAATAGATTTATTCTTTTTTTTTTTAACTCTTACCTCTTATTTATTAATTTCATTTTCCTTTTTTTTTAAGTACGGGTGACTATGATAACCAGTCACCTTTCACTTCCTGTTCATCGAAGCCATGTGTTCATGGCCATAGACGCTATGGTAGTATTTTTCAAAGGGCCTTTGAAATCGTTTTGGGGCTAGTCTACGCACACCACTCAATTCCCTCTTGTTCACAAAAGGTCCACATAGGCGGGCTTCCTTGATGGAACCGACTAGTATACATGTATAATGGAAGTTTCAAAAAGTGGCTAACGTTATTTATTGGTTTGGTTGAGCCTTCCCGTCGTGAGTAATGTACTTGGTCCAAGGACAGGTCCACGCATAAAATAAAATTTTAACAAAAAATGTTCTTCGTTAATTTAGGAAAATCGACGAACATTTTTTGTTGAGAAATGACTAAATAATTTGACCCCTACAATATTCACTAGGAAATTTGGTTCTTTAGTTTTAAATTTTAATTAACGTGCTATGCTCCCGCTACTAAAATAGAACCATTTGAATAATTTAAACCTTCAGTATTAGTTAGCAGCATTTACTATTTATATATATATATATATAGTTGGTGGTAACACAGATACACCAACACTCTTTCTTTATGCAATATATATCTTTCCTAAACTATAATATATACATGGTAAATTGTCCAATTAGTATTTAAGTTTATACGTTATAAATTACGTCAGAGTTTGATAAATGATTGAAACAAATTATTATGATTTATCAAAAAATTATTAAATAAAAATTAGTATATTTATTTTATTTTATATAAATTAATTTATTTACATTTAAAATTATTAAAATAAATCAAATAAAAAAATAAAACTAAATTAAATTAAAATTTTAATTTTATTATTCTATCAGTCCAATCAGTTCGGTCTTGTAGGTTCTAATACCAAGAAACGCTAAATTCTCCTAATACAAACAAAAATAGACAGGATCTTCCAACTAATACTATTCTGTCTTATTTTATCTCATAAAATTTATAAATTTGGTATTTATTTATATAAGATCAACGCAAAACGTACATAAATAAATAGTTAAAATTCATAAGATAAAATAAAACATCGTAAAATTAGACATTGAATCCAAAATCTAAAAAAAATATCCAGGTTTAGTTAACGACACACACATGCCGAAGACAAAAGGAGAGAGAGAAATAGATGTTCAAAGCCGGCATAGCTGACCACCGACCCGCCTTGAAACCCCTAACGTAACCACTAAACCTAAGACTTTACATTAAGTCAATTCCCATGCATATTGAAAACCTCTCTTGTTCCTTCTTCTTCTGTAGTTCACTTTTGTCTCAACACCACGTCCATCTCTTCTCTCAATTTCTGCGTGCTTCTCTAAATCATTTCAATTTCTTCATGGGAAATACAGCGTCCCCATTCTGCAGGCAAAGTTCCAGGTCATCGGTGAAAGTTATCTTCTGGGAAGGAACAACAAGATTGTTGACCGGTACACATGCCGCCGGCGAGATCATGTTTGAGAACCCAGAGATGATGGTTTGTCATGCAGATTCTTTTTTCATCGGCCACCCTGTGCCATCTCTGGCAATTGACGACGAGCTTATGCCTGGCCAAACCTACTTTGTTCTTCCTATTAACTTTGCATGTAAACTTCTATCAGTTTCTTCCATTGCAGTTCTAAGTCCTAGCTCTAAACCTCGACCTTTAAATTTCAGTGAGTGTGCTCCTTTCCAGTACATAAAAGGTGAGAATGGTAGGGTTGCAATAAAGGTCGCACCGGAATTCATAACAAGGCTTATATATAGAGGTAAAGAAGAAACTGCAGGGTCAAACAACCCTAGTCGTTGTTCTCTCTGTAGCACACCGGAGTTGAAGAAGCACTACGACCTCTTGGTTAGGCCCAAAGATCAAACATGGTCGCCGAAACTTGAGACCATCTCCGAGCACAAGATTAGGCGCACACAGTGCCGTTTTACAAAAGGACAAATAGCTAGATTTTAGTTGATTCACTTGATTGGAGAAACTATATATAGTTGACTATGGGCACGCAGATTATATATAAATTGTTGTAGAGGGAAGATGTGGACAATATTAATACGTATACAAGGATTAATTATTGAATTAAGCTAGAGATACACTTTCAGAAATTTTGATTTATAAACTTATGTGTCAAGTTTTAAAATGCACCACCACTTCCCATGAATTTAGACATGTATATGCTGCAAGCATTATTGGTTTATGTAAGGTTCTGCAGTTTTACGATCTTTGTTTGGCTTCTCAATCGCCTAGGATATGTTTAGATTGTAACAAACATATAAATTAGACCCTGTTCAAACTTTTTAATTTCTGCTTTTAGCAACTAATCATCTCACTCAATGGATGTATGTGGTTGTCACTGTACAGTCGAATTTTTCTTTCCAAAGCTTCTTGTTTGAGGAAATTCTTTCCTACGAGATTTGAGTACCTTTTGCTTGTTTTCAACTTCCTTGGGATCCAGATGATCTTTTTGCAAATCTTCTTTAGTTTCTTCTAATTCAGTGAATTTTGTTTGGATTTAGATCGTTGTGTTGTGTTGCATATTTATGTTTTTGCCTGCCTATCCATTCCAAACTCATAACAAGGCGAGCTCGATAATATCTGTAGATTACCCTTTCCACATTATAATTGGTTCTCTCTAGTTTCCTGCATTTTATCTGGAACCAAACAAGGATCATTTTAAAATTTATTTGTTCTGCTCTTAAATAACAAAGGAATCAAAATGGAAAAGAAATAATGGGAGAGAGAGATTTTGGTTTGAGCACCATTTGTCCATCTGGGTCTCTCTCGCTTTACTTTCTCTAGAATTGTCTCCAATTTTTGCTTTCTGGGTTGTTCTTCATTTTCCTAGATAACATCTCAGAGACATTCTTTTGCTTCATTAACTTTGCTCGAAATTTTTTTTCATTTAATCACTATTTTATTTATTTCATCAATAAAAGTTTGGGATACATGCTTCCTACTTGTAAGGACCTAATGCCTATATATTCATTATCGTTGGGTTGAAGTTTCTAGAGAGAGTGAATAATAAAATACATTTTTATTTTTATTTTCATCTTCTATTCTCTTTCTGCAATTGGTTTCAAAGCTAGGGCATTGTACTCTGTGGGAAAGAAAGACATCGGGAGCGAGAAAAAAGAGAGGGAGAGCACGCAAGAGAGTGAAAGAGTATGCAGCGACAAAAAAAGGAAAAGGAGAGTGAAATGGCAGCCAACAACGTTATCTCAAAAGCTCATAATATTCCTATTTTCAATGGAATTAGTCATCAGTTTTGGTCTTTGAAAATGTGGACGTTATTCAAGTCACAGGAGTTGTCGGATTTGGTGGTGACTGTGAAATTGTAGACTTTGTGATGCAATTTTGTGAACTTAACAATGCAGTCGACTGATACAATTCAAGATTTCTTTGTAAGAATCTCTGCCCTTATAAATCAAATTCTCTCTGTTGGTGAAGATTTCACATAACAAAAAGTTGTTAAGAGGATTTTGAGGAGTCTCCCACCTAAGTTCAAACTTGTTGCAGCTACTGAAGAATCCAAGGATTTATCTAATTTTTCCTTGGTTGAGTTAACGGGTTCTCTTGAGTCACATGAAGCTTACTTAAATAGATCAATTGGAGGTTCTACGGAGCAAGTTTCTTAGGCAAAGGTTGATATAAAAAAAATCTGAAGGTACAGAAAAAGGTGGATATGGTAATAGAAGAGGACATGGGCATCACCTTTTTGGTTATAGCCAACGATGTGGTGGTTCAAATGGTGAGGAAAGAAATCAGGTTAATGTAGATTCTTTTCCTATATGCTCTTATTGTGGTAAAGCTAATCACTTGAAGAGAAACTATTGGCATAAAAATAAATCTACTAATGGAAAAATGCACTTCAATGTTATAACTGCAAAAGATTTGGTCATATAGCTAACAATTGTGAAGGTAAAGATCAAGCTAATTTTTATGAAGAAAAAGATGGTGGGTCAGATAATTTATTTTTTACTTATTCAATTGCTAATGTTGTTATATCGTTTGAAGTGTGGTATTTAGATAGTGGTTGCAATAATCACATGAATGGGAATTGAAGTTTTTTTGTGGAAATTGATGAAACAATAAAATTCAAAGTGACCTTGGGAAACAACAATTAAGTTCAAGTGTAAGGTATTGGCACAATTGTTGTAAGTTGTAAAACTGGTAGGACACTCATCCATCATGTTATGCATATTCTAAATTTGAGTAACAACCTTTTAAGAAGGAATCTAAATGTTTAATAATGAAACTCTGGACTGATCATGGTGGAGAATTTACATCCAAAGAGTTTGAATTATTTTGTAGCCATTTAGATATCCAGAGGCAACTGATACCACAATAAAACAATATGGTAGAATGAAAGAATAGAACAATTGTTGAAGTTACTAAAAGCATGTTGAATTATTAGCATCTTCCACTAAGTTTTCGGACAGAAGTAGTGGCTACTACTATATATGTTCTCAATCAATCACCAACATGTGTTGTTGAAGGAAGAACTCCCTTACGAAGCTTAGTTTGATAGAAGGCCCAATGTTAATCATTTACAAGTTTTCGGTTCTATCGGTTATGCTCATGTACCATCAAAATAAAGAAGGAAGCTTGATGTAAAAGGTATCAAGTGCATTTTTATCGATTATAGCAAGGAGAAAAAGAGCTACCGGCTTTTTAATCCCATCATTGAAAGTTAATTATTAGTTGTGATGCCATCTTCAATGAAGAAGATGTTTGGGATTGGTTAAGAAATGATGCTGCAAGTACTACTAGAGGTATTATTGAATCTAATTTAGAGTCTTTTGACTTGAATTCTACTTTGGATGCAGATAAAATCAATACACCTATGTAATATACAGAAGATTCTACTCCGGATTCTCCTAAAAAAAAGTAAGAATGGGTTAGAACAATGAAAGAGGAATTGACATCTATTAAAAAAAATCAAGCCTAGACTTTGATTGATTTGCCTAATAGGAAAGATGTTATTGGATTTAAATGAATTTCAAGTCCAAGTTCAATCCAAATGGTTCATTGAAGAAGAACAAAGCTTGCTTGGTCGTGAAAGGGTATGCTCAAATTCTAGGTCCTGATTTTTTCTAAAACTTTTGCTCTTGTTGCTCGTTTGGCTACAATTTGATTATCTCTATCTATGGCTATGCAAAATAGTTAGCTTATATATCAAATATGTTGGCCCCCAAATTTTTTCTTGATGAATTAGCATGATTTAAATTAATTATGAGGTTTTTATGGGATTATTTTATGGAGTTAATTATTATGTTAATATTAGTAAGATTACACAACATAGGCTAATTGAATTAAAGTGTTAAGATAGTAAGATTGTATAAGGTTATTTTTGATAGTTCATTTAAGGATAAAGAACATAAGGCATAAAAGGAAGTGCAAAATGGACATTGAACACTCATTTAGGGTATTAAGGGAAGAAACAAAGGTATCTTGCATGGAAGAGAAGGAGAAAACATGAGTGAGAAGAGAGAAGAAGGAGAGTTCGTTGGAGACAAAAGAAGAAGAAGAGACAAAAAGGCTAGGGTTCGAACTTTCAAGAGAGAGATCTTAAAGAGTTTGAAGATCTTGAAGCTAAACAGGTAAGTATAAGCATTAACCCTTTTTGATTTGTTGAATGAAGCATATTTGGTAATAGTTAGAAGTGAAATGAAAGTAAAAATGAAGTGAATATGTGTAGGAAGTTGATGATGAATGTGTATATATGTGTATGCTCTGTTATTAGTGTTCATGATCAATCATGGACTATAATTTGCTTATGGATGATATTGAGTTGAAATGAAGTAGAAAAGATGGTTTAGGTACAAGATGGGTTATATGTGAAATGTTGGAAGTTAAAAACTGGAAAATGTAGCAACACATGTTCATTTCGCATGCTTATGTGAAAGTTCGCCGCAGCGAAGTTTCCTGCATAGCTTGAACATGCTTCAGTATTTTAGGCATAAAGCTCTATAGTTATCTAAATGGAATGATTTTTTATGTGGATTAAACTAGAGACATAGGGCTACAAATTGTTTGATGAAATCGATTCTAATGCAGTCTTTAAGAATTTCAATTTTTGGATGGAAATTGAGCACATAATATTATTTCAACATAAGAATAGTCCAAAAATGTTTATCTTATAACTTTCAGATTTCTAAACCAAATTGAATAATTTTGGTGTCATTAGAAACTTAAGACTACGAGGAACATTTTTCTAGAAAGAAGTGTTATCAAATTTCTTCATTTATCTTATCAAAATGATCATTGAAAATTGACCTAAAGGTTTGGACTTTTGGAAGAGTTTGAGTATTTAGAATTTATCTTAGTGAATATGCTATATATGGGTCCTCAAATTGTATTCTTATTGAATGAGAATTTTTTTCATTGATAAAGGGAATCAAGGAAGGTAAGAGGATCAAGAGGAGATGTATCTTTGAGCAAGGTTTAAGCAAGGATTTTTAAGGTGGTTCATGTTTATAATTGAGGACTGAGCCATGAATGTTTTCTTTTAAAGCAAGAAAATAAAATGATTTCAAATTGCTTTATAATTGTTTCATTATTGCTTTTGAATGACTTGAGAAATTGTTATATGTTTGTTATATGGATTTGGATGATGGAAATGCATCTGAAATATTTTATGTTCATAAACAATTGTGTTTCCAAAATATGCCTTTATGGAAAAATGTCAAGAAAAATCATGTTTTCGAAATGTGCCATTTGGGCAATCTATTTTCAAGTCATGAAATACATGTTATGTGGGTTTATAGTAGTCCGTTCTATTACGTCAAGTGTACTTTGACTAAATGCTTCTCCCGCCTGCCCGCTATTGATATGGAGCTCCTTCACGGACTCCCCTAAGTTTACAGCTACGCAAGACCATTATTTGAGATTGCGATAGTACGTTCTGTTCACGACTACACAGGACCATTATGTGAAAATGTGTAGTACGTTCTATTTATGGACCTACCCAAACCATTTTGATGTGCTTATGTGCTTATGATATGTCGACAAGTTGATGCATACATGATTTGTGTTATTGTGAATTGGTTGAGAATTGGAGAACCATGCATTTTATGATTCAATAAGAATTTTCTATAACAAATGAACATTTTTAATGGTTTTGCTTATTTATCCATTATAAACTTGTTACCCATGAGCTTTTAAACTCACGCCCTTCCGTCCCATCTTCAGGTGAAGAGAATGAGATCGAGTGATCAAGAGTCAAGACATTGCTTCGAATTCAGCATGTTTTGTATTTTAAGCTAGAATTTGTAAAAACAAGGCTTTAATCGTATTTTAAGGATTATTAGTTCATGTAACTTTTGTATTTTGAGATTTTGAGACATTGATGTATTGTGGCTTGAAATGTCGTTAAAGCTTTGTGAAACTTTTTTCTTTTAATGTTAAGGAAATATGAGTTTGTGTATGGATGAGAATTAGTGGTAAGTAAGGAATCAAATGAGTAGAGATTAGAGAGTTTTATAAAATAATGTTGGTAGTTAAATTGTCATGAAATGATGTTGCATTAGAGGAAGTGAAATTGGGATAAATTAGAGTGAAAGTAAGGTTATTATGGTTAATCGTGCATCTTCACCATGGCGAAGTCAATCTTTTCTCCGTGGCATATTTATCCCGAGAGATGCTTGGGTCTAATATGGGAACTTCGCCACGGTGAAGTTAAGAGTTTGTCTCAGTGAACTTTTCCCAAAGAGTCTCCGTAGAAGTTCTCGTCCGTTCGCTACAGCAAAACATAAAGTTTGCCACGGTGAACCTACCTGTCGAGACCCAGGGACCCAACATGTTATGGTATCAAAGCATGAAGATGAATCAAAGTTGGCTATTGAGGGTTCCTGGAAATAATCTTACAAGGTAATAAGCTCACGTTTCATGACTTGGGAGTTGGGCTCCTAAAACGGGGTCCAATAATATAGATGTAAAATTAAACTTTCTTAATGTTAACCTTCTGAAGGATGTTTATGTTGAGCTATCAAAATACTTTGAAGTAAGGGATCTGAACACAAGGTTTACAAATTGGATAAACTACTCTATGGGCTCAAACAAACACTATGAGCTTGATATGCTAAAATTGATTCCTATTATCTCACAAACAATTTCTAAAGAGTGCTAATGAGCTTACGTTGTATGTCAAGAGTTGTAGTGATTGTTTTGCAAGCTTTACAACTTATAGCCTTCAAAATACCGCAAGTGCACGAGTCACGATTTGTAGTATATGAAGGGTTGATCCCACTAGGAATGCAAACTAAACTAATCCTGGGTTATCTAAGGCTAAGGAAATTAATAAAATGAAAATAAAATTATATATAAAAGTAAATACGAGAAAGTGATTATTAAGAAATTAATTCACAAGTTTAACACAAAAAGAAATTGAAATCGAGCAACACAAATGTCACAATGGAAATTAACCAAGAAGAGTTACCAAATTATGAGAGAGGAGATTTTCCCTATCATCAATACTAATTTAGCCATTTATGTGTTATTGTGGTGTCGGTTCTAGAATATCAAAGGGGGGATTGCTCTCTCTTGAGTTATAATCATAAGCCTAATTAATAAGTCCTAATTGGTTTAAATACCAAATGGGTAATCTCTTAGTTACCAACAGTCCTAAACCTAATTAGTTTTTAAGCTTTCTAATAAATAATCGAGTCTTACATAAGATCTCTCTTTACATAATAACCGACTAAATTGATTGCGTAGTCTATTGAATCTTCTCTTCTTTTTTATATTTTGCCTGAAACACTAGCAAGCATATCAAGGTATCTCAGAAAAAAAAATTAAAGCTCAAACGTGTGTTATAACCCATAAAACACTTAAAACACAAATATCTAACTAGTTAACACAATTCTAACATAAACCCACGCTAAACAATAAAATTAACAACTAAACACATAGCAAACTACCCATTAAAACATGATACAATCTATAACTATCAATTTTAATCCTCAAAAATAGCATCAAAACTTGTTGATTGTTTTATAAACTTTACTATTTATAGTCCTCAAATACTACAAGTGCACAGGTAGTGAAATGTAGTAAGTGAAGGGTCGATCCCACGAGAAGGTGTAAATTAATCTAATCCTATGTTGTCTAAGGCTAAGAAAATTAATACAATGAAAATAAAAGTTAAACAGAAAAATAACACAAGAAATTGATTAGCAGGAATTTAACTAAGGAATTTAACACAAAAAAGGAATTGAAATTGAGCAACACACACGTCATAATGGAAATTAACCAAGGAGAGTTATCAAATGATCAGAGAGGGATTTTCCTTATCATCCTTATCATTGATATGTCATTGTGGTGTGGCTCTAGACTATCGTAGGGTAGATTACTCCCTCTTTTTAGTTAAAATCATTAAACCCTAATTAAATTATAGAATTTGCAATCTCTCAATTAACAAAAAACTCACAACTCTAATTAGATTGTAAACCCTCTAATAAACTACAAGGTCTCACATGGGATTTCTCTCTGCGCAATAACCAATATGATTAATCACGTGGTTTATTGAATCGCTTAACTCTCATTAATCCAACTTAATCATTTTTATCCAGCTCATCCTCTCAGTTTATTACTGAAATATGCAAATACCACAGTTAATCACAACACTCAATCACAATAACACACAAATAACTATATTAGCCTTGAATCAAGTTCAAATCCTGAAGGAAAAAGTTAAAACATCATCAACAATCTAAGATTCATCATCAAAAAATCCATCATTATCTTAAACATTAAATGAATGAAAATAAATATAGAAAGGAGAAAGAATATTGGATCGGATAACCCAGAAGGTAGCAGCGTCAGAACACCTGCTTCCTCTCTCCTCTTTTTCCTTTTCTCTATCCTCTTCTTCTCTCCCTTGAAGCTTTTCCAAAAATGTCAAAAGTGGAGGCTGCCTTAGGGTTTCTTCATTAACCCTTTTATGGGTTTTTCTAATTTGGGCAACCCTAGGGCTCTTTTCAAGTCTAAAAGGTCTGAAAAGTTCCTCAAAAACTCAAGTCAAGAAGGCTATTTGCATGTTCTGTCGCGTAGGCCACGATTGTCGCCTATAGTGCCACAATTGTGGCCCCTGAATGAGCCTTTTGTCTTATGTCTGAGGCTTGGTTGCTCCTTTGGCTTTTCTCCGAATCTCCTCCGTTCTTCTATATTTGCCCTGAAACACTAACAAATATATCAAGGCACCTCAAAAATATGAGATTCAAGGTTAAAAATGTTCTCTAACCCTCAAAACACTCGAAACACAAATATCTAACTAAATAATCGAAACCTAACCTAAACATGCATTAATAATTCAATTTAACTACTAAACATGTACTAAACTACCCACAAAGCACGATGCAATCTACGACTATCATATGGTAATGATTATTTGATGATATGTTTATATATGGATGATATAAACTGGTAATTCTTTTGGCCTAATGAATACCTTTAAAGAGGCTATGATGGAGGTTTTTTATATGTCTGATTTGGGAATCCTACATTATTTTTTGGGTTTAGAAATTGTCACACCCCCACTATCATAAAGTACAAACCGGAACACCATGAGAATATTTCAATACATAACCTATGATAATGGTGCACTACGTTCGATCACAACATTCACTTAACATGGCATCATCGTTCGTTATTTTCTTATAAGACATCATAATGAAAAACACCATAATTAAAAACCCAATTTTTTGGATTTCATTCCATAAATCTGAATGTAAAATACATTGTATCTTTCGAATATCCATAAATATACATCATCATATCCTAATACAAAATATGCTACATGTAATAGGAATTACACAAAATGTTTAACTAGTCCTTCAGTTCCAACTAACTGACCTTTGAGTCATATCTTCTCCCAAAAGTACAAGAATATACTTCTTGTAGTGTCTCTCAGTAGCTAATGTCCTCTCTCAGTCTTGAAAAACCAATACGCAATTTTGGTGAATTTTGGGAACTCAATAAGGTAAGCATCATTGATGGTTCACTTAATTCATACATCACATCAATACACTTAGCATGTAATTCACATCTTTACATATGCATAAAGTATCAGATTTCACATTCTCATTCAACATAAGGCAACAATACAATTTAATCAGTCAAACATGCGTATTAAAAAGTATATTCAATGTTCATGAGACTCACTTTCCTTTATTATTATCATTGTGACTGAGTGCCTTTTTACTATCCCATATCCCTTAGTGGATACCGAGCTGTATCAAATAATGTCCCATACCCCTTAGTGAATACCGGGTATATTCACAATTGAGCCTGAGGCTCTGATCACAATTTGAGTTTTAAGCTCTTTATATTGGTGACTCTGGTCATAACTACCTTTATCTTTCATGCATTTATGTATTGGAATGCTTCACATTAATATATTCTCAATCAATCACATGCTTTCACATTCACACTCAAATTAAATTTATCTTCGGACCTTAGTCCGGCATTCAACAATCCATTAAGTAATCACTTATTTCTTCGCATTTGCATATAAGTAGCACTTCAATATCACATTCAACCATCAGAAGGCTCGCAACTTCATTGCCCGAAATTAACAAAATCAAATCAAATTCATAAACTAATTCAAAATATAATATATCAGAAACAATTAATTGAGTGAAACCATCTAGGTTACTCACAGATTGCTCCTGAAGCTATTGGCTCGAAGTTCCGACAATGTCTGGATGTTGACGTTCCAATTGCTCCTCTATATCAAGCAACATACACATATCACACTTTTGCACAATTTCATAAATATTCCCTGATGCACATTTATGTATATGAAATATACATATTGCATGTTCATGACAATCCCAGGTATTTTTCATTATTCTCATCAAAAAATCAATCCAATATCAAAACTCACTTAAGTATCATTTGTACATAGGGTTTATACCTCAAATAAACACATTGAATCTAATTTCATAACTCACTGAATCATTTCAGATTTTTCCAAAACTGACTTTCGGGTCTACTGTTCTTGATCATTTAGACAATCCAAATGAAGTAATTTGGCAATACTTTCTAGTGACACAAAGATCATTCAATTAGCTTCAATAATCTGAAAGTTATACCCTAAACATTTGCAAACAGTTCTTATACTAGAACGGTGCCTTGTACTCAACTTTCATCCAAGAATTGAAATTTTTATAGAATGAATTAAAATTCTATTTCCTTAGAGAGTTTGTAGCCCTATGTATCTAGTTGACTCCAAATTAAAAATCATTCCATTTGGATAACTACAGAATAAGATATCGCCAAAATATCGAAGCATGTTCAAGCTATGTAGGAAAGTTGGCCGCGACAAACTTTTTTCGTGAGGAAAATTCCTCGTTAAATCCCGCAAGTTGGTTATGGCAAACCAAGGAGCTAGACGCGGAGAACTTTTCCCAAGAGGAAATCCTACAAGTTGGCTGTGGTGAACCAAATAGTTGACCACGACGAACATTCATAGAAGCACAATCAGTGAACAAGTTACTGCTACATTTTCCAGATTTTACAACATCCAACATCTTACACCTAACACATCTTGTACAACGATCACCCTCTATACTTCATTTACTCTTCATTCTCAACTCCATTGCAACTCAATATCATTTTAAAAAAATCCATGATGTATATTTGATTATCAACCAAAACAGAGCATATACATTTATCCATTCATTATTGATTCTTCTACACTCATTCTAACCCCTTTATGAAGATCATTCTACCTCAAAACATATCAATAACAATATATCAATTGCTATCCATCATACATATACAAGAGCAAGACATTTACATAGGCTTTTCATCATCCATGACACACACATAAAAACTCACATAATCAAGTTATCAATCTTACATTTCTCATCATTTTAGTTTTATTTAACAATACCCATGAAGATTAACAAGCTACCTACTTAATTTAGCTCCAAAATCGTAAAAATCTCACTCAACCCTAACTTCACACACAACCCATAATCATCATCTTAAAGGTTGGAAGGTTTGGGTTTTCTTATGGAAATGAAGAAACAATAAGATGAAAATAACAATTGAAAGATGTAAACAAGGTTCAACGTGGGTGAGGTGAGAGTGAGTGAAGAAACAACAATGGCGAAGAAGAAGAAAGCATGAGACAATCATGAGAGACAAACAAAAATGGTCTTTCAACTTAAAAGAATGGTGGGTTTTAAGACATGGTTTGGCAAGTGACACTTGTCCCTTGCCATATGTCCTATTTTTATAGCTTTAAACTACATTCTTTTATTTAACTAGCCCAATCAAATCCAATTTCTATTCTAATTATAATTGACACTTATCAATAAATCCCAAAGTTATTTATCAAATTTTTCATTTCCATTTGACAGTTAATTCTACTGCTATTTATCATTCATCTTGCCACTTGACACTTTTCCTAGTCCAAAAATTACCCAAATTTTCAAAAAAATTTCGAAAATTCATCAAAAATTCTAAATCGCTAAATACACTCTCTAAAATAATTTTCAACATATAAAATCCACAATTCTCAATATAATCACATTTATTAACAATTATACCCAAAATATGTCAATGAATGTAGGTACAATTATTTTAATGTGCATAAGTTCAATATTCATGTATATGTGCATATTATATAATGCACCAATATGAAATGCATTTTCTAATCTCTCACTTATCTCTCATATATATACTGTTCTAGCCTCAACGTGGGTAATGAGATGTTACAATTCTCCCCTCCTTAAAAGAAATTTCGTCCTCAAAATTCTTACCTGATTGTTTAAATAGGTGGGGATATTTCCTCCTCATATGCTCCTCCGTTTCCTAAGTTGCTTCCTCAGTTGAGTGATTCTTCTAAAGGACTTTCACCAATGAAATGACTCGGTTCCTCAACTGCTTAATTTGAGATCCCACTATCTTGATCGGCTCCTTAACATAGCTTAAGTTACTAGAAACCTCAATCTCTTGAGCTGGTATCACATGTGTTGGATCCGATCGGTATCTTTAGAGCATACTCACATGAAACACATTATATAATTGAGACATTTCATTCGGTAAAGCTAACTTATATGCCAAAAGTCCTATCCTCTCAATGATATCATAAGGACCAATTTACCTAGGGCTCAACTTGCCTTTTTTGTTGAATCTCAATACTCCTCTCCAAGATGACACTCTGAGAAACACTCTGTCTCCTACACTATACTCCATATCTCGTCGATGTTGATCCACAGAACCCTTATGTCTATCTTAAGCCACTTTAATTCTACTTCGGATCAATCTCACCTTATCCACCGTGTCTTGTATCAATTCCGGTCCTTCAACCATTCTCAACCCCTCTTCATTCCAAGATAGTGGCGACCGACATTTTCTTCCATACAGTGCCTCATATGGTGCCATTCCGATACTACTGTGATAGTGGTTATTGTAAGCAAATTCTATCAGTGATATATATTGATCCCAAGCTCCTTGTAACTCCAATACACAAGCTTTGAGCATATCCTCAATGTTCTTTATTGTCCTCTCACTTTGTCCATTTGTTTGAGGATGAAATGTAGTACTGAAGTTTAACTTAGTACCCATAGCAGACTGCAAGCTCTTCTAGAATCGCAAAGTAAATATGGGATCCTTGTCCTATACAATAGACACTGGAACCTCATGCATTCTAGCCAATTCATTCACATATCTCTGGGCTAATTGATCTATTGAGTTATTCTCTCTCACTTGTAAAAACTGGGCCGACTTAGTCAATCAGTCCACTACAACCTATATAACATTGTTTTTCCTCGGAGTCTTAGGCAATCCCATATTGAAGTCCATGGTAATTTGTTCCCATTTCCACTCCAGAATAGGTAACGAATGTAGCTTACCTAATAGAGCCTAATGCTTAGCTTTAACCTACTAGCATGTCATGCACTTAGAAATATGCTCCACCTTTACTTCTTCATTTTGGGCCACCAGAAATGCTGCTTCAGTGTGTTATACATCTTGGTAGTACTAGGATGCATAACATAAGCGGCCATATGAGCTTCCTCTAGGATTTCCTTTATCAGATTATCTACATTGGGAACACACAACCTCTGTTTCAACCACAATGTCTCATCCCTAAACTCAAACTCCGAATCCGGACTCATCTTCACTTTCTCTATAAGCTTCACCATATTAGGATCTTTATTCTATACTCTTCTAATTTTATCATGTAACATCGGTCTTAACTTTAGTTTAGCAATCAATTCCTTATCTTGCTCCATATTCAACTCCACATTCAGAGCTCTCAAATGAATCAAATTTGGTAACCTCGATAACTACATCTGAGCTACACTAGTATTAGACTTTCTGCTCAAAGCATCATCCACCACATTAGCTTTCCCTAGGTGGTACTCAATCATGCAGTCATAATCTTTAAATAACTTAATCCATCTTCTTTGTCTCATGTTCAACTCCTTCTGACTCAACAAATACTTCAAACTCTTATGATCTGTATAAATCTGGAATGTCTCTCCATATATATAGTGTCTCCGTATCTTTAGAGAAAAGACAACTACAGTAAGCTCTAAATCATATACTGGATAGTTAATCTCGTGAGACCTTAATTGTCTTGATGCATAGGCGATCACCTTGCCATACTGCATCAATACACATCCCAATCCTTGATGCAAAGCATCACAATATACCACATGTCCTCCGGTCCCTGATGGAATAGTCAACACTGGTGCTGTAGTTAACCAATGATTCAGCTCCTTAAAGCTCTTCTGACATTCCTCATTTGATCTGAATACTACATTCTTCCTCAGAAGTTTTGTCAGAGGGGATGAGATTAAAGAAAACCCCTCGACAAACCTTCGGTAATATCTGGCTAAACTTAGGAAGGTTTATATTTCAGACACATTCTTCGGAGCTTCCCAATTCGTCACCGCCTCCATCTTCCTTGGATCCACTCGTATGCCTTCTCCAGTCACTATATGTCCTAGAAATATTACTTGATCTAGACAAAATTTACACTTACTAAATTTGGTATACAATTGTTTCTCCCTCATAATCTATAGTACTACCCTCAAATGTCTAGCATATTCTTACCTATTCTTTGAATACATCAAAATATCATCGATAAACACTATCACAAAGAAGTCCAAGTAGGGATGAAACACCTTATTCATCAAGGCCATAAATGTTGTTGGGGCATTAGTTAACCCAAACGGCATTACTAAAAACTTGAAATACCCATACATGCTCCTGAATGCACTTTTAGGTACATCAGCCTTTGGTATGTTCAACTGATAGTACCCTGGTCTCAAATCCAACTTAGTGAATACCTGAGCTCCCTACAACTGATCAATCAAATCATCAATTCTAGGAAACGGGTACTTGTTCTTCACTGTCACCTAATTCAATTGCCTATAATCGATGCCTAACTTCAAAGTCCCATCTTTCTTCTTTACAAACAAAATTGGAGCTCCCCAAGGCGAGACATTGGGTCTAATAAAACCCTTTGCCAATAACTCCTCTAGCTGAGCCTTCAACTCCTTTAGTTCCTTAAGTTCCATCTTATATGGAGGAATGGATATAGAGCTACACCAGGAACTAAATCAATCGTAGACTCCATTTTTCGATTTGGACGTAAACCAGATATCTCAGCAGGAAACACATCTAAAATTTTCCTAATCACGGGAATGTCCTACACATTCTACTCAGCTCGACCATCGATGATGTGGGCCAGATAGGCCTCACATCCACCTTGCATTATCCTCAATACACTCATAAATGATATCAACCTGGCTGGCAGTGCTTGACTAATTCCTCTGAAAACTGCTTTCGGCTGCCTAGTTGATTCTGGTACTATCTCCTTGATATAGCAGTTCATGATAACCCTATGAGTAGTGAGCCAATCCATGTCTAGGATAATATCTATCTCTTTTAGGTGTAGTATAATCAAGTCTGCCTCTAATTCTGATTGATCAATTCGAATCAAGCATCTCTTGCAGACCTCTCCTATAACTGTAGTACTACCTATTGGTGTACTCACCTCTAATCTATATTGTAATAACTCTCTATCACAATGTAGCTTAGATGCCATATGCGGTGCGATAAAGGAATACATAGATCCTAGATCTAGCAATGCAAATGCTTCATGATCATAAATAAGTAGCACACCTGTAACGACATCAGGAGAGTCTTGAGCTTTCTAGCTGGTCAAGGCATAGACTCAGGCTTGGGACTGCGGTCGGCTACTCCGCACCTCAATCCTGACAGAAGGACTCCCAAAGCTCACTCTACCTATGCCACGGCTTCTCTGTCCGGACCCACTAGTTCGGGTTTATTAGTCTATAACTTCACCTACAGATCCCCTCGCATACCAAATTATGCTCCACCAACAACAGGACAATCTCTGATTATGTGCTCTAAAGAGCCACATCGAAAATAAGCTCCTGATAATGACCAACACTCTCCACCATGCTTCTTCCCACAATGCTCACAAGGGGGTAATTGACTCTGCACTGTACCTTTTCTACTACTAGATTGTACAAAAACACCTCTCTGTCTAAATCCTAACTGTCTTGAAATTGCTCTCAACTCAGTGAAACTACTTAGGTTTGAAATTGCTAACCTTGTTCTGATTTCCATATTCAACCCATCTTTAAATCTCCTACACTTGTCTTCTTTGGTCGGAATTAAAGCAGTGGCATACCCCATCAACTCATTGAACCTGATATCATACTATGCCACCGACATCCTACCCCATTTCAGATCTAGGAACTCTTTAATCTTCCTGTCCAAGTAGATCTTGGGCATGTAGTTCTCCTTGAAGACCTTCAGTAAGTCTTCCCACTTAAGATTGCAAGGCCTAGTGGTACTACCTGGGATAGTCTTCCACCACTAGTAAGTTGGGCCTTGTAGTAAGGACACTACATAGTCAAACTTCTCGTCCGGCTCGCAGTTCATCTGATTGAAAACTCTCTCTATCCTTTCTAGCCATCCTTCAGCCTCTACTAGGTCTGTACTTCTGTAAAAGTCCATTGCCCCTGCTTCCGTAACCTATCATACCTCTTATCCTTTCTCTCAGGAATTCTAGGAGACATCTCCTCTAGTTTAGGTACCGAAGACTCTCTACTGGCCCTTATAGATCCTATGTCAACTGATTGCCCCATTTGATCACCTATAGTAGATGACCTATAATAAACAATAACTTCAATCATCATCTACATTTCTCACAATATTTCATGCTTAAAATTCCTATATGTCCCTATAGATGTCAAACCATGCTCTGATACCAAAATGTCACACCCCCACTACCATAAAGTACGAACAGGAACACCCTGAGGACATTCCAGTACATAACCCATGATAATGATGGGCTATGTTAGATCACAACATTCACTTAACACGACATCATCATTCTTTATTTTCTTATAAGACATCATAATGAAAAACACCATAATTTAAAACCCAAATTTCCTAATTTCATTCCATAAATTTGAACGTAAAATACATTGTATCTTTCCAATATCCACAAATGTACATCATCATATCCTAATACAAAATATGCTACATGTAAGAGGAATTAAACAAAATGTCTAACTAATTCTTCAGTCCCAGCTGATCGACCTTTGAGCCATATCTTCTCCCAAAAACACAAGAATATACTTCTTGTAGCATCTCTCAGTAGCTAATGTCCTCTATCAGTCCTAAAAAATCAACGTGCAATTTTGGTGAGCCTTGTGAACTCAATGAGGTAACCATCATTGATGGTTTACTCAATTCATACATCACATCAATACACGTAACATGTAATTCACATCTTTACATATGCATAAGGTATCACATTTCACATTCTCATTCAACAAAAGGAAACAATACAATTTAATCAGTCAAATATACATATTACAATGTATATGCAATGTTTGTGAGACTCACTTTCCTTTATTATTATCGTTGTGACTGAGTACCTTTTTACTAGCCCATATCCCTTAGTGGATACCGAGCTGTATCAAATAATGTCCCACACCCTTTAGTAGATACCGGGAACATTCACAATTGAGCCTGTGGCTCTGATCATAGTTTGAGCTTTAAGCTCTTTATACTAGCAACTCCATTCATAACTGCCTTTATCTTTCATGCATTCATGTATTGGAATGTTTCACATTAACATATTCTCAATCAATCACACGCTTTCACATTCAAATTCAAAATACATTTACATTCGGACCTTAGTCCAGCATTCAACAATTAGTTGAGAAATCAATTACTTCTTCACATTAATATACAACTAGCACTTCAATATCACATTCAAGCATCAGAAGCCTCGAACCTTCATTGTTCGGAATCAACACAAAATCACATTCATAAGCTAATTCAAAATATAATCTATCACAAACAATTAATTGAGTGAAACCATCTAGGTTACTTATAGATTACTCTTGAAGCTATTGCCTCAAATTTCCGACAACGTCTGGATATTGATGTTCCAGTTGCTCCTCTATATCAAGCAATATACACATATCATACTTTTGCACAATTTCATAAATATTCCCTGATGCACATTTATGTATATGAAATATGCACAATTCATGTTCATGACAATCCTGGGTATTTTGACACTATTCTCATCACAAAATCAATCCAATATCAAAACTCACTTAAGTATCATTTGTACGTAGGGTTTATAACTCAAATAAACACTCTAAATCTAATTTCATAACCTAATAAATCATTTCAGATTTTTCCAAAAACTAACTTTTAGGTCTATTGTTATTGATCATTTAGACAATTGAAATGAAGTAATTTGGCAATACTTTCTTCTAGAAAGTTTTCTCCTATCTCTTAAGTTTCTAATGACACCAAGATCATTCACTTAGGTTCAGTAATATAAAAGTTATGCCCCAAACATTTTCGGACTATTCTTTTACTAGAATAGTGCCCTGTACTCAAATTTTATCCAGAAATTGAAATTTTTAGAGACTGAATTAAAATTATATTTCTTCAGACACTTTTTAGCCCTATGTCTCTAGTTGACTCCAAATCAAAAATCATTCCATTTGGATAACTACATAACAATATATCTCCAAAATACTGAAGCATGTTTATGCTCTATAGGAAAGTTAGCCGCAACGGAGTCAAGAGTTGGTCGTAGTGAACTTTTTTTTATAGGAAAATTCCTTGTAAAATTCTGCAAGTTAGCCACATTGAACCAAGGAGTTAGCTGCAGTGAACTTTTCCTAAGAGAAAATCCTGCAAGTTGGCTGTGGCGAAACAAGGAGTTGGCTACAGTGAACTTTCACAAAAGCACAATCAGTGAATAAGTTACTACTACATTTTTCAGATTTTACAACATCTAACATCTTACACCTAACACATCTTGTACAATGATCACCCTCTCTACTTCATTTACTCTTCATTCTCAACTCCATTTTAACTCAATATCATTCACCAAAAATCAATGATATATATTTGATCATTAACCAAAAACAGAGCATAGACATTTATCCACTCATCATTGATTTCTTCTACACTCATTCTAACCCCTTTATGAAGATCATTCTACCTCAAAACATATCTATAACAATATATGAATTATTATCCATTATACATATACAAGAGCAAGACATTTACATAGGCTTTTCATCATCCACGACACACACATAAACACTCACGTAAATTAAGTCATCAATCTTACATTTCTCATCATTCTAGTTTCATTTAACAGTGTCCACAAAGATTAAAATGCTACTACTTGATTTAGCTCCAATATTGTCAAAATCTCACTCAACCCTAGCGTCACACATAACCCACAATCATCATTTTGAAGGTTGGAAGGTTTGGGTTTTCTTATGGAAATGAAGACATAATAAAATGGAAATAGCATATGGAAGCAAGGTTCAACGTGGGTGAGGTAAGAGTGAGTGAAGAAATGAAAATGGAGAAGAAGAAGAAGAAGAAAGCATGAGGCAATCGTGAGAGAAAAACAAAAATGGTCTTTCAACTTAAAAGAATGGTGGGTTTTAAGACATGGCTTGGCAACTGACACTTGTCACTTGCCATATGTCCTATTCTTATAGATTTAAACTAGGTTCTTTCATTTAACTAGTTCAATCAAATCCAATTTCTACTTCAATTACATCCCAATTATAATTGAAACTTGTCAATAAATCCCAAAGTTATTTATCAAAATTTCCATTTCCATTTGATAGTTAATTCTACTGCCATTTATCATTCGTTTTGCCACTTAGTATTTTTCCTAGTCCAAAAATTACCCAAATTTTCAGAAATTTTCCTAAAATTCACCAAAAAATCTAAATCACTAAATACACTCTCTAAATCAGTTTTCAACATATGAAAATCACAATTCTCAATATAATCACATTTATCAACAATTATACCTAGAATATGTCAATGAATGCATGTACAATTATTTTAATGTGCACAAGTTCAATATTCATATGTATGTGCATATCATATAATGCATGAGCATGAAATGCATTTTCCAATCTCTCAACTATCTATCATACAAATATTGTTCTAGCCTCAACATGGATAATGGGATGTTACATAAATTGTTTAATATGCATGTGGGATCTCTCTTTTCCAAAAGAAGTATGCTACATATTTACTAAAGAGGTTTGGTATGGTGAACTGCAAGTTTGTCAAAACTGCCCTTAATGCCAATGATAAATTCCTTTTAGAAGATGGAGTTAAGAAGGCGAATGAGAAGTATTTCAAAAGGTTAGTGGGTGGTTTGATATATTTCAAACATTCTCAACATGATCTAATGTTTGCGGTAAGTTTGATTTCTTGTTATATGCATAGTCCAAGCAAACATCATCTTGGGGCTGCTAAAAGAATGTTGAGATATATTCAAGGTATAATGAGTTGTGGGATTAGGTATGTGAAAAATGAAATTAAGGATCTTGTACCTTATACTGATAGTGATTAGGTTGGTTTAGTAGATGACAAGAAAAGTATAACTGGAATTGTGTTTTGCTATAGTGGAGGAGCAATTTCGTAGGTATTAAAGAAACAACAGGTGATTGCTATGCCCATTACATAAACTGAATATATATTTGCAAAAGCAATATGGTAAAGAAGAATTCTGTAAGATATGAAACAGAAACAAGTGTAGCCAACAAAGATTTATTGCGATAATAAATCCATAATTAATCTTTCAAAAAATCCTATACACCAAGGCAGAACTAAGCATATTGAAATTCAGTATCATTACATTATAGAATTAGTTACCAAAGGAGATGTTGAATTACTATATTGCAAAACTAATGAGCAACCTATAGATATGATGACAAAAGCTCTAATAGAAGAAAAGTACATAAATTTTGCAACATAATTGGAATTGTCTTGATTGGTTGAATTAAAGGTGAGAATGTTGACTAATTCAAGTTTTTACTTTTTCCACTTTCTTTCTTTCTTTCTATTGCTATTTTTAGGGATTTTTTTCACTAGTAAAAGTATGGGCTATGTGCTTCCTACTTGTAAGGACCTAATGCCTATATATTCATTATCGTTGGGTTAAAGTTTCTAAAGAGAGTGAATGATAAAAGACATTTTTATTTCTCCATTGTTCATCTTCTTTTCTCTTTCTACATCCACTGTGTACATTCCAAGTTACTACTTCGTGTATGAAGTTGCTTTTTTGTTTCTATTTGGCTTCTTATTTTATCTCTCTTTTCTGTGCATTTATTTTGAGATTGATAGCAATGAACTCTATAACTCCACTTAAGTCTTCACTTTGGAGTGTTTACGATAAAGGAATAACCCTCGAGTTGATCTGAGAGTTGAAGTGCTTCACTTGGATTTATGATATTCATTAAAAAGAATCTTTTTTCTTAGACTCTGTCCAGTTGTTCAGTCTCTCTCTCTAATTATTAGCCTTTAGTTAGTGTTTGTGTCTTGTGACTTGACTTTTCATCTCAAGTATAAGGAAAAGTTTTGACAAAAGGGTCATTTTGATCCTAAGGTTTACATCAATTGATAAATTTAATCCTATGATTTCAAAGAGTAGAAATAAAACCCTAACATTTTGAAAATGTTTAAATATAACTCCAAAATAATGAAAAAACTTACGGCTATATGACCTCGTCAGTTTTCTTCCAAATTAGCAATGATATGAAAATTTTTAAAATTAGGCCCCGTTTGTTTTTTTCTCATTTCTTGTTGTGGTTTGTATAAAAATGAAACTTCCTCTTAAAACATGTTTGGTTCTTTACTGTTTTATTATGGTATTTAAAAAAAAACTACAACTGTTTCATGAAAACGAAAAATTATCTTTCCATAATATTTCACAACAAAAAATATACATTTCCCTAAAACACAAAAACCTGTTGTTTTTTTCACCAAAATTAGTTTTCTCTCTGCCGACTTAGCATCTTCAGAGTCTTGCTGGCAGTTGATCCAGGTTTATGTTTATTTCTGTTGCTTGCTATTGTACTGTATCGTTATTATTATGTTTCACTATTTGTTATCTGGGTGTGCTTTTGTATCTCTTGTTATTCGTTTTATTTGTTTCTACGATTTCTCTGGTCTTGTCACTGCTAGAATGACAAGTTATCTTGATTAAGATGTAAAGGTGGTTATAGTGGTGGGTGGTTGATGATGGTTTTTTGAAGAAAGATTGATCAGAAAAAGGACATGGCACTGGCAGGTTGATCCAAAAACTTCTGCATAATATTTTTGGATTCTATTTACATGTTGTTCATGTAACAGATACATGTCTTTCATGCTTACATATGATTTTGATAATATGATGAACTACAATTAAGACAATATTGTCTTTTAGGATCAGTCATAAGATGAGCTATGGTGGAAATATACATCATCTTATCCGTTCTCTCTTTGCCAAAGACTGGTATAGTGCTCTTATTTTATCCATGTTCTTGTTGTACAAAACCCCACCAAGTCAAACTATCAAAACACCTGCCAATACTCCAATCACAATCCCCATAACCTTTCTTTAGTCCTCGGAATAAGCTTCCTGGCCTTTTGTAAACTCGTTGACTTCATCGTCAACACCTTTGTTTGATGTCAAAGCTCTGGACCCAGGCAGAAGCTCAATAGGGGGTCAAGTAGGAGCCTGGACACTATCCGCACCGTCGAGAAGCACCACATTGAACTCATTCTCTGAAGATGAAAACAACAGTATTGGAGGCATTGATACTGACGCAACCACTGTGTTATCAACCAGTGCATGTTGGCTCTCTACAGTTGGTTCAGGTACCAGTGCGTGAACATTTGATGGAGAAGGATACCCAAGTGAGAGAAGCTCTTTCTTTTTAGTTTCTGGAGCTAGAATGTAGTAATACTCAGCAGAGACTATTTCATTGTGTTGTTGTTGTGGGTTCTACTTGTAACAAAAGAGTTAGATGGGTTCTGGCTGGTTAACATAACTGAGAGCAAAAAGAAAAGAGAAATGTGTTTTAAGTACTAGCTACAACATGGCTTCTATTAAGCAATAATCTAATATAAGTCAAGAGTTTTGTCTAGGGAAAATTGTTGGAATAACATCTTCATGCAAATCATGTTTTCATATATACATTTTTGCATCTGAAAAATGTGGCTTTCGATAAGAAGAACAAGAATTGCATGAAAAAATGGTGGGTGATAGGTGTTCTATTTCTGGCATTAAAATGCATCTATTTACGTGCCTTCATGCAATAATACATGCCTTTAGAACTTCCGCGGCATTGTTAGTCCTTAAGCCAGTGTGAAGGTAAGTGAAAATGGCAGTGCCTTTATTGTTAAAGAAGATTGTCAAGAAGAGAGTCAAAAAGTTCAAACGTCCCTAGAGCAACCACAAGATCTTTATGAAAATCAATTGGCGTAAACCAAAGGGTATTGATTCTCGAGTCCAGAGAAAGTTCAAGGGATGTACTTTAATGCCCAATATTGGTTACAGATCAGACAAAAAACTAAGGCATTATCTTCCAAATGGATTCAAGAAATTTATAGTTCACAATGTCAAAGAGCTTGAAGTTTTGATGATGCACAACAAGACTTACTGTGCCGAGATTGCTCATAATGTGTCAACTAGGAAAAGCAAAGAGATAGTAGAGAGACTCGCCCAGCTTGATGTTGTTGTTACTAAAAAGCTGGCTAGGTTGCAAAGCTAGGAAGATGAATGAGCTAAAATTTTACTAATCCTTTGAGTCTAGGAGTAAAATTATCAAATTTGAACATCATAGTCTTTTTCATTGAGACGGTAATCCATGGGTTGCCTGGAAATCCTTATTGGAATCCTATCTCTGGACTAGTTATAATTGCAGTTTTTTGTTTATTAAAAAAATAGTACATACCTTTCATGCATTAAATGCATTTCTACATAACAGATACTGTTGTAAGCATGAAAGGCACGTATATGTTGCATGAAAAAAATGGAGGGCGACATCTATTTACGTGCCTTTCATGCAACAGATAAGTGCCTTTCATGCATTAAATGCATTTCTACATAAGATATTGTTGAAACATTAATTGCATTTCCATTTAGATGCCTTTTATGCAACAGATACTTTATTATGTGTACTTGTTGGACTTGATAATGTGTTTCATTTGATTAGAGGGTTCAAGGAATTCGTTTCTAGATACACAGGTTAGACTGATGAGTTATGGCTTTTGGAGTGGTTTAGTATGAAGAACCGTTGGTTTTTGCATACGTGAAATTGAAGCCTATTCTTGTCCTTTTGTCTTCATGTGTATTCCTATTTTTACAGAAGTGAACTGCCATATGACTTTATTGTCTTCACGTAATACCTCTTGTTAATGTAGAGAACCGACGTTTTTTTAGTGTGTAATACAATGCATTGTCACATGATATTTTAAACTATATTTAGCATTTAATACTTTGTAAATATTATTGTGATTGATGTCACCTGTATGTTATTACATTTAGTTATGGAAGGCTTGAACAATATGAATGATGACAATGATTGTATGGAAGTAAATGAAAAAGATGGGGTATTGAATGATACTATAAAGATGTATTTAATCTCCTTGATGGTTGAAGAAGTGAAGAAGGGAAATCGAGCGACTACTACCTTTTCGAAATCTGGTTGGAAGAATATTAAAGCAAGGGTTCAAACAAAGTTCAATAAGAAGTATACTGATATTCAATTAAAGAATAAGTATAACGGACTAAGGGCCAGATTGAAGAATTTCAAGAACTTACTTAAAGAAACAAGAATCGGTTACAACTCTTTCACTGGTGAAGTTAAAGCTACAAATGAATGTTGGAAAAATCTATTTAAGGTAAATTATGTCTTTTTTTGTTAATATATCATATTATATACTATTCAATCTCATTTATCTTTTTCATCATTATAAGTGCATAAAATGGCTCACACATTCAAGAAAAAAA
Source organism: Erythroxylum reticulatum (assembly GCA_025504915.1). Taxonomy (NCBI): domain Eukaryota; kingdom Viridiplantae; phylum Streptophyta; class Magnoliopsida; order Malpighiales; family Erythroxylaceae; genus Erythroxylum; species Erythroxylum reticulatum. The sequence continues at coordinate 20,316,955 of JANSVA010000216.1, forward strand.
GATGTAAAGAATTTTTTGACTTGTGTCATATTTTTGAAGATACTACTGCAACTGGTATGCATGCACGTCCATCAACTAAATCTCCATCGAATAGTACAGAAGAGGAATATGGAAATGATATTGATGAAGATTACTCGTATAATG
>JANSVA010000216.1:20317198-20330695 GCA_025504915.1 Erythroxylum reticulatum
ACCGATGAACAAATACCATATAGGGGCAAAAGAATTAATCCAACCCAAAATATTATGTGTTGTTGCTCATTTGACATCTGTTTTACATATGTAATGGCGAGATGGGAAGGTAGTGCAAATGACTATCGAGTTCCTTTGGAAACAGTGACAAATCCAACGAATCAATTTCCTATGCCTCCATAAGGTATTATATTATTTTAAATAAACATAGTAATTATGATTCATTTTTAATATCTTTTTGTTAATATTATATTCTTTCTATGTTAGGTAAGTATTATTTGGTTGACTCAGGCTACACTAATATGCATGGATTTCTTTTACCATATTGAAATGAAAGATATCATTTGTGAGATTATAAAGGAAGAGGAAGACCTCAAGGTCCACAAAAATTGTTTAACTACAGGCATATTGAAAGATATTTTGGGGCTTTAAAAGCAAGATTCTCTATACTTGAAACATGCTAAGTTATGAAATGAAAAAACAAAAATACATCGTTATTGCTTGTTATGTTATACATAATTATATTAGAATGTGTGGACAAAGTGATGAATTATTTGAAAGTGGTGATAAAAATGAAAAACAAATTAACGGAAGTGAAAATGAAGATGCAAGTTCTCAAGTGGAGTATAATATCACTCTAGCACAACTTCGAGGTATGTCTTGGAAGCAAGATGAAATTGCTAGACAAATGTTGAGTGATTATATTATTTCTAATTGATTTATGTTTCTTTTTATAAATGATAGTACTATTATGTTTATAAGAATTATAGTATGATGGACATATTTTATTTTTTTGGTAATTATGATGGACATATTTTATTGATTAGAATGACTTAATATAATTTCTAATTTATATAATTTTATTATATCCAATTAATTTGTAATTTTTTAAATAATATTTGATTTGCATATATTTAATTTGAGCTATAATTATAATTAATTAATTGGAAAAATATAATGTATTATATTATAATTATTACACATAATAGTATAATTACAAACAAATACAAACATGATAATGTTTTCAGTTTTTTATTACCAATCTTAACTAAACATGTTTTTATTTCCAATTTTTATATTACAAAATTTAACTAAATAGGTTTTCATTTTAAAAAAAAGCTAAAACTAAAACTAAAAATAAGAAACATAAATTAAACATGTTTTTATTTCCAATTTTTATATTACAAAATTTAACTAAATAGGTTTTCATTTTAAAAAAAAACTAAAACTAAAATTAAAAATAAGAAACAGAAATTAAAAACACCAGCAGAAAAACAGAAGTGAAATTAAACATCCCCTTTGTTTATTGGCTTTCTTAAGACAAAAATTTAAAAATTTTACTAACTTTTCACCGGTGAGACCGCCGTATTTAATAAATTATTAGGTTAATACATAACCAAACCAACGGCCCAGATCACAAACCCTAGCCGCCTCTTCCATATCCATGCTTATCGTCGCCATAAACACATGAAACCAGCCCCCAACCAACTCACCAAGTTGCTAGCTCTCAGTCACGCCTCCATCTCCAGTTGTCGCCGGCCTACAGTTTTAGGTTCTCGACGCCACAGCTGATGCCCATAACCATGAGCCATTATGCTGCTAGGCTCCTCTTCTTGGCGACTCCCACGTCTCCTGCTCCACGCTATCATTGTATTCCTAAATCATAGTGACTAGAAATCGTAGCTACCGCCCACTATAAATCACAGGCGAGTGGCAGAACCATCATCCACGAGGACTTCAAAATCTCCCGACAACACATCTACGTGATAGCTTCTTCCATCTCATAGAGTTGCCTCCATCAACACTAGTAGAACTAACACTCCAAGCCACTGCCAACTGCTTTCCAATAACTGTTCATATTCTCCAGTCTCCGACGAATAGAAATTTCAGCCACCGTGATAGCAAACACACAGATAGCAAACACACAGACCAATCAACACATAACTAAAAGTCCTCGAATACATTAATAGTAATTGAACATTTCCCCGTGAAGCCCTTCATTTTTCTTCTCATTTTAGTCTGATGGAGTTTTCTGTTATTTTGTTGGCTCGTGCACAGCTGAGTACCTTGGTTTCACCTCATACCCGCCTGCATATCTTCCCCAAGATGCCAAAGGAAGCAAAATCCTGATAGGAGTTAAGAGCTCTCCAATAAAAGTCCCAACATGCTCTTGTGAACTTTACAGGTTTCTGTTTCTCTGAACCAGCAATTGAACTACTATAGGGACCACCAAGCAAATGTTGTGAACATGGCAGGGGAAGCCAAAGCCAATGAGATATTCTGTGTCTTGAGTGTAGGTAGTAGTGATTTTATTCAAAACTATTACATCAACCCTCATCTTAACAAATCGAACCTGATCAATTCTCCGACATTCTCATGAGATCTTTACTTTCATTCAGGTATGTTATGTAGTCTCACTTTCTCAATACGTTAATATGTTAAATATGATTGGTCTCATAGGTAAAAAAAATTAATAAAATTTTATTTTAAAAAAATGGATCCCACATTGTAACGTTAGATCTAACATAATAATGTGGGACCCATAGAAGTAATATAATAATATTAAAAATTACTAGTAAGTAGAAAAATTGCCAGAATCATATAACTATTAATTTTTCTGTTATTTTAGGGTTATTTTTTTTTCAAATATTAGGCTTTTATTTGTAATTTATGAAAAGTTAGAGCAAAAAATGACTTTTTTGCCAAAAGATTTTGCATTTAAGAGTGTTTCTTCGCCAGTTTTCCATATATCACTTGTTGGGCTGAGAAAAGTAAAGTCTATATTCGAGTGTGTAGTGCCCCAATTATTGGATGCATGTGGAAGCCCAGAAGGTAAATTCTTCTCCGCTTTTGTACACAACAAATCATTTATTTTTTCCCTTTTTTATTTACTGGAACCGGTAAATTGGAATTAACCTAAGTTTACAATCTTACTTTTAGAAAAGTTTTATGTATCTACACATATGTGTCTATGCTAGATTCACCATTTTAATAACAAATTTGAATGGTAGAGTTGAATTTTGTTCTTAGATACATGCAAATATTTTTATAAATATTTATTTGCACTGGTGGTGTTTGGTTCTTGCGACGGATAGGTAAACTAAAGTTTAAGTAAGATTATTATTATTATTGATATTATTTTCTGCTTATTCCCAATTTTTATATTATCTCTTTAATGTTTATTGATATTATTTTTTTGGTGGTGTTTTTGTTTATTGTTATTATTGCTTTGTTAAATTCGACTAGCAAGGTTAAATCTTATTATTAGATATATTTATATAAATATTTATTTTCACTGGCTATTATTTTATGTGATTGCTTTGCTATTCCTTTTTATTTATTCCCTTTATTTGGCCTATTTAAGCTTCAATTCAAGTTTTCTTTTCTTAATTAATCTTATCGTTGTTTAGGGAATTGTTGAGCATATCTTCTGTAACTTGGGTTAGGTATTAGGGAGAGAGTAGTGGCTTTAACTTCTGATGATAAAGTACGAGTTAGTCATTCGGTGTGTTTCGGTTTTAAGAGAAAGTTTGATGTTAGTAGATTGCAGATAAGTTCCTAGAACATTGGGACTCTTGATAACTGTAAATTATATCATGTTTTAGGGCATAGTATGATATGTATTTAGACGTTAATTCGACCGTTTAGTATGTGTTTATGTTAGAATTGTGTTAGTTTGTTAATTATTTGTGAGTTAAGTATTTTTTGGGTCAGTACAAGCTTTTGAGCTTAAATTTTATGTTTTTGAGGTACCTAGATATGTTTGTTAGTATTTCAAGGTTAGTATCGAAGAACGAAGGAGTTTCGGAAGATATTCGGGTTGAAACAGTGGCCCGCAATTGTGATCATGACAGAAAGCTCAGATGTGGGCTAGGATCGTGGCCTGTGTTGGGCAGACGCGTAGTCGCTTATGAACTTCACGTTTTGAGGGACTTTTTGAACCTTTCAGACCCTGGAAAGACCTTAAGGTTACCTAAAACATAAAAGACTATTTAAAGAATATTAAGAGGAGCATAAAGGAGCTTTTTGGTATCAGCCACGCTTGAAACCCTAAAGAGAGAATATCAAGAGAGAGAAAAGGAGAAGAAGGAAGAGGAAGACGAAATTGACTTGACGTGCTTGCCAGATCTGGAGGTTTCCCAACGTTGTTGCCTTCCGTCGCCTATTCTAAGCCATTATTTCCTTTTCGTTTAGATTTTATTTATGTATAGATGAGATTGATAGTATGATGATAGGATTTGGAATATTGATGATGTTATAAACTATCCTTTAGGACTTTATTTTAATTTAATGATAATTTAGTCAATTGTGTTTATTGGATGAATGTCGTGATTTGATTGCGTTCTTGCATAATTAAGTAATCAACTGAGAGGGTGAACTGAATGAAAAATGATTAAATAAGATTAATAAGAGTTAGACGATTTAATAGAAACTGTGTCAAATCATATTGGTAATTATGCAGAGAGAGATCCTGTGTGATGTTCCAATAGTTTATTAGAGTGCTTCAGACCTAATTAGTTTTAGATAATTTTTTAATTGAGAGATTGCAAATTACATAATCTAATTAAGGATTATAATTTAAGGTTTAATGATTATAACTTGAGAGAGAGTAATTAGCCCTAGGATAGTCTACAACTAACACTCCATTGACACATAATTGACTAAGTTAGCATTAATGATAAGTAAAATCCCCTTTCTTATAAATTGGTCAATTCCTTAGCTTGATTTCTATTGTGACTCCATATTGCTCACTTGTTAATACTTTTGCGTTTAATTTCTGATTTGAATGGTTGAACTCAATTCTCGTAATTTATTTCTATTGCATCTTTTATTTTCAGTTTTATAGTTTTTCTGGCCTTAGATTTTAGGATTAGATTACTCTCCTTCCTTGTGGGATCGACACTTTTAATACTACGTTACGAACCATGCGCTTGCAAAATATTAAGGGTACATAAGATTAAAACTTACCATGATCAAGTTTTTGGCGTCGTTGTTGAGGAAGGCAAAGAATAGTTTAGTTCTCTTAGTCTAAGACATTTTAGTTAGTTTTAAGTTTTTCCATTATTTCCATTTTTTTTTGTGTCCGTGCTTTTGCATAAACATAAAAGTTACAAGAAGTTTGAGTTGCATAGCTAAAACTGTAGAGCTTGACATCACTCATCTAGAACGTTCAACTAGAAGAGCTTGACGTGAAGAAGAAGAAGAAACACAAAAGCAACAATGGTCGAGGATTTTTAGCAAGAGTTGGATCAAGGAGAGAACCAAGGGCATCAACCGAGAACCTTTATGGACTTCATGAGATTGGGCTTCAATGCAGCCAATCAAGGTGTAGCTAGGCCACTTATGTAAGCAACTTCCTTTGAAATCAAACCAGCCCTTCAAAATATGCTTCCACAAAATGTGCAATTTTATGGATTAATAAATGAAGACCTAAACGCACAAATTGTCAATTCCCTTTAAATCTTCAATACCTTCTGTTATCATCAGATGTCAGAGGATGCTGTAAGAATGAGACTCTTTCCTTTTACCTTAAAGGATAGAGCAAAAGCTTGGTACCATTCCCTTAACTCGATTAATGTCACCATTTGTGACCAATTAGTTCGTGCCTTCCTAGATAAGTACTCTCCCCTTACCAAGACTATGAAGATTATCAAGGAGATCACAAACTTTCAACAAGGTGACAGGGAATCGATTTATGAAGTGTAGGAACGATATAAAGACTTGCAAATAAAATGTCCACACTATAACCTACCTAAAGAATTTCTTTTACAAATGTTCTATAATGAAGTAACCCCACATACAAGAGGCAAAATTGATGCGGCTTCAGGAGGATCACTTATAAAAAAGACTGTAGATAAAGTAGAAGAGTTGTTAGAAGAGATAGGGAGTAATAACTGTTTATGGACGAACGAGTGTAGTAGAAAAATTGTAGCTTTCCGTGAGCAAAAAGGAGTTGTAGCTGTCGATCAAATGACATAAATGTAGGTTAAAATTGATAATTTAACTTGATAGCTAAACAACATGAAGGCTTCGTCCTCAAACACAGTAAAAGCTATTCAACTGAAGTGTGAGCTTTGTGGGTAGATGGATAATGATACAATTGATTGTTTCTTGATGAAGGATAATGGATCAGAGCAAGTAAATTACAAAGGAAACATAAAAGGTTGCATGCGATCTACTATGCCAACAAGACCCTTGCAGGACCTTAGCTTAATCACATCACTATAGAGAAGGAATTACTCGTAGTGGTGTACATATGTGATAAATTTTGATCATGCCTCTTGGGGTCAAAGGTAATCGTATTCACCGATTACGTGACTTTAAAATATCTTTTAAACAAAAAAAATTCAAAACCAAGGCTCATTCAATGGGCGCTACTCTTACAAGAATTTGATATAGAAATGATAGATAAAAACGGAGCATAAAATGTGGTTACAAACTACTTATCAAGACTAAAAGGAAGGGAATATGAGCCAAGCGAAGATATTAATGAGAATTTCCTTGATGAAACTCTGATGTTGCTTGAAATTCTGGCTACACTATGGTTTGTCAATGTCATAAATTATGTTGCTAGTGGTAAGCTTCCTTCTAATTTATCTTATCAATAAATAAATAGATTTCTACATAAGTTTGCCCAATATCTATGGGATGAGCCAATTTCTTATAGAACATACATAGACGGGCTAATGCGACGATGTGTTCCAGAGGAAGAAATGATGGACATCTCAAAGCAATGTCGTGAAGGTCAATATGTTGGCCATTATGGAGCTAACAAAAAGGCATCTCGGATACTTGAGAGTAGATTTTATTGGTCATAACTATTTAAGGATGCTCAAAATTTTATGGCATAATGCGATCGATATCAGAGATTAGGTAACATCTCCAAAAGAGATGAAATTCCTTTATCTAACATTTTAGAAGTGGTAGTCTCCGATGTATGAGGCATCGACTTTATGGGTCCTTTTTCGTCCTCAATGGGGAACATGTATGTTTTAGTGGGGGTGAATTATGTCTCACGTTGGGCTAAAGCAGTGGCATCTCCAACCAATGATGGAAAGGTTATGCAAAAGTTGAAGAAACAATTATTCAATCAGTTTGAAGTGCCATGAATGATAATAAATGATGGAGATACGCATTTTTGGAATAGATCTTTTGATGCCCTCCTAAAAAGATATGGAGTTCACCATCATATTGCTACACCTTATCATACGCAGACCAGTGTCTAAGTGGAAGATGCCAACTTGGAGCTGAAATGAATTTTGGAAAAGACGGTGAATAGCTCCAGGAAGGATTGAGCAATGAAGCTAGATGATACCTTATGGGCTTATAAGACTGCTTTTAAGACACCTATCAAAACAATTCCTTATAGGCTTGTATACAAAAAAGATTGTCATTTGTCGATTAAACTAGAACATCGGGCATACTGGGCGATAAGAGCATTAAATTTTGATTGGAAGCAAATAGGGGAAAAACAACTTCTATAACTTGACGAACTTGAAGAGTTTTGTTACAATGCATACAAAAATGACAAACTCTACAAGGAGAAGGTAAAGAAATGGCACGATTCTCATCTTAAGCAAAAGGAATTTAAGGTAGGAGATGTAGTGGTGTTATATAATTCAAGGTTGAGGCTATTTCTAGGAAAGCTAGAATCCCGATGGAGTTTACCTTTTACAGTTATTCAAGTTTTTGATCATAGAGCCCTCAAATTGGAAAATGCTAACAAGAAAACTTTTAAGGTCAACGGGTATCACTGCAAACTATATCTTGGAGGTATGATTCCTAAGGACAAGGAAGTGGTTTCCTTCCGTTCGAACAATTAAAGGCACCTCTATGGATGCAAGGTCAAGCTAATGACCATAAATTAGCATATTCAATAGTTAGATTTAAATTGTTATGTTTAGTTAGATTTGTTTTGAATTTTAAATAAAATTTTAATGGTTTGAAATGATCTGGGATTACTAATTCTTTGACTCTCTTTAAGCAATTCTAAGATAAGACAACAATCTCGAGCGTCAAGCAGATTTGATCTCATCACCTCACCATCATCACCTCCATCACTGTAAGATTTTGTTTCTAAGCCTTTTCTTTTAAATTTAGTCTTTATTTTTTTACTTTATGTTATTTCCTTCCATGTGTTTGTTTGTCTCCTTCTCACATTGAGGACAATGTGTTGTTCAAGTGTGGTGAGGGTTGTGTGTTTTACTTTGAGGGTGAATTTTGCATATTGTTATGTTCGTGTGTTTAAGTTACATATTGTTATGTTCGTGCATTTAAGTTGCATATTTTGAATTGTGTGAATGTATCGATGGATTAGATGGAACGAAATCGATTTAATTTTGAACATAATTTATTAGGTTGTGAAGAGTCATTAGCTCGCAAAATTAATGATATGGGTTTTTTGGCTAAAATATGTAAGTTAATTAGGATTCAGTGTTAGTTTATCACCCTATAAATTGTCACATTTATTTATAATTTTAGTTCTTTCAACTAAGTAGCTTTACCAGTATTTTTTCATAAAAACTCGTTATAATCAAGCTCTATTATGAAATGACTAAGCTTTGTTATGATATAAACAAATTCTATTTTGATACAGACAAGTTATGTTCTGGTACTTTAAAATTATGTTTTTGATATTATGTTATTCTATTCTAATACTTATAAGTTTTACCCTGAAGTAGATATATTCTACTCTGATATGAGTTATTCTTATCTGAGATGCTTACTGCTCAAAATATGATCTTATTTGTATATGTGAACATCAAATGACTATTAGAGATAATTGTCAATATGTATTATGTTTAGTTATTCCCCACTAAGCTATATGCTTAGCACAATAGATTTGCCTCGTATAGGTTCAAATAAAAGGTATAAAGACTGGGACAAAGACAACAGCAGTGGCCAATAAAGATTGTGTTTTGTTTGAGTTGATCAGATTGTTTTGGGTTGTTTGAGTTATAAATAATGTAATATGAGACTTGATGTAGTTTGTTCAAAAGTTTGTAAACATTGTATTACATGGTGGATTTGAACTTAAGTTATGTATTTTGAAAAACACCATCTCTATGATACATATTATTTTGTTAATGGTTTGTAATGTGATAACTTGAATTCATAATAGTTTTGGAATCGAAGAATGAGTTGGATAAACTCAGTGTACTGGTTAAATTTTGTTTTAAGTTGAAGATAAATGAAATGCTTGGTATCTTTCAGTCCTGTCTGAGGTGACATCTGCATATCCTTCCAGGGAGTATGTGGGTGTTACAATTGATGTTAATTTATCAATAATTTCTTTTTAGTGTTTTGAGATGAGCATTAATATAGTAATTTTGATTACCCTTTTTATTATTAATATATTTTGATGTTTAAGAGTGGTATAATTTAATTTGACATAGACTAGTTAAATATCACCAAAGTATTCATTGATTAAGACTTCAAATGACTATGATAATGTATTTTAATTGAAAAAGTGTCCTTATTATTCATAACTATTTAGGAAAGGTGTAAACTAATGATTTGAGGATCATTAGGTCTTAAACTACAATTCAATTACAAAAAGGGGAAATTTAAAGAAAGGTAAAGAAAAATTAAAGAAAATTATTCGAGGACCACTACATCTAAAACTAACGGGCCATGGTAGTTATCTAGAGACTACATACGACTACTATGTTTGTCTTTAAAATTAAATCTTTAATAAAGTTATTTTGTTGAAAGAGTGGTCATAGTATGTAACTTTGAAAAGATAAGATAATATTTACAATTTATGACGATCAAAGGAACAATCATTTATTACTTTCAACTGTTGAGATGGCATTGCATTAATGGATTCCATTAAAAACTATAATGTAGCTTGTGACTTAGAAATAATTTTAATTAAATGAGATGGTAGTTTTAAAGAAAACTATATAAATAATTAAAGAAAAATTCTTAACATATAAAATCACTTTAAATGTTATGTCAAAATATATGGATTCCATAATTATATAACAACCTTTACAATTATTGTCATTTTTTTATTTCTTTTATATGTTTTTTATTATATAAATCTATTACCACCATCATTATCGATTTCTTTATTTCTTTTTGGTGTTGATATTTTCAATTTTGATTACCCATTATGTTATTTGCAGCCCAAAATTACATTCACTAGTTTACTAAATGACATATAAATGTATAGCTACATAGATAAAAGTTAGATGACGTATCGAAAATAGTCTAGTCAATACTTAGAAGGATTGAAGATTTTTATGAAATTTGTAAAAGATTAAATGGGTTTAGAATGTGAAATCCAGTATCCACGGATAGATTGTTTAAATTTCAACATCAAAGTCAAGCTATGGTATATAATCACTTGCTAATCTAAAGCATATATAAATTATATACTCGATATATTTATCATGGCGAACATTCTGAAGTTAGTAATTCTAGAAGTATTGATGATGAAATCGGTAACGATGATGTTAATAAAAATAAAAATATAGGTGCTGGAATTCAAGAAGTATTGGAAGATGTGGGCAATTATATGGAGACTAAGGATGATTATACTATGCTTGATACATTTGGTAGAATTACACAAGATAATTTTGAGAAGTTATTGAAAGAAGATCAGGAAGAATTATATCTAAGGTGCTCCAATTTGTCACAAATATGTTTTATTGTAAAGTTTAGTAACAAATTTTTGACATATTGTACAACTTAATCGAATATACATTACTAATTGGTCATATATTGCCTAAGTCTTATTGTGAAGAAAAAAAATTTAGAGGGACCTAGGATTAAGATAAATATCAATAAATGCTTATAAGTATGATTATGTTATCTTTCGAAAGGAGTTTGAAGATCTTAAATAATTTTCAATTTATGGCACACAAGGTGGCTAGAGGATAATAAAAAAGGGAAAACATTATTTTGTAAAGTCTTGCGATACTTCCCTATTAAAACACCACTATAAAGGTTGTTTATGTTAATAAAAACAATAAAAAATATAAGATGTTATAAAGAAAAATGCATACATCATCTACCAAACTCAAAGGCATGAAAAGTCTTTGATATGAAGTTTCAATGGTTTATAAAGAATTGTCGTAATGATTGACTTGGGTTGACCTCTGATGCATTTAAACCGTTTGGCAATATAAGTACTTCTTAAACCATATGGCTAGTAATTCTTGCGCCATATAATTTAACCCCATAAAAGTGCATAAAGGTGACTTTTTTCTTATTATCTTTGTTTATGTCAAGGCTTGTTGCTGTAGGTAAAGACATTGATGTATAAATGCAACTATTAATTAATTATTTAAAAGATCTTTATGAAGTTGGGTTAAAAACCTATGATCTTATAGAAGGTGAAAAATTTTAAAAGCATACGACTATTTTGTGGAATATAAATGATTTTCTAGCCTATAACAACTTACATGGATGGAGTAATAAATGGTATTTAGCATGCCCTGTCCGTATTCATCAAATTTATTATATAAAGCTACAAAATAAAATATATTATATAGGACACCATCGTTACTTGACATATGGATATAGATGGAAAGAAGCAAATTGTTTAACAAAAAAGTCGAAAATAGTGACGCTCTTTTGCACTTGTAAGGAGATGATGTTATAGATCAATTATCACATTTGTAAACTTTTATATGTGGCAAACACCCAACTGATAGAAAGTGAATGCAAACTTCTATTGATCTCAATTGGAATTAAAAAATAGTATATTTTTCAATTTGACTTAATAGAAGGATTTGCTATTGAGGTATAATCTTGATGCTGTGCATATTAAATAACTATTTATAAGAATATTTTAGACACTTTGAATGGTATTAATGATAAATAGAAAAACACAATTAATGATAGATTACACTTGGAGACATGAATATAAGAAAGGATTTGCATTTGAAAAGAAGAGATATGATGGGTCATATATGATTTATCTTATTACACTATGTCAAAAAATGAGGCATAAACTTTTTCTAGTTTCTTAAATCAATTCCATTTTCTGATGTGCATACCTCTAATATAGCCTATTGTGTCAATGCAAATGATGGAAAATTTCGATATTGAAGAGCCATGATTGTCATCTGCTTCTATAATGGTTACTTCCTATTGGAATACATAGACGATTATCAAATGATGTTTCGAAAATTTTGGATGATGTAATTATTTTTTAAAACAGTTATATTGAAACTAATACATATAATCCTACCCTATAGATCTATAAAGGCAAGTGCATTTATCGAACTGTAGTATTGTAACAATAAGTATTGAGTGTTGATCCTACAGAGACTACAAGTACTAATAGTTATCTCTTTCCTATTATCAAACTAATAAAAAAAGGTGATGGTAAAAGGTAAAATGATAAAACTAAACAAATTTTCAACACAACTAATAATCAAAAGCACAATTCATATAAAAATTAACTAAATCAAATAAATTACACCTAGGTACACATAATTCAATTAAAGATCATTGGCTCATAAAAATTCCTATTCTATATTAATATCTTTTTCAAAATAATCAATGTCTAATCCTAGTTTAATGAACTGAAATCTCCTTCTACTTGAAACTTTTAAGATTACTTTAGTTCTTAATGAATTCCTTTATTAGGTTTAACCTTAATTTACTGTCATATCTTTAAGATTATATGCAACTCCATTTAATTATACTAGATATATTAATTAATCAAGTTTCTCAACCTTGACATATGAAATCATACACAAATTAATATACTAGAAATATCAGTTCAAGAACATATAATTAAATCCAATGAATCAAAATTCAAATTGAATTAATAAAGAATCATATAACAAAATCCATCCCAAGGTTTGTCCTACCTAGGCACTAAATAAATTTAGTTCCTAAAAATAGAAAACATAAATAAGAATTCAAAAGAACTAAAAAATAAGATAATTCATGGCAAACCCCTTTTTCTTTAACAAAATCCTCTGAAACTTTGATGGAAATGTGCTCTCTATCTTTGAAACTCTAAGGCTTAAAACTGTGTCAAAAATGCAAACTCGTACAACTGCCATTCATATTTGAATCTGTCAAAACCAATGGAAAGGCATGTGTCGTGATAGTGATGAAAGATATCAAGAGATTTAATTGTAGGGGAATAGCGTAGAAATAGAAATTAAAGATGAGGATATATCATCATTCCATAGGAGAGATGTTGGTCCCAATATATTATAAGCCAAAAAAGTATAAAACAATCTCGTCATAGAAAGAGATCGAGACTATCTTGAGGATGAATTATATGACAATGATGATACTTTGGATGAACGTAATAGTAATAAAGAGTCAAATCACAATGCAAATAATGGTGTGATTTTGGTGATCTTGATTATAATGATTAAATGTATCTTGAAAGTGCTCTTTATATTGTAGTATTGTTATATTGGTAACATTTAACTTAGTGATGTTAATATTTGGATTTCATTGTATAAATTTTTACACAAATGGGGAATGCGCCCTGTGGGAGCGTTATTTGGAAAGGTTGTT
>JANSVA010000216.1:20336989-20348198 GCA_025504915.1 Erythroxylum reticulatum
TTAATGCAATGTTAGTCCTAAACTTTCGAAGGGTGAATTAGTCTCTCTCATGTTGTAATCACTAAGCCCTAGATCATAAATCCTAATTAAATTGAGTTTCCAAACCTATAATCTCTCGATTAGCAAAACAACTCACAACCTAATTAGTTCTTAAGCATGCCAATAAACAACTAGGTCGTCACACGAGATCTGTCTTCTTATAATTACCGATTTGATTATTTATGTGGTCTATTAGATCATTTAACTCTCATTAACCAACTTAATCATTTTTCATTCAGTTTACTCTCGATTTATTACTGAAGCATGTAAGTACAATAAATAATCATAACAACCATCTTCATTAACAACAAAAGCAACTAGATTAATATTAAATCAAGTATCAATCCCTAAAATAAGTTAGAACATCCTTAAACCAAGGTTCGTCATCATCAAATCCATCTCATACATCAAATGAACGAAATAAGAAATGAAAAGAAGAAAAGATAACTTGGAGGATTGGAGGTTGAAGTAGTAGCTAAAGCTCCACCTTCTCTTGCTTCCTTATTCCTCTTCCTTAGCTTTTCCCCCAAAATAGAAAATGGAGGCTTTCCGTTCTAGGTCATTTCTCTGCTCTTGTATAGTCCTTTACTAATTAGGGTAAAAGTTAGGTTTTTCCTTGGCCCAAAAGTCTAAAACAACCTTTAAAAATTAAGTTTGGGAGGTTGGTCTGCTTCTGTCCTCGCGTAACCCGAACTTAATTTTTTCGTGTAGGCCACGATTGTGGCCTGTTAAAATAGCTTCTGTCACAATCGTGACCTACTAAAAAAGCCTCTGCCATAATCGTGGCCTTGGGTCCTCTGTCAGGCTTCCTTAAAATCTTCTTCGTTCTTCAATATCTGATCTCAAACACTAACAAACACATCAAAGCACCTCAAACACACAAAATTAAAGCTCAATAGCTTGTTCTAACCACATAACACTCAAATCACAAATATCTAACCAACTATCACAATTATAAACATAACCAAGAATGAATTAATTAATTAATAACTAAAGACATACTAAAATGCCTATTAAAACATCATGCAACCTACAATTATCAAGGACTTAGGAGAAGATAAGTTGCTTGAAAATGCATTGGAAAAAGTTGAGGTTATTATACAAATTATTAAATTTATGTATCACTATTTAAATGAATTTGAGATAAATTACATTTTAACTTATTGTTCACAATTGAAATTGAATGTTATTTATATTAAGAATCCAAAATTTTCAAAAAGTGTTAATTCATTATTAAAACAAAGGACTAAGGATCATAGTTTCAAGTTGTATAAGAATTATGGGTCCTTTGTTTTAGATGTAAAGGTATAAAACCACATACCAAAAAGAATGAGTGAACAAAATTGGAATAGTTTATATGACTATTAGTCTAACCAAAGTTCAAGTTTGATTTTTTTGCATTATCATTTGCTTACATTCATCTTGTTATATGAAGATTGATTCTTTTTCTTGAATTTAGGATAAATGTGAGAACGTAAGGGTGAGTAGATAAAAAATTAGAACATTTTATAATCAAAGTTCCAAGTCATATGTAGTTATTCAACATTAATATGTAAGATCTATGTTTTCAAGTTATAATTTAATGAATATAATTAAAATATTTATTATGTCTCAATTTTTTATTTCATAGAATAGAGTGAGAAGGAATTAGATGGAAAAAAGATTACACTTTATAAACTCACTAGTTATAGAAAAGGTACAAGATAGGTGTCACAAAAAGCAGAAAACAATTATACAAGTATAAAAGTTTAGTCAAATTTTTGTTCAATTATTATATATACATGCTACTAATAAAGTAGCAATATGTTGATTAAATATTTGTTTTCTTCAACTTTTTTAGAATGAGAAGTAAGAGATGTTAGAGAAGTCTAAATTAGACGCTAATGGGTTCAGTGTGAATGAGATTTGTGATACAGTACTTGGTACTCATTTAGGTTATGTTAAAAGTCTTGACTATAACCCAAGCCAAATGTTTTAACATCTACGTATAAGGCAATCATTGAACATCTTCAAGAGGAAGAAAATAACCATAAGGTTTTATTAAAGGTTAAAGTAATTAAGGGAGAAGAAACTAGCACTGAATTACCAAACCATGATATATTATTCAAAAGGTTACTTAGCTTTGATTATAATGGAAATGGAAAGGAAAGTGAAGGATGTTTATTATAAGTCCTAGCCTTATTCTATCACTTCTATATATACTATACTTTAACTTTAATACTTTTTCTTAAATTACTTAATGGAAGAAGATGCAATTTAATGACCATCATACCTATGAAATGATAGGTAATATTTTAACTAAACTTATTGCAAGTTATATGGTTTTTCCTTTAATTTGAAGAATATAATTAGTATATAAAATTTCTCATATTAATTTTAGTTAGTTTGAACTAAGCTTGTTCTTTTTTATAAGGGTATTAATTTAGATAAGACTTTTTGCCACAATATTTTTTTAGCAAAATAATAAAATTTTTATTAACTCAAGTTAAGCTTGACAAAATTACAAAGGCAAGGAAATCAAACTCAACTCCTAAAGAAAAATAGAGATTTTAAGATTGTGGTACTAAGATACAATACTAGCTCTATAGATTCCATATTATCTTCATTATTTGGCTGATTGTGAAATGATTATCATGTACCATTAGTTATTATCTAATCCAATTAATAATTGAGTCTCCTAGGATTTGATTTTCCAACTTTATTCCATTATATGAACGTTTGCTTGTCTCCCTCTAAATTATATGTACGGTACAACTGAGAGCAATTTTGAGGATAATCCGATCATTCTTTAATTTACTAATCATTCTTGTGGCCCATTGAATTATATTTGTCAATTTTTTTGTGGAAAAAATATTTTCATTGTGTTTTGAATTCAAATCCAAATGTCATGGGATACTCTACATTGGAAGAATAGGTAAGGTGGTGTTTCTACCTCATTTTTACATAGTAGGAACTTGCAATAAAAATAACTCATACCAAGGAACATTGGGGTAGTTATTTCTAAAGATCTTGTAAGATAAATAGTTTTTAAATTCCATAAATATTTTCTTTATCCATACGGGCTTATCCTCTTCACCTTCTAGTTGACAAAGTGGTAATTAACTTAATAAGTTTTCAATGCCCCTATAATTACAGATCCAAACCCCATTTTGAATGATGGTACTGACTTTAGCTTTTATTGGAATCCTAGTGGTTAAGTGTTGTATTTCATTTCTACTATATAAAGGGCTTAAGTCATTCCATCTATCAAACCAAAACCAAGTTGAATCTCCATTGCCAAAATTGTTTCTCAATCTATGGATAAATTTGGTCCCTCATATTGAGTAGTTGTCTGAAGCCCCAAGAATTTTCCCTATTTTTTTTCAACTACAAAAATGTTTTATCTTTTAGATAGTACTCACTCATGCACTTTGACCTTAAAGTTTCCTTATCCTTAAACAACCTCCAAATCCTTTTAGTTATTAGCACCTTTTACATAGTCATCAGAGGAACCAAACCTAACCCCCGTTCATTTTTGGTAAGAAAAAATTCTTCCCACTTCATTTTTGGTCCTTTGGAGTTGCCTATCTTATTAGACCACATGAATTTTTTTATGCATCTTTCTATCTCTTTAGTTATCTTTTTTGAGCAGTACCAAATGGCACTCTAGTGTGTATGAACATTCCTTAAAACTGATGAAATAAACTATAATCTGTCAACAATTTATAGGCTTTTATTCTACCAAGCATTTATTATAGTTATGTAGCTTTTAAGTAATAGAATACAATCAGCATACTTTGGTTTATTTGTTATGATAAGTACCCCCAAATATTTGTATAAAAGAGATTGAACATTAATCCCTATCAATGTGATAATTTCTTCTCTATTCTGATGTTAAAGGATATATAGATACAACTTTTTGTGAAATTAGCTTTTAACCCTGACAATCTAGTGAACTTTTTTAAATTTCTCATAATGGGTAAAAGAGATTAAGCATTAGCTCCACAAAAAGGTCATAGGATCATTAGCAAATCATAAATGGTTTAATTTCATATCCTTACATTTATAGTGGTACCTAAATCTGGTATTTTCCGCTGTGAGAGCTATAGTAACTTAGAAACAGTTACAATAGTTAGAGATAATAAGTAGGGGAAAGAGGGTCCCCTACCTAATTCCTTTATGGATTTTCAAGTAATTAGTAGGATTCCCATTGATTAGGAGGCTAAAATTGACTAAAGTGATGCATTCCTTAATTCATTGAACAAATTACAAAGGAAAATCAAAAGCTTAAAGGCATTTGATGATGAAATCCCATTCGATTGTGTCAAAGGCTTTAAAGAAATCAATTTTAAGTGTATAGCCCCTAATAATTCTTTTGGTATTGTATTCCTTCATCAATTCTTGAACTATCAAGATATTGTCGCCTATGGATCTGCCCTACACAAATGCTCCTTAAGATAGATTAATTAGGGGCTTCAGGGATCTATTAAGTTTATTGGCAAGAATCTTTGATATTAGCTTATATATAGTGTTGCAACAGGATATGGGATGAAAGTCTTTCATACTTAAGGGGTTTTGAATTTTAGAAAATGAAAAAATTAATCTCCATTAGAAATTTTGAAGAGGAAAAATTTTCTTGTACTACTTCCATAATTAGCTCTCCAGTGATACCCTAGGTTTTTTAGAAACAGTGAGCACTACATCCATCAGGGCCAAGAGCTTGTGATGGATTTAAATTAAGCAAGGTATTCTTAATTTCTTAAGTTGATATATGCTGACAAGGGAATCCTTAGCCTATTGACTAATTTTCTTCTTAACTACCTAATTAATATCTCCACTGATGTTCTCCTCTTGTGTTACAGATCCCATTAGATCCTTGAAATATTTTACAATAATGATCACAATCTCCTCCTGATTTGTACTCCTTTGGCCCATTTCATCATATAACATAGTGATTTTGTTTCATTCCTTCGAGCCAATATTGAGTTATTGAAAAACTTAGTGTTTGCATCACTCTCTCTCAATAATTTATTCTAGCTTTCTACCTCAAGATGGAATTGTGCAAGCTTAGTGTAAAGTTGTAATCCTTTTGATATGAGATTTCCTGTGTTTTCAACATACGATTAAGAGGACATATATAACAATCTTGTTGAGCTTTACTCAGGTTTTCCTTAGCTTTCTGTAAATTTATATTTGAATCCAACTTGATTTACTTAGTGAAAATTTTAATTCCTTGCTTAAATTTATGTAAAAAATTTTAATTCCTTGCTTAAATCTCTGTAATTTGCTCATTAGTTGAAAGGATTTGAATCCCTCTACCTTATTTTACAAGTTACTCCTTACCATTTCTTCAAATCTTTGTTTACTTGTTGGGAAATTAAAGAATTTGAATGGAGCCTTCGCAGCCCTATTGCTTGTTATGGCTTAGATTTCCATCTAAGAATGAACAAAACACATAGATTCCTTAAAATGATTATAAGAGTTAGAGATTTGGCCAAGCCATTATTAGTTCACCATGACCTCATCTAGTTTTCTTCTTATAAAGTAATTCCCTTGCTATTTTTTGCTCTATATGTAAAATTTCACTACGTATCTCAAATCCACTAAGTTGATTACTTGAGTTATTTCAGCTAGCTCTTTCTCCACTCCTCTAATATTAATCTTACTACCCTCTACCTCCATTAGGGATAATATGCAGTTATAATCAGCTACAACAGCCTAAGGTCCTCTAATAAAAGAGTGTAGTCCTTTGATGTCCTCCTATAACTTAGGTGTTTGCAATCCATGGTTAGCAACAAATATTATAAAAAGATCTAGTCTTTTAAGACCACCATAAAATTCACAATTAAGGTCTATAACTTGATCAAAATTGAACATAGTCTTTAGTGTTACCTTTCTGAGTTATAAGCTATAATGATCTTACTATTGTAATGATACATGTGATTAGAATGTATTCTCCATTCATCTCCCAAAAAACCAAGACCAATCTTCAACTATGGTAGCTTTATTTTTTTTAATAGCCTAAAACAATAGCCTTTTTATTTAATCCTAAATCCTTTACAAATTGTTTTTTTAGAGGGTCATTCATCCCTCTTGTGTTCCATATTATGACACTTATGTTTAAGATTAGGTGAGGGTTTGGGATCCTCTCAAGTTGTTCTTTCCTTTTGAGCTACCAGATCTTCTTCTGCTATTTGTAACTACCTCAAACTCCTCTATTGCTTTTCCTTTGTCTATATATGTCTCTCCTTCTGTGCCAATTTCACTTTTAGCTTGGTTTTCATCATTTTTCTTGTTTGTTTCCTTATGTGAATCTTTGGAAGCAATCTGTTGTGGTGAGTTGTTTTAATCCTTTTCCCTATTTTTGTCCTTCTCCATTACTAGAGTGTTGGTTTCATTCCCCAATAGAAAATTAGTTTCTTCAAAACCTATAAGCTCATTGTAAAATCTTGTAGCAAATAGCCTTCTTATTGATTTCCATATTATATTGTGATTCCTATGCTTCTAAGATAGGATAGCTGGACTTCCACCTTGCTTAGTTCTCCATTTTCCTTAGTTTCATCACTAGTATCACAACAGGAAGCTCTTGTCTTTTTATATCTCTACATAAATCTTTACATAAAAAAATTATATCTATATGAGCTATTTGGGAATCCATAGTTAATGGCTCACCCACTAAGCTTCCTTAGAAACTTAGACCTTCCATTGTCCAAAACTCCAATCGGACATTATGAAAGTTGATCTATCTAGGTGTGCATTGATATTACTCTTATCCAATTCCAACCCTAGTCTCCATTTTTGTGAGAACATAGATTGCCCTAACTAGGGGCCTAGTTTCAGGATTTCACTTAAGCAACAGTCATTGGAGAGTTTGAAGATGAACATGTACTCTTCAGTAAGCATTGTCTTCTCTAATCCTTTCTTGCCTCATTTCTCCACAACCCATCAAGGAGGGTCATTTGCTCTAGAAGTAACCTACTAGAGCTACCGACCAGATTAGCATTTAGCATCTCCATCAATAGGGGTTAGGATCCCATCTACCACCACTTCTTTGTAGTTTATGGTTTGTTTTTCCAAAGGCAGTCGCAACCTTCCTCTTCCAAGAGCTAATAAGGTGTGTTATATGCTCTATGCAGATCTAGAAACTCATCCAATGTTGGTTCTTCAACTCCATTCTTCATGCCAGAAGAGTATCCTTTAGGGTCTTGGTTACTTCCCTACCGTGCATTGTGTTCTCCTTGTAATGTTTCTTGCATTTGGAGTAGCCTGATTCAGTTGATAAGGAACCAACTTCCATCTTAAACTTTCCAAAACTGGAAAGTACTTGAGGGTAATTTGGTAAAGTTTTTAGAGAGAAGTTTGAGAAAACAAGAATTATTTAGGTGGGAGGGAAAATTTGAGAACGAGCTTTTGTTACAATGTTTGACTTTATATTCAGACACATTTCAATTTATGTTTTTTTAACATTATTTGTTTACAAACTATAAGGAATAGTCAATTCTCAAGTTTTAGTTACAATGTTTGACTTTATATCTAGACACATTTCAATTTATGGTTTTTTTCACATTATTTGTTTACAAACTAATAAGGAATAGTCAAACTTCTTTATAATTTTTGGGTAGGAACAAAATATCACCTTTTTATGATATAGTTTTCATTAGTTTTGTTGATCTGATAGATTTACCATATATTGGTTGCATAGACATTTGAATTGATAATATTTTCTACAATTTATTTTTATTCTTTTATCGGCACTCAACTTAATAAAGACATTAAACAAAATTAATGGTTAGCATCTAAAAATTATTTATCCAAATAATGATACAAACAATTATAAGTAGAAAAAAAAAGGAAGACAATAGCATTTTTAACTACAGTTTTTAAAAAACCACAATAAAAAAAACATCTTCAAACGTTTTATAGAAAATGTCACAAAATGCTCATTATTATAGATTAAGCAAAATTTTGCAAATAGTTTTTGGCTACGTTTTCACTTGTTTGTGAGTATACTTATGGAATTATCAAAAGGTAGAAGATAATTTATAACTATAATAGCACAAAATGTAGCCAAATAATAGTTGCTACATTTTTCTTCATTGCTTATCATCTTATGCCAAATTTTTTTCCCATCGTTAACTTCTTGATAAGTAGCTATGTTTTATGACAAGTACATCATTACTAATAGTCTTGCTATTGCTTATAAAATGGTAAATCATCGCGCAATATATTTCACTATGTTTTTTTAATATAAAAATGAAATTGGTACATTTTATTTGTCCATTGTTGATTACATTTATATTTATAGTGTTTTTGATACGAAAGTAATTGTAGCTAACAATTTTACTTTGCCTATGATTTGAGACAAAGGTATCTAAACTATTTTGCAATAAGGAATTGGTGACATTTCATGCAATGATTAATAACATCATTAATATAATGCACAATGTTTTTGGACGAATTGGCTATTTTTTTTGGGTAGCAAATAGCCTAGTTTGTTGTAGTGATTGCAGGAAGGATTCATTAAACCTAGTACTAGTCCACTTTCTTCTCCGGTTTTATTGATGACAAAAAAGGATGGCAAAAGGACATTTTGTGTAGATTATCATGCCCTTGATGTTGTCACAGTTTCAGATTGCTTTCCAATTCCTACACTAGATGAACTGTTGGATATGGTGCTTACCATATTCTCTATCATCAAATATGCCTTTTACTAGAGGACAAATTTAGGACAACTTTTCAGACAATTGATGACCATTCCAAGTTCTTAGTGTTGTCATTTGGCGTCACTGCTGCTCCTAATTTTCAAGCTACCATGAGTGACACATCGCGGGTATATATATGCAAATTTGTCGTATTTTTTATGATATACTTGATTATAATGCAGATTGGCAAACTCATTTTACAGCAGCAATGTCAAGTTTTGCACCTATTGGCTGATAATCACTTCTATGTCAAGCTCTGTAAGTTCCAATTTGGAGTTCCATTGGTTATCTCGGGTTTAGAGGTGGTTGCGAATCCTTCCAAGTTACAAGCAATTCAAGATTGGTCAATTCCTACTTCAATTAAAGCTCTTACTGGGTTTCTCGGGCCTACAAGCTACTACAGAAATTTTGTAAGGCATTATGCTAGAGTTGCTAGTCCCTAAACAGATCTCTTGAAATCCTCAGTTTTCACGTAGATGGAGGCTGCTACGGAGGCATTTTTGCACTTAAATTTGCTATGACTATTCCTGTACTAGTCCTCCCATCCTTTTAAAAAGCTTTTGATCTTACCACGATGCCTTGAACATATTAGGTCGTCGCACCATTCATACAATAAATGGCCTTCAGGGTCAGATCTCAATACAATGGGACACTCGAGAAGAGAATGAAGCAACTTGGAAATGTTTAACCCATTTCCTCTGTGTTTTTGACCTTGGGAACAAGGTCATTCTCCTAGGGCAAGGCATTGATACTCATGGGCCGGAAAAGGAATCACAAACAACCGAAATTGAGTTAGAAACTGAAGGGAGATTGGGGCTTAAGTGATGAAAGGCCCAAGAATATGACTACAAAACCTAAATGGCTTAAGGACTACTGTTAGTATTTCAATAAAATCTTCTAATTTCTGTTACCATGTGTAAAACGGACGAAGACGTATGTCGATAAATCCTTAATTCACTCCCAATTTTCATTGTATTTAATTACAGTAAAATAGAAATAAAAACTTTCTCTGTTCAGGAGCCTTGCTTGCTTTGATAAAGAATTTATCGCTTACCATAATGGCAAGTAGCCAAGAGTTAGTTATATTTAGAATAGAATTTCCATATATTGTTTTGCAATTCATCATTACTTGCCAGAGAAAATTTACGTTAGAAGATCATTATTACTTCAATTATATTAGTCTATGTTATACATGAGGACTAATGTGAAAGGATTATGTTTAAGTGCAAGTATTTAGCAA
Organism: Erythroxylum reticulatum; assembly: GCA_025504915.1. Lineage (NCBI taxonomy): Eukaryota > Viridiplantae > Streptophyta > Magnoliopsida > Malpighiales > Erythroxylaceae > Erythroxylum > Erythroxylum reticulatum. The sequence continues at coordinate 20,346,950 of JANSVA010000216.1, forward strand.
GCTAATTCAGAATAACCCATATGTGTCCGCTATACGAAACACTCATAATTCCGTAAGCCAACTTAGCTTCAAGCGGAGTTCTAATGACTAAAGGTAACAATTATCCAAAGAAAGAAAAAAGGTTCGACTTATAAATGTATATCAAAATCTTCTCTTACTGGAAGAACTAGACTCTTGGAACAATAATTGGTTCTATATCTCCTATCATTATCGCAAGTTACAAAGATAAAGACAAAAGAGAAACTATATCTTTCCTACTTATGCAATTCGAGCAGATGTTTTCTATGGATTTCACGTGATTGTTCATTACTTTCTCCAAATATACTTTGATATGTCTCCACAATTAGTATAAATGCTCTTCCTGTATATTTTACTTATTATTTGCTAGTTTGGTCGCATATGTTTACTAATAGAATAGAATTGACAGACCTTGTCAGTGTTTTTTTTTTAAAAAATTCATATTTCAAGTAGGTTTTGTAAAGTAATAAACTAAAGAAATGTAGTAAATAGTTCGGCATGGGATTTTTACTTACTCTTTCAAAACCAATTTGAGTACAACTGATTAAAGCGACTTAACATCAATCATATGTTGTGTTCCAACTTTTCCTCTGATTTAGTTAAAATGAAAGGATTCGCATTAAATAATGATATACTTGAAATTTATCAAGGACCAACCGATTCCTACATCTTACATGACATATTTACAATATATATTCTTTTTTCTTCAGGGGAAGAGGCATTATGAATGTGTTGAGTTTATATATATAGATCATGAGAACTCGCTAAAACGCTTGTAACTTGCAAAGTTTATTTGATTGCTTCGGTCAATGCAGTGACATTCCTTAGGTTCTTGATCAGCATCAGCATTTTAGAATCAGTAGCATGTATGCTCCAGCTATCACGGAACATTTTAAGATATCTTCAGGCAGTAGCCACATTGATTATATTTCCTGTCAGTTCTCTTGTAACATGCAGTCGTTTATTTCCTGCAGGTCAGTTGTTCTTTGTCTAAAAAAAAAAAGAAGTTTTGTAGATATTTGTTTTAGGGACGAGACATCCCAAATGTTCAATAAGAGTGAACTTTGTCTAGCCCTATTTTGAGATATTCGATAATTGTACACCGATAGAGTTCGTGGAATTGGCAAACAAGTGAAGATACGATGAAAAAAGTTTCACTATAAGAAAAATAGAGTTTAGCGACGAAAATTATTGATGGAATTTGTACACATTTCATCGGTAACCTTATTTA
>JANSVA010000216.1:20361974-20372057 GCA_025504915.1 Erythroxylum reticulatum
AATTATCAAAGTGTAACCCTAAAACTAATGTCAAGGCAACTATTTATAGTTGCCAAAATAACTTGAAAGTGGGCCAACATCTTAAGCCTAAATAGGTAAAATAATACTGTTTGAATCATCTTAAAAATAATAGGAAAATAACTCAAAGCAAAAGAGGTCAGGCGCACCTGGTGTCTGGTCTACTGGGCACTAGCGTATGCGCCTAGCAAGCAAACCTATCAAGGGTTGTTTGGGCCCAGAACTTTGCTCAAACTGACAAACTGAAGTTCCGAGAGAGAATCTTAATTCTTCCCAAGTCCATCATCAACCACGCGAGCCACGAATGAATTTAACGCAGCCTTGAATCTTTTAAGCCCAGTCCGACTTGCGGGGCTAGGAGGAAACATTAAGTCTCAATTAGCATCATGTTGATCTCGGTGTCTATTAATATATTCATCATGTGTAGCCTTGCTCACATCAATACCTATCCTTAATGCAATGGCTAACTATATGTTATGATTACCCCACACTTATTCCCTAAAGCCAATTATAACCATTCAAATACTCAACTTGCCTGATGGTAGGTATAACAAAGAGGATAAATAATCAAATTCAAGGCTTATATTTGGGTTTAAAGAAAGAAAAGGTTTCATGTTAAACACTAAAGGTAACATCATGGTAGCTTTTTAAGCAAAAGGGGTAAATCCTAATTACTTTCATCATTTCAACATTTGCATAAGATTATGTGATCTCAACTAGTATTTTCAAGCAAGTTCTAGAGTTCTTTAATCATGAAAGAACACTCTCAGCTAAGAATATGTGAATTTGGTGTTTAATATTTCAAAAGTCTCAAATTCTTACCAAATGAAAAGTAATATTCATCTATCACAATAAGCTAATATCCTTTTAATCGAAATCCAAGTCAATCAGTCTAAGCATGCAAGTGTACTCGTTCACTCATATTATGCATTTCTAATCTTGATCAAGTTTATTTCATGACCATGCATTTCTAACTATTAAATGGGAAAAGCACACATATCAAACAATTTTTTTACCACTACTCCCCCATGCTTAAATGTCACACTATTTCTAATATGATACATAAAAGTAAAAGAGGGGTCTTAGAAAAAAACAAAAATTAACACAAACAAGGACAAGCTTTAAAAGCTAAAAGACATTAAATGAACAAGGCACAAAGAAAGGGATAGAAATATGATATAAATGTGGGGGTGATCAGTACATTGATTTAGTGTGGAGTGTAGTGTCCTATATTGAGGAATAAAGACAACTACAAGGAAAACAAATAGAAGAGATGGAAGAGTAAGCCTGCGCACATAAAGAAAACAAATTAAATTAAGATTCACTAAGAAAAATAACAATCAACAGATAATTGAAAAATAAATAGAAATGAAATGGGTTACTTCTTTAACGTCTTGTAGCTAGATGCCTCAATGGTCATGCTCAAAATGATTGATTCCACCATTTCCTCCTTTTCATGTGGATCTGTCTCCAAGAATTTTCCGAACAATTCCTTAGCTACATCTATTAGCAATTGGTAGCATTCATCACTCTCTACAACTAGGTCCAAATTCGTTTCTTTTTCTTCATGCAAGACAAAATGAAAATTTGCATCAATAACTTGATCAACAAAAGAACAGTCTTCAAAAACAGTAAAAGTAGGCATAGTTTCAACATTAACAATTGAAAATTCTACTATTTCTGCTAAGATGATCGTAGTCAATTTCCCATTCTTTAGATTGATCAAAGTATTAGTGGTGGCCATAAAAGGCCTCTCTGGGAGTACGGACTGTTACTTTTCTTTCTCCTTCACTAGGAATACAAAATCTATAGGACCAATCGATCCTATAACTTTCACTAACATGTCCTCTATTAGTCCTTTCGGATAATAGATTAACCTATCAGCTTATTGCAAACATGTGTTCATAGGTCTTAACAATCGTAAATCCAATTTCTCATAAACAGAGTGAGATATAAGGTTTATGCTTGCTCCAAGATCAAGCATACCCTTAACCTCACCACCATTACCCGCTAATTTTATGGTAAAACGTTCTGGGTCTTTTAGTTTAGGGGGTAAATGCGAGCGTAGAATTGCACTTGCTACTTCTGAAGCTAGCACCTTTTTGTTAGGCTCAAACTTTCATTTCTTAGTGTTTAGTTCCTTGAAGAAATTGACAAAATTCGAAATGTTTTTAATCACATCTAACAAGGGCATATTAACATTGATCTTAGAAAGCATGTGATATATAAAGGAAAACTACTCATTTTGTTTCGATTCATTAAGGTAACTTGGATATGGAATTTAGATAAGGATCCATCACCTTATGTAGTTTTTGTCCTTCATTGTCCTTAGTGTCATGCTTAACTTGTTCATCCTTTTGAATGTGACTTGAAGAGTTTCTCCCATTGCTTTTCTCATTTCACTCATCTTCTTCTTGGGTGAGGTTTTCCTTCTTTTGATTATCAAGATCAGACATCTTAAAAGGAAACTTAACATGATTGTCAATCATTTCACCACTTCTTAGAATAGTGATTGCTTGGCCTTGCTTAGGTTGACTATGCAACTTTCCCTTTTGATTGTTGTGCATTTGAGTAGTGAGTTGCTCTACTTAGATCTCAATCCTCTTCATAGACACCTCCAAAGAGTCAAACCTCTTATTGTTTATTTCCTGATTTTGAGTTGTAACCTAAATAAATGCATTCAAGCTTTCCTCCAAGGAAGGCTTACTAGGCAGGTTTTGATTCGAGGATTTCCCTTAGTAATAATTTAGCCACTAAAAATTTTGGTATTATTGTTGGCGTTGCATTGGTGAATTATTGTTCATCAATGAAAAATTGGGGTGGCTTCTTTAACAAGGATTGTAGGTCTTTGAATACGAATCATTTCACTCCCTTGATTGAAAATCGTTAAATGCATTCACTTATTCCTCCCTATCAAAAGGTTCGTAAGAATATGTACAAACATTTGCTCCATGAGTACAGGTTCCACAGATACCATACCCCTCTTGATTTGGAACGTTTTTGGGTAGCCTTGTAGTTAACATCTTCACATGCCTCGCCAACTCAACTAACTGCATAGCCAATTCTTGATTTGAGCTCACTTTATGAACTTCAACTCTTCTTTCCTTCACACTCTTTTTTTTAGGAATTATCCCCTAACATTTTGAAGATTTAATAAGTTCTTTTAGTTGTCCTCTCTCTTACAGCTCCTCCTACTGCATTGTCCATCGTATACTGGCACTACTACATCAACCCATCATAAAAGAATTAGTTTAACATGTGAAGCAGAAAATGATGGTATGGACATTGTATCAGTAAGAGCTTAAAGCATTCCCACGCCTCGTGGCAGTTCGTGGAATGGCTCTCGCTCCATCTGAGTGAAGGTAGCTATATTGGCGTGTAACTTAGAAGTCTTTTGATGGGAATATAATTTTCCTATGAATTTGTTATAAACCTCTTCCATGTAGGCAATGAATTGGATGGAAGGATCATTAGCCAGGCCTTGGCCCGATCGTTCAATATGTATGGGAAGCACCTCATCCTGAGTTGATCCTCATTTAAACCATCCAAAGAGAATGTTTGGAGATTGGTATAGAACTCCCGAATTAAATTTAAGGGCCATAGAAAGATGGTAGCATGTTGTAATGGATGCTCTTCAATTAATAATTTCTAACTGCCTTTCCCAAACATATACACGATGTCACAGTACCAATCACTAGTCTGACATACTCCTTTATCACCAATTGCCTTTCACCCATCTTGTGGTTATTCACTTGATCTTCACACTTAGGTTCCTCGTGATTATATTCAAAGTCCCTTTAAGGTCTTCGTCTTTAATGTATGTTATCAATAAAAGGATAGGTTTACTATCCAAAGATCTCTTTTCTAGCATAAACCAAGTGAATTCACTACCTAAAGTTCTCCTATCTAGCACAAACTAACTATAGAAAGCATTAAATTAATAGTGAAAATTAAGAAACTCGTTAAAAAAATAACACAATAAAATATGCATGCATGAAAAACATAAACAATCAAAATCACTTAGAAGATAAAAACAATCAAAATTAATTCAAGTTTCAATGCTAAACACCTACCTGAAAATTAAGTATACGAGATAATTGTAGCGATTACCTAGGGTTGTCTCTAATAAAGGTGAAATTAGTTAACTAAAATTAGTTTTGAATTAAAAATAAAAACAATGCAATCTTAAACATTATATCCTGGTTTTTTAAGTGAAAGCTTTAAAGAAAATCACAAAATTAGAATGAAAAGTAAAATGATTCAACAGGAAACAAAGATAAATAGATTAATCGAAATGGAAGAATCTTGAGAATTAATTTCACTAATTTAATCTCCTATGCATGATTAAGGGGAATGGTTGGATAGTTTTCTTAGTAAAATTAACATTTGAGTTCTAAATTAACATGAATAATGAGCTAATCTAAACTGCATATTCAATAAGTTATCATCCAAATAAATTACGAAAACCCAACTAACAATTTCAACTTAAGTTAATATATTTCTAGTTCTTAACCTAAGCATCTATAGTTTCTTATTCTATATTAAACTTCTTCTCTCCATCCTTCGTTTAATACTAAAATGATGCAAGGTTTGGTCATGTCATTACATCCATTCAACTTAGAAACCACAATAATTAATAAAACAACAAAACCGTAACTCATTCATGCATAGTTGACTAAAATAGCTACATTAATCTTCAAGAAAAAAATTATGCCCATCATAACATAAACATGGCTCATCATTCTTAAATACTTAAATCCCATATTCAAGAATAATAAATAGATATCAAAGTAATGAAATAGTGAATAACAAAATGGACTATGAATCTTTAGTAAGGAAGAAAAGTTCAAAAGACAAAGATAAAAGAGTTTTTATCAAAAGACAAAGATAAAAGAGTTCAATAATAGTAACAGAGATGAAACAATAAATGACAAACAAAATAAACCCTATGATGAGAAAGCTGGTGGTGGATCTCCTACCCAACTTAGAACTATGACGTTGGCTCTCACCTTCTGCCTCTGCTCTACTCCTTACCTGACTGCTTCCTGCTATATTCTTCTTCTTTTTCCCTACCTTTGCTCTCTTATTTTTCTCTCTATCTCTTCGCCTCACCTCTCCCTCTGTTCTTTTTGTTCTAGCCGAATATATCTCTAGCGTGAGTGAAGAATGAATAATTATTATGCCCCCTTTGCCGCCACCCACTCTTATGTCAATTTGTACTATGCTCTTAGGTTTAGGGTTTTGTGCCTCTTCAACCTGCATATGCCACGTAGATTAAATGGAATGTTTTCCGCTCTGCATGAGAAGTCACAATTGTGACTCAACATGTCATAACTGTAACATGTTATTAACATGCTCGGTATCACTTAACATGTCACAACTGTGATATGCTCAATAGCATACACTGTTATGAATTAACATGTCACAATTGTGACCTTATGGCTTAGCATGCCTGGATGAAGAAGCGTAAAGCATGTAGTTGCTGGAGGAAAATTACAAGTGGTAAGTTAAGAGAATGGCAATTGGTGAGGTCAAGAATGTGAAGCATATAGCTGGCTAGATGAAGAACATTACAGCTAGCATCGTGAGTATGCATGGTGTTAGCATCGTTGTGATGCATGGCAGCCAAAAAGATCTATAGGAAATTCACTATGAGAAGCACTGGATGGGTTATCAATGTGAGAAGGCATGAGCTAAAGTGAGTGTGACATGCAATTAACTAATGTTTTATATAAATAACATAAATGACCATGTCATTAACTAATGTTTCATGCATTTAACATAAATCACCACGCCATTAACCTGTGACACCCATTTTCATGAACAATTCTTCTTGTTTTAAGTCATCCCATCGTTCATTCTTTCATGCATAAATCTTCTTTTCTTTCATGCCACATTCATAAAATAATCCAATTAAGATTCATGCAACATCTGCACCATTTTCACTCAATTCATATTAAAATTGAATTAAATTTCAACCAATTTAAACGTATGGAAGTAAGTAAAATGAAACATCATTATTCTATCCTTGTTTTCTTTTCCCTTTATCTTTTTGATTCAATTAATGCTTGATCCTATATATCCTAAAGTTTTGATTATCCTCTTTCTAGATCTAATCAAGTAACCCTAATTGAATTTGATAATCATGGAATTGTAATCTCTCACAAAACTAGTCTTAATTTATTCAATCAGATTTGAAGCAATACTAAGGATAATTAATTTCATAATTAAGATGTCTCTTCAATTATTAATTAATCTAATAATTTCAAGTCTATTAAGCTACTAACTCTTATTGTATACCTTAACACATGTAACTTGTTTCACTCTCTGAATTTATTACCAAGTATAAGCATAATAATTATCACAAATATTTATAGATGTAATGAAATGAGCAAGAATAAAATTCAACAAAACAATTCAAGAACAATCCCTAATATTGATTTAGAAACCCATAATCATGTTAAACATCATAAAAATCCAAATACATCTAAGAAAATGAAAGAAATAAAGGAAAGAAAGAAAACTAGTTGGAATCTTGATATAGAAATCTAATATCCTTTAAAGTTCTCTTGATGTTTCCTTCTGATTTTCTTTTAATCTAATGGCTACTGCATGTTTTTGGTTTTATTCATCTTCTTTTATTGTGCTTAAGTCCTCTAGGGTTGTTTCTAGGATTTACTTAATTTATTCGGTTCCATAGATAGCCCTGAACTTGCAAAACTTAAAAAATCTTGCATTTGGAAACACCCTTGTCATCATAGTGCATGAGGGATGATCGTCATCCTCTTGAATTCTCCTTCTTGTCATAATTATGACAAAGAGCCATAGAACATTCCTTAGTTTTTCCTGTCACAATCATGATTGCGTGTATCCAAAATCTCCTATTTTCTTTATGTTTCTATTTCTACACACTCACAAACATATCAAACACTTCTTGACATATAAAATTAATACTAAATTCTTGCTTTAAACCAAACAAACACTTAGAACACATATAAACTAACAATAACACAATTCTAAGCCTATAGACATGACGATCATCTAAGAAACATTTAAAAACACACTAAAATATATTATAATATACAACTATCAAAATTCCCACACTTAAACCTTTTCTTATCCTCAAGCAAAACTGAAAACACAAATAAATAAAATATAAAAACACATAATCACACAATCATGAAACATGGAATAATGATACAATGGAATCAAATCTTATAGAATTAACTTAACCTCAAACATCAATCACTTAAAAGTGCCAACACACTAACTTATTATTTTCATGTTTAAGTGCTTTGATTTGAATATACATATTAATCAAAGTACTAACACCCTATTTATACACCTATGACACTTGTAAGCTTGCATTTATGATTATTGATCAATAAAAAAAGAAAACTATCACTAAGTATCGTTTTACAAAAAATCTTGCTATTTTTAAAAGATTTGTAGGTTTTATATATTATAACACCATTTTATAAATTTTCTTTAACGATAACCTAGTCTTTTGATGTGAAGGCAAAGACCTTATCATAAATGTCTCTTAATTTTTCAACTAAGTTACGTTTTTTTATTTAGCTTGGTTAGAGTGGCATTCTAGTCTTTTCACACAAAGACAAACATTTTATCATGAATGCCCCCAGTTACTTAGTTATATCACTATTATGTCTAGTTTCTATTGCTTTTAATTGCCTTCATATCTTAATTTTAGTTACAAATTCTTGTGTTTTGATCCAAATGAGAGATTAATTGAGTGAAAATGGTGTAAATGTTACATATATATTAATTGGATTATTTGTAAATTTTTGCATGAAAAATAAAAGTTCATGTAAATAATTTGCATGAAAAGAAAATAAAAACAAAGAAAGGTGGTGACTAACTTGCCACCACCATGACAAGCTTAATCACGGTGGTGGCTAAACTTAGTCACCAAGCTTGTCACCACTGTGACCAGCCCTCATGGGGGAGACAAACAAAGTCACCCTCATGACATGTTTTTCCTTTAATTTAGAAACTTACTACGTGTCATGTGTTGGACGGTAGCTCGAAAACCTAGACCTAAAATGAGACTACAAATAGAAAGCTAGAGAGGAGGTGGCGGCATAATCTTTTATTCACTCTTCATTCCACACATCATGGACACACTCATTTGGCTGGGACAAAAACAGAGATAGATAGGGAGGCATAGAAGCAGAGCTTTAGCTGAGAGAAGAAAGAAGATAAACAGAGGAGTAAGAGATAAAAGTAGCAAAGAAAGTGAGCTCGAGCTAGAGGCAAAAGGTGGAAGCCAATGCCAAAGAGCTGTAGTTTGACTAGAGATCCACTGGTAGCTTCATCATTCAAGAGGCCATTCATTTGTTTATTTCTTTTCATCTCATCTAGTGTGTTGCGAAACATTTCTATTGAATTCATCTATTGAACTCCTTTATATTTTATATGTTGAATCTATTTTCTTTGTTAAAGACTCATAGTCCATTCGCTATTCACTGTCCTATTGCTTTAATACTTCTGTTAATAATAACATAGGACTAAAGAGTATGTAGATGATGAATTATGTTTATACTGTGATGGGTTGATCTCTATTTCTTGAGGATTAATGTAGCTATTTTAGTCAAATATGCATGATTGAGGGATTGTGTTATTGTCTTATGTTTGTTATAGTTTCTGAACTGAATAGATGTAATAACATGACCAAATTTTGCATCATTTTAGTATTAAACAAAGGACCAAGAGGAGAAGTTTAATATGGAACTAGAAATTATAAAAGCTTAGGTTATGAATTAGAAATATATTAACTTAATTGGTAATTAGTAGTCAAGTTTCCATAATTAATTTGGATATTAACTTGTCTAATGTGAAAGCTAGATTTAATCTATTATTTGAGTTGATTTTAGAATTCGACTATTAATTTTAGTAAGACAATTAACCAATCATTTCCCTTAATCATGCATAGCAGATTAAAATAGTGAAATTAATTCTTAAAAGTCTTCCATTTAGATTAATCTTTTCGTCTTTGCTTCTGATTGAATCATTTACTTTTTAATCTATTTGTGATTTTCTTTGAAAGCCTCCACACAACAAATCTTAGCATGACAAGTGTTATGCCAAGTGTCGATATTCTCACCATACACCCACACCCATGATTTTTTCCCACACTTGAAAGACTATTTTGCTTTTGTTCTTGTTACATTTACCCTCTTTATCTTCCTCACCACCAACTCACACACATAACCCTTACACTTTGAGTTTTTCCAAAATCCTACATATTACCACTCCAAAATTTATCTGTTTTCATCTTATTGTTAAAGTCCCTTTGTGTTTTCATCTTGTTCTTGGAATATGTTTTATGTTTGAAAGATTGGAACGTTAGGTTAGCTTGTTAATTGAGGAAGCTTTGTGCTAAATAAGTAAGTGATTTGTTGCCCTATTGTGATATATGTTAGCATAACATTCATGATGATTGAATTAGGATGTATTGTACATAGTATTGATGATGAAGTTGTGCTAGAATTTGATGGATGAATGGACTTTTTCTATTTTGCTTTTGATACTAGAAAATAGTGGATTGTATGGGTGGTTTAGGTAGAGATTTGAAGTATAAATGAGGGCAAGGTTATATTAAAAGGGATGTTATTGAAGTATTATAGAATTTGACAAAGTTAGGATTACATGTATAATAATATGTGGTGAATGACCAAATAAGTAGGGTTTTGAGGAGATTTATGTAGCCAATATGGTAGTTGAAATTGCATGAACTAAACTTGCATATGAAGGTATGAATTATGGAAAGTAGGAAGTGTTTGATGAATTTGTGGAAGAGTTTTGGAAACAAAATAGAAGTTTTGGAAACAAAAGTCGAAAGAATTGAAGCAAGTTTTCTTAAACCTTCAAAAGAAAATCCTCAATTTCAAGAGGCTCTTGATAAATTAATTCAAGAAGTCTAAAAGATTAAAATTACAGAAGGAAGTACAACACCACCTGTTATAACAAGAAAGACTTATTTCTTCAAAAATCTGCAGGAAATATTTAATTTGGAAAAGGCCAAATTGGCAAAGTCAAAATCAC
>JANSVA010000216.1:20372157-20384890 GCA_025504915.1 Erythroxylum reticulatum
AGATGATTATCAGCTTAATCAGATGGTTATTGAGCATAGATTGTGGGTATATATATATATATATATATATACACACACACATGCACCCAAGTGAGATTCATAGAAAGGCAAGACAGGAATTATGATTGATCAAATGTAGTTGGATGTGATAGGACAAATGAGGTAAAATTTGAGAGTTTCACAAAGTCAAATGGGTAGCTGAATGGTTATGTTTAAGACAGTCCAAGGTCGCACTATGCAAAATTATAAGCCTTCTATAGGGTAAAATTTGTGTTCTAACTTAAGGGGAAAATCTTAATTGATCTAGGCTAAAGTAGACCAAATTGTCTTTTAGAAAGTTATAGGTCCTTCTTTTAGATTTCCAATGACATATAGTATAGAATTTTTGGACCTCTGGATCCAAAGTTATGATCCTTAGAAAGGGAAATGCTTAGGAGTATAAGGATGTATCATCTATAATGACATCACATCATCCATGATGACGTCATTTCGTCTGTAAGGATGCATTGTCTGTAAAGATGCATCATTTGTAAAGATGTATTGTATGTAATGATGTCATATCATCTGTGATGGCGTCATTCATCTTAAGAGATGCATCTTCTACAAAGACGTATCTGTGATGACGCCGTTCGTCTTAAGAGATACATCATCTGTAAAGACGTGTTGTCTATGATGACAGCATATCATATGTGATGAAGTCATATCGTCTATAGAGTTATATCATTTGTAAAGATGCTTCATCTTATGAGTTGTATCATCTTAAGTTGACTCTGCTCTATCTAGTTTTCACTTCGTCTACTTTTCGCTTCATTTGCTTTTCACTTTGTCTTCTTTGCGCTTCATCTGCTTTCTGCTTCTTCTGTTTTTTGCTTTGTCTGTTTTCTGCTTCATCTGCTTTCTACTTCGTCTACATTTTGCTTCATCTGTTTTCTGCCTTGTCTGCCTTTTTTGCTTTGTTTGCTTTCTACTTCTTCGATTTTCTGCTTCATCTGCTTTCTGTTTCGTCATCTTTTTGCTTCGTCTACCTTCTTGTTTCATCTACTTTTTGCTTCTTCTGCCTTCTTATTTCATCTACTTTCTGCTTCGTCTACTTTTTTTTCGTTTGCTTTCTACTTATGTGACCTAAACTCCTTCTTTTGTACACTATTCCTTTGATGCTATTGTCTGCTCCATTTTTGACCCTTTATACGATAGAATTTTTCTTCAAGGTCTTCATGAAAGTTGCAGATCTTGAAGTCTTTTTCGAACCCTCTAAGAATGACCCTGATCTAATATCCCTAGAGAAAGTTATGCCTTTTGTCCCAAGATAGGTGCAATATGATTGAGTTCAAAACCCTGTTTGATTGTTTCAGCCATAACTTCGTTAGCCGACCTCCAAATGAGGTGAATCCTATGTCTAGATAAACTAGACACATAGAGCTATCAAACGATCTGGAGAAATATTTTTTTTTAATCGACCTCTAAGATGCTTAATATCTGGATGGAATTTGAGCATAGAATGTTTGCTTCAGTATAAGAAAGATTCGAAAGATATGGCCCAACACTACGGTATTAGATAATGAAGATTAACCGAGGATGACCAATGAGGGTTAAATGGGAATAACCATGCATGGTTTCAAAGCAAAAACTGGATTCGATGATGGTTAAGGAAACTTCATTGGAATAAGTTCAGTGATTATGATTTTGCAAGAGTTGGGTACTAAAAACGGTGCCCAACATTTATGTTATCTGAGCAAGAGTTGGGTTTTGAAAACGGGATCCAACACCTAGCTAGTGTCTAGGAGTGATGAACCCTATTTGAGATAACAATATATTTTAACTCTTTTTTTTAATGCAATTGTTTTGAGTAAACCGTTATGATTCATTATGTGTTTAATATATGATCTAATAGATCTAGAATTTTAATGCATAATCTAATTTCATAGTATAAAGATTGAGCTTGTGTATGTATAGAACTATCGTAATTGAAAGGAGTTGACAATACTCTTATGGAAGTTACAATGTGTCTTCAAAATATATAACATCACTATACAAGAATGAGAGGTTTTCTGACATGTTTTCAAAAACTCAACCAATGCCAAAACATAATACATCCTTCTTTGACCACTATGGTTATCCCAGCTTTAAACCTTTTCATCAAGACCTACATAGTGGTTTTTCCTCCATGCTAAGCATATAGCTTAGTAGGAAAATAAATAAAGCAAGATACAAGATGACGATTTCTTCCTACAGTCGTCTAACATTTACATGTAAATAAATCATGACAATATCATAAGGCAATCTTTGATTATTCAAATAGAGAGTAATCCAACTATTAATTACATCACAACTGGACAAATATCAAAACACATGCATAATTGCCTACTAATCTTTTCAGAAGTGGGTAATGGGAATAGAACAAAGGATACCTATGATTGGTATCTACAAAAACAAAAGAGACTTCAGTTTTTAAAACGGAAGACACTATAGTGTCTAAGAACAGAAGCAATTGCAGACTCTTCTAGGCATGTCTATTTACCCACAACTAGGACTTGGCAGGTTAAAGCAAATCATATCACATTTCAAAGTCATATGTAAGAAAAATAATGCATAACATATGAAGTTATTCCCTTATGCTCAAATTAAAAGTGTTCATTCAAACTCGATCAAACTTCATATGCCTTATGAATATAAGTCTTTGCAATAATACATCAATGAAACCATTTAAGTAATTACACATTATAACCATGAGTCTTATTTCACCATAATAATTAGGTTTGGTAAATTACAGTGATATCCGAAAGAGTTTTGGAGGAGATTCAGTAGCATTTGGGCATGGAAAAATTCATGTTTAGGCAAAAAAGGGGAGTGATAAATAGTTATACCTAATTTATAGCTTTTCTTAGGAAAGGTTTTCGGGTCAGTTTTATATGGCCATTTTGACATAGAAAGTTAGCTATTTAGGAAATATATTCTTATAAACAAATGTTCCTATTTCGTTCATTATTCATAAATTTGTACCCAAAATACTACAAGCTGTTCTAAAATAGGGACAACAACTAGTACTCAACTTCAAGCCAAATTTCAAAACCCTTAGAGATAGAACTCAAATTCAATTCCCGCATGAAAAATGTAGACATATGTATTTAGTTTAATATAAAATTAAATTAACCCCATTTGGATATCTACATATAAAGATATGGCTGAAATACCGGTGCCTGTTCAATGAAACCACTCCATCTAATGAGGTACACACTCCAATTAACTCACTTCAGTCATATTATGCAAAAGTAAACACAAAGACACATGCAAATGAACCAAAAACATCCCATTTTCATCTAGGATACTTCTCTTAACAAAACGCCTTATGCTACACTCAAAAAACATGATATCTAAGTTTCCCTACTTTTGAAAGGAGTGTTTCAAAACTCTTATTATTTACTCCAATTACTTATCTACTTTGATCTTCTTCTATTCTACATACGACAAACCCATTCACTACTCATTTCCAACAATAAAAAATGTATAACAGACCCCTAGCTGAAGAGGAGATGAGAAGAGAGATAAATTTCACACCGAAATATGCAATTAACATACCTTAACTTCAAAAGCACAAAGGAATTTAACAAGATGGTGGATGGAGAGAGAGAAGCTCAATCTTCTGCAAGTTCTTTTGTTTGTTGGCCCTCCCTTCTTTATCTACATGTTTAGAAAAAGGTACAGATGGATGCCATTTGCCACATGGCTAAGTGTTATGGTGTGGGACATATGACAAATGGCTCCATCCTACTAGTTTATACTTTTCACTTTTCATTAATAACAAAAATGACCTCACCTTTGTATTATTCTATGAAATTGCATTCCAACTAAACAAATTGAGCAATTTATTCCATGAATAATGTGTCTTTATGCGTGTGTAATATAAGTAACACAAATTACTGAAATACCCCTACAAATTCCATTAATACCGATTATGTCTCAAACTAAAAACTCATTTTCCTAATCGTTAGCACCCATTACATATACCTGGATGGACAAGAAACATTCCTACTAGGGTATAGTTTGGGGCCTCTTATTTCTATCCCCTTTAAAAAAATTTCGTCCTCAAAATTCATACCTTATGAGAATAGCTTAGGATGTTGAGCCGTCATAGTTGATTATCATTCCCACGTTGCTTCCTTAAGTTTATGGTGTTGCCAAAGTACTTTCATTAGAGGTATTTATTTATTTCTTAGTTGTTAGACTTCTATATCATAGATAGACACAGGTCCTTCCTTATAAGAAAAATCCAATTGTACTTCAATTTCTTGTACAGGAATATTATATGTATCATCAAACCAATATCTTCTTATCATAAAAACATCAAACAGATCGTGCAAATTGGTCAATCCTTCAAGAAGAGCTAGCTGATAAGCTACTGGTCCGATTTTCTCAAGAATCTCATAAGGATCAATATATCGTGGGCTGATCTTACCTTTCTTCCCAAATTACAGTAAAATTTTCCATGGGAAACTTAAAATTACCTTATCTCCTACTTGATACTCAATATCTTTCCTTTTTAAACCAACAAAGGATTTCTACTTGTCACTGGCGACTTTCAATCTTTATTGGATAATTTGAACTTTCTCTTCAGTATCTTTTACAATATCAGGCTTGATCATCTTGTTTTCACTTTATTCAGTCCAACAAACTAA
Organism: Erythroxylum reticulatum; assembly: GCA_025504915.1. Taxonomy (NCBI): domain Eukaryota; kingdom Viridiplantae; phylum Streptophyta; class Magnoliopsida; order Malpighiales; family Erythroxylaceae; genus Erythroxylum; species Erythroxylum reticulatum. The sequence goes on from JANSVA010000216.1 coordinate 20,376,831, forward strand.
AGTCTTACACTTCCTACCATATGGGGCTTTATAAGGCGTCATGCCAATACTAGTATAATAATTGTTGTTTTAAGCAGACTCCATTAGAGAAAGTTATTTATCCCAACTTCTTGAGAATTCTAACATACAACCCTGAAGCATATCTTCCAATACTTGAATAACCTGTTCAGATTGTCCATCTGTCTGGGTATGGAAAGCAGTACTAAACTTGATTCAAGTACTTGGAGTCTTTTGCAGACTTTTCCAGAATCTCGAAGTAAATCAAAGATCATGATCAGAAATAATAAACAATGGTACCCTATGCAATCTCACTATCTCATTCACATATATATCTGCAAGCTTACCCAATGAATAGTCAGGATGAATAAACACTCCTGTACTTTTCACTACATAAGTAATGTTGCCAAATTTTCAAAGAAAACATTACTGTTACAATCTCAAGATCATCCATGGGGTAGTTCTGTTCGTATGGCTTTGGTTGCCTAGAGGCATATGTAACCACCTTACCATCCTGCATCAAAACATAACCCAAATCATTTCTAGATGCTTCATATAACGTATTCTTTACTAGAAGTGGGTTAAGCCAATACAGCAACTTTAGTAAGCATTCTTCTCAGTTGATCAAAACTAATTTGACATCTAGCAAACCATTCATATATTACTCCTTTTCATAGCAATTAGTCAAAGGGGATGCTATCACTGAAAAGCCCTTCACAAATCGACAATAGTAACTAGCCAAACCCAGAATACTTCTCATTTTTGTCATATTTCGCGATGACTTCTAGTTAATAATTGCTTCAATTTTTCTAGGATCAACTTTAATTCCTTGAGAAAAGACAGTATGTCCTAGAAAAGATACTTCATGAAGCCAAAAATCAAATTTGCTTAGCTTAGCATACAACTATTTTTCCCACAAATTTTGTAACACAATCCGTGAATGCTGAGCATGGTCGTGCGCATTCTTGGAATAGACTAGGATATAATCTATGAATACAACAACAATCTGGTTTAAATAGGTCATAAACACTCTATTCATCAAATCCATGAATGCAGCTGGAGTATTAGTTAGCCCAAATGGCATTACTAGGAATTCATAGTGTCTATAACGGGTCTTGAATGCAGTCTTCGGAACATCCACATCCTTTACTCAAAGTTGATAATAAGTTAATCGTAGATCTACCTTTAAAAATACCCCTATACTTTTTAATTTATCAATTAGATCTTTTATCCTTGGAAACGGATATTTATTCGTCAATGTGACCCTGATCAATTGCCTGTAATCAATGCACATCCAAAGGGTATCATCTTTCTTCTTAACAAACAGAACCGATGCTCCCCAGGGTGAGACACTTAATCGAATAAACCCCTTATCTAGTAACTCCTGTAACTAAACTTTTAACTACTTTAATTCAGCAAGAGCCATCCTGTATGATGCTTTGGATATAGAAGCAGTGCCAGGCATAATCTCAATCGATAACTCCATTTCTCTTTCAGGAGGAAGCCTAGGTAGTTCTCTACGAAACTCATCCGAAAATTTGCTCACCACTAGAATGTCTTCTATTTTATCACCCTCCTTCTTATAATCAAGTATAAAAGACAAGTAAGCTTCACACCCCTTATTAAGGAACCTTCGAGCTTGCATAGCAGATATCATATTAGCTAGAGGACTATTGCGGATGCTATACAATATTATTTCAGGTTGATTGAACTTCTTAAGCATATCAATCTTAGCACTACAATCAACCACTGCCTAATGCTTGGACAACAAATCCATACCTAAAATCAAATCAAATTCATGAAAAGGAAATTTAATTAGATCCAATACATACTCACTACCTTGGATCCAAATAGGACAATTTTTATAAACATGGTTAACCAACACACTACTAACCAGATGATTGGTGATAGTTATGAATTAGTGTGTGTTTTTTTAAGAATTTGATTTGTGTTTCTTGCATAATATGTTACTATTATTGTGTTTCAGGACTTATTTTGTGTGTTTTTGTTTTGTTTGATCTTCCTGGTTGTTCTTTTGTGTTTGATGTTGGTTTAGGGTACGAATTGATCATTTTAGTGTAGGAATGAAGGGTAGACACCTTGTAATTGAGCTAGGGATCGAGAAACGAGAAGAGAAGTGGAGCTGCTGAAGAATGAGAACCCATAACTATAGGAAAGGGCATGTTTCCCACGATCGTGGGAAATCTATGGAGAAAGTTTCTATCACATTAACCCAGGATTGTGGGAAGCACAAGAATAATTCCCACAATTTTAGGAAGCACAAGAATAATTTCCACGATCGTGGGATGCTTAATATGAAGAGCCACGCAGGTTTCACTTATTGTTTTAGGGTTTTATGACTTGTCTTGATATTTATATTGTAAAAAATCCCCAAGGAGAGAGAGTGTCGTGGAACTTGCCTCCTAGAGCTAAAAAACAAATTGGGAGCCTAAAGATATGTGGAGAATCAAGGTTTTTATTCCGAATTGGGCAAAGGGCACCCCATCATCCAGATTTGGGCAAAGAAGAGGAGGAGTTGCTCTGTCTAGTTCTTATTTCGATTTCATTCTCTTTTAGTTATTTAACATTGATTGTTTGGTTGTTGGGGATGTTAATGATATTATGAGTGGTTAAAACATTTTTAGGGTTTGTTATTTGAATTATTTGTGAACCTTTGGTTATTGATTCAATAATATAAATTTTTATGTTATTTATTGATCTTAAACCTTGTCACAAATTAAGAGAGTGAGCTTGATAATTTGTGTCAAATGTACAATGAGAGTTGGCATTTAATAGACTTATAAATAATAAGTTACTGATTTATTAGAAAGGGATTTCAATAGATTAATATATTGCCTATTGGATAGGTTAATATCTAGTTAAATGTTTAAGAAAGGCTTTGCATATTAAGAGATCCCAAAGTTAATCTTAATTTATTTAATTGGTGACATTTAGTTGCACCTTGAGAGAGGGTAGCTAAAATTTTAGCAAATTTTGGGCTGAGCCGAACATAAGTTGAATCCATTAACCAGAGGGGAGCAAATAGGGATAATGACAAGTCCTAATTCTTAATCTTGATTTTCTCCAAATTTTTGTTTACAATTTTGGTTTTAGTTGCATTGTTTCCTTTTACCTTTAGTCTATCTCTATTTTACTTATTTATTTAAATTTGATTGATTCGGTTTCTTAAACAAAGAATTACCTTAATTTAGTAGTGCTTAAGCACAATCCTTGTAGGATATAGATCCTCTTTTTACCATAAGTTTCGACCCATATACTTTCAGTTTTGTGCATAAAATGAGTTGTTTGTTTTGTATTCAATAAGTTTGTAACATCGTTGCCAAGGATTGTTTGTTTAGCATCTTATTTATTTTGGGTTACTTTTATTTAAGAGTTTTTGAAACTTTTCCTTGTGTCTTTGCAAATGCATGAACATAAGGAACATACGAAGGATAACTGAATTTTGTGACAAAGAGTTATTAGATATCATAAAGCATGAACTACAATTGAGAAGAGTGAAACGCCAAGATATTATACAAAGAAACATAGTAGAAGAAGGAGAACAAATAGGGGCCGAAAGGATATTGATGGACTTTATGAGGTAAGGATTCAATGCTCAAGGAGTTGTGATGTTGGCGATTCAAGCTAACAATTTTGAGATCAAGCTGACACTCCTCAACATTCTTTAGAATAGTGTACAATTTTATGGATTGTCTAATGAAGATGTTAACACTCATCTTGTTAACTTTTTGGAGATATGCGACATCATCCAGTTTAATGGGTTGTCTGACGATGCTATAAGGTTGCAACTATTTTCTTTCACTTTAAGAGATCGGGTAAAAGCATGGTACAACTCACTCATTTCAGGGGAGATTACTACTTAGGAATAGCTAGCCCAGGCATTTCTCGCTAAATATTTCCTGTTGACCAAGACGATAAAGATCATAAAGGAAATCTTAAATTTTCAACGAAGTGATGAGGAGTCTTTATATGAAGTTTGGGAGAGGTTTAAAGAATTATAGAGAAGCTGCCCCCACCATAACCTTTTAAGGGAGTTCCTCATGCAAACATTCTATAATGGTGTAAATTAAAGCATAAGAGGAACCATAGATGCAGCTATGGGAGGATATTTAATGAGAAAAACTATAGAGGCAGCTCTTGATCTTTTAAAAGAATTAGCGAGCAACAATTGTATATGGTCAAATGAGAAGAGTAGGAAGGGGTAAAAGAAGCAAAAAGGTATGATCCCAATTGAATCCGTTACGACTTTACAGACAAAAATCACAACCCTCACTAAGCAGTTGAGCAACATGTAAGGAGCGTCTTCATCTATAACCAAAGCTATGTAATCATAGTGTGAGTTATGTGGGTAAGACAACCATTACACAACATAATGTTTTTCATTGGGAGCTAGTAGCACTAAAAGGTAAATTACTTGGGCCAACCACAGCGAGGTAATAATCCGTACCTTAATACTTATAATATGGGGTGGAAAAACCACTTAAATTTTTCTTGGAGTATTAACATTGTAGGTGGCGAAGCAAAACTGCAAGGTCCTCCTAGATTTCAGTAAGATCAACTTGGATCTTTAGAGAACAAAAGGACAAGTTGATGGATGTTTTGGACTAGCAAATTAAGAAGAGAACCAAAGGAGGATTTTTTCAAGATAGGAGTAAAGTCAAAAAAGGATGGAGGCAAAGTTTGATTAGATTGTGAAAAACCATGCCTCATCGATCCACAACTTGGAGGTACAAGGAGGTCAACTTGCTAATGCTTTGTCTTCTAGAAGTGCAGGTAGCCTACCAAGCAATACTGAGGCCAAAATAAAGTAACAAATCAAGGCTATTACACCTTGAAGCGGTAAGTAGATGGAGGAACCTAATGTGTAAAAGGATAGCCATTAAAAGGGAAAAGGCAAGGAGATTCAAGAAGAGAAAGAAGAAGAGAAGCCTTATGTGCCAGCATCACCCTATAAGCCTAAACTTCCATATCCACAAAGGGTGAGACTTTAAGATTCCAATCATTTATATCATACATAATATATATCAAATATACACAATGGAAAATAAAATGGAACCTCAAAAACCAGATCGACTCATGCATATAGATATAAAAAATAAAAACATGAAATGTAAGATGCTTACATACCCGTTTGACGATCTCCTTCGCTCTTTAATCTTCTCCTTGTTTGGTTGTTGTAAACTACAATGATCAATGTAGACCATATTTAATGAAAGTCCATATGAAGATAGAAAGATGAAACTTCACTAGGAGATGGATAGAATTCTTTCTTTGTGCTAGCAAAGAAAAGAACTCCTGTGAGAATTAGAGAGAAAAAATTTGTGTGTGTAAGAAAGAACCTTTCTTTCTCACTTGTTTCTTACACAAGATTCACGAAAATGATGATTATTTTATGCCCTCTTTGGCCTTACATAACCCCCATCATTAATAGGAAGCTAATGGTCATGAATAGTATGCATTAATAGAAGTTATGGGAAGTTAATGACCATAAATAGGATGCATTAAAGGAAGTTTTAGGAAGTTAATGACCAAATTAGCAGCCAACAAGACTTGTTTCTAATCCATTACATGCAACATTTTCTACCACGTTCACATCGTGATATAATCCCAAAACACTCTCTCATATCTTGGATTGTCATTCAAGATCATTTTACTCATCCTTCGGATCTCCTATGTGTGTGACCCATTAGGTTCCCAGTTATGTTGGTCACTTGAATTAACACTTAATTAAAGTAAGTTAAGAGCAGTATTTAGCAACAAGTTATGAACCCCATTTGACTGGAAAGTCAGTGGTTTAACTACGACCCCTTACATACGTAATGTTGCCATGTAATTAATCCTTTCACCATCTATACCCCACTTAGTTCAAAGTATGGTCAAAATGTCAACTCTCACTGACTAATTACATCACATCTAGTCCAGGTGATATTATATCTTATCCTGAGGATCTCATTACTCTATGTATCATTGAAGACTCTGTTAATGACATGTATCTACTTTGGCCAGTGACTACCGAGTACCGACCTCGATAAGAGGTTATGGGTTTCATCTCCTTCTATTAGGAGTGGTGAATCATTTATTAGCTACTTAATTACCTTCAAAGTTATATCTAATCACTACCTTATGAGTAACCCTGAAAGGTACGAATGAATGGAGTCAAAGAATAGGATTAGTATCTGAGATATCCTTGAGCACCTCAAGTTAAAGGATATTTGCAACATTGCTATGGTGAGACTATCGTTGACACTAGAATGGAATATCCACTTAATTGCCTCATAGTAGGTCAATCCAATGCACTTACTAACCTTAGTAAGCATTCACATGTTAACTCTAAACAATTCATGTCTACAGCTTATGAGATCTATTGCTTCATCCAATCAAGGAGTATAAGATCTGCTAGTCTAGTCGAATTAATGATATGCCATCTCATTAATCTTACAACTAGAGAAAATCTAATACTAACATAATTAGACATGATAGGAATCTCATTACTATGATCCCGTCATGATTTCCTCCATACTATGTTTTATATCAAGGACTTCATTAAATCAATTTAAGATTAACATCAAATCCATAAATTTATGATCATCAAAGTAATGAAAAATGCTTTATTAATCATAAAATAATTTATACATTAAGTGTTAAAGGTGATTGCCTTTAGAGCACTTATCTAATAAATTCCCACTTGCACTAAAGCCAATCATCTTAATATCTAACACCATAGGCGTGTATATGTGATAGAAAACTCTTTAGGGAAATATGCTTAGTTAATGGATGAACTATATTATGATCAATGTGAACTCTCTCTATCTTCACATCATTTCTCTTAATGATCTCTCTAATCAAATGGTAGTGCTTGAGTACATGTTTGGACTTCTGATGAGACCTCGATTCCTTCGCCTATACTATAGCCCCGTTGTTGTCACAATACAACTACATTAGGTTAGTGATGCTCAGAACCACACCAAGTTCCATGATGAACATCTTGATCCAAAATGCTTCCTTTTCCACTTTTAAAGTTGTAATGTACTCCATCTCTATCATTGAATTAGCATTCGTCTCTTGTTTAGAACTTTTCTAACTGATTGTACCACCATTTAGTATGAATACATATTTGGACTGGGATTTAGAATCATCCTTATCGGATTGAAAACTGGCATCAATATACACGCTTACCACTTGATCACCTTCTCTAAATATCAAGAATATATCCATAGTTCTTCTCAAGTACTTAAGGATATTCTTGACAGCTAGTCAATGACCCTCACCAGGGTCTGACTAATATCTACTCGCAGCATTCATAGCATACAATACATTGGGTCTAGTACATAACATAGTGTATATGATTCATCCTATAATTGAAGCATAAGGAATCAAACTCATGCAAGCCCTCTCATATTGTGTCTTTGGACATATAGATTTAGAGAGTGTAATCCTATGTAACATGAGAAGATAATCTCTCTTGGACTGCTAGATGCTAAATCTCTTTAACATCTTATTTATATATGTAGACTGAGAAAGACCAAGCAACCGTTTAGGTCTATCTCTATAAATCCTTATCCCCAAAATATAAGTTGCTTCTCCAAGGTCTTTTATTGAGAAGTTCTTAGCTAACCAAATTTTGACTGATTGCAAATCTGAGACATCATTTTCTGTTAGTAATATGTCATCCACATATAGTATAAGGAACATGATTGCAGTCCCACTAACCTTCTTGTACACACATGGCTTGTCTAGATTTTGTGAGGAAAAAAACTCTTTGATTGTCTCACCAAATCGAATATTCCAACTCCTGGATGCTTGCTTCAATCCATAAATGGATTTTTGAAGTTTGCATACCTTTTCTCCATTAACAGATATGAAACCATCAAGTTATGTCATATATAAATTCTCGGATAGGTTTCCATCAAGCAAAGTCATTTTCACATCCATTTTCCATATCTCATAATCGCAATGAGCGACAATGTCCAGGAGCATCCTAATGGATTTAAGCATAGCTACTGGGCTAAATGTTTCGTCATAGTTAACACCTTACCTTTAAC
>JANSVA010000216.1:20384990-20400874 GCA_025504915.1 Erythroxylum reticulatum
TTATCATCATCATCATCATCATCATCATCATCATCATCATCATCATCATCATCATTATTATTATTATTATTATTATTTATTATAGGGAAGTGTTAGGTTTCGTATGTAATTCAGAAGGTTATTTTATTATTATTAATTTATTATTATTATTATTATTATTATTATTATTATTATTATTATTATTATGATTATGATTATGATTATGATTATATATATATATATATATTATAGGGACATGTTAGGTTTCGTATGTAATTCAGAAGGTTATTTTTGACATTTCCAGTTGTTATCCGTAGGACAAGAATTCTTATACCTCAGTTTTGGAAGGAACAAAAATTTATGTCTTTGTCCTCTGAAGATGGAACAAAAATGACTGAGGACAACAAGCAAACAGTACGAAGGACAGAACTTTTGTGTCTTTGTCCTCCGTCCTCGCCTTTGAGGACGCTAACCAAACGCAGGGTAAGTGTGGGGAGGGATGTGTGTTGCATGCTTTTATTTTGAATGTGAATTTTGCAGGTTAGTTTGTTTTAAGGTGCATTATGTGATTTGTGTCAATGTGTCGATGGCTAAGACTTAACAGAATCTGTTTAAATTTGAACATAGTCTTTTAGGTTGGGAAGATTTATTAGCTTATAAAATTAGTGACCTGAGTTACTTTGGTTACATATGCAGGTTAATTAGGATACAATATTAGTTTATTCACCCTAGGAATTTGTCACATTCATTTATAATTTTAGGCCAATCGAATAAGTAGGATTAGTAGTAACTTTTCATGAGAATTACTAGCTAAAGAAACGATATAGGTAATTATAAAAAAAATAAAATAATAAATAAATAAATAACATTTAAATCATAAGCAATTAACTATTATGCTGGCCTTCAGGTTATAAATAGAGCTAGTAGTCAGTTGAGAATGTGATGTAGCTGAGAAATCAGATCAACACACATCACAAATGTGTGTCTTCGCATAAAAAGGCTATAATGACATTCCAACTGAGTCGCTTAATAAAAACATGACTTAGTTGAGTAACCGGATCGACATTCATCATACATTTTTTCTTCACATAAAAAGACTAGGTTTATGTCAATCAAAATCAACAAAAATAGTATTTTGTTAAATAAGCCGACTGATCTTTGTAAAAAACTTAAATTTTCATGAAAACTTACTTAAGGATAGTTACATTTTTTATTGACTAAACAATGATCAATGTTTATGTGCAAGCGATAGGGGTGAATAACCCTAACATTAAAGTCTAGATTAGTGGTCTATTTAGTCCAAGGTAAGTGGACATGGATTTCGCATGTTAATAAGTTAAAACAACTTAAGGGATAATGTTCGAAGTTAAATTCGTTTTGTGAAGTTTGATGCCATTTCTCATTATTGCATTTGTGTGTATGTTGTGTTTTACTTGTTTTGCTTGAGGATAAGCAAAATTTTAATTGTGGGGATGTTGATAGTTGCAGATCGCATCGTGTTTAATGGGTAGTTTGGTGTGTGTTTACTTATTAATTTGATTATTTAATGTGTGCTTAGGTTAGAAATGTGATAGTTTGTTAAATATTTGTATTTTAAGTATTTTATGGGTTAGAGCATGCTTTTGAGCTTCAATATTGTGTATTTGAGGTGTCTTGATGAGTTTGCGAGTGTTTTAGGGCTAATATCAAAGAATGGAGGAGTTTCGGAGAAAATTTGAACCAAAATAGAGGCCTATGATCGTGCCCAGAAGTAGGTGAAAGGAGCCACGATCATGACATAAGCATGTGAAAGGACCCGCGATCAAGGTCCTTTCTGCCAAGATCGTGACAGAAGGCAAAACTCTAGGCCACAATCATGGCACTATAGGCCACGATTGTGGCCTGTACAAAAGAAACGTGAACACACTTCCCTACTTGAGTTTTAAGGAACTTTTTTGACCTTTCGAACCCAAAATATGCCATATGGTTGCCTAAATTAGAAAAGTCTATAAAAAGCATTATGATGAAACCCTAAAGGAGCTTCTACATTCTTCCACTTTTAGGAAGTTCAAACGAGAGAGAAAAGAAGAGGGAGAGAGAGAGAGCATAAGAAGAGGAGAAAGAAACAGGTCCCGATGCTGCTGCTTCCTATATTAACTGGTCTCTCGACACTGCTGCCTTCCTGGATTGTCCGATCCAAGTTCTATTTCCTTTCTAATTCATCTTTTTTCATTTAATGTATAAGATTGAAATGGATCGTATGATGATGGGTTTCGGAATGTTGACGATGTTCTAAGTCTTCCTTCGAGATTTTACTTTGATTTAATGTCAACATAGTCAATTTTGTGTTTTATTGATTAGGTGTTGTGATTAACTTCGATTTTTGAATATTTCAGTAACAAACCAAGAGGATGAGCCAAATAAAAATGAATGGATTGGGTTAATGAGAGTTAGTCGATCCAATAGACCACATAGTTAATCATATCGTTTTTTGTGTGGAGAGAGATCCCGTGTGAGACCCGGTAGTTTAGCAGAGAGCCTCTGATCTAATTTTAATTATGGTTCATTTGTTAATTAAGAGATTGTAAATTTCGTAATTGAACTTAAGAGAGAGTAATTCCCCCTACGATAGTCTAGAATCGACAAACCCAATAACACTTAATTGGGTAAGTTAGCATTAATGATAGGTAGAATACCCTCTCTCTTAACATGGTAATTTCTCTTGATTAATTCCATAATGACCTTTATGTTGCTCAATTTCAGTTCTTGCTTTATGTTAATTTCTTAAGTTGAATTCCTAAAATCAAATTCAAATGTTTTTTTTCTTGTTTCATTCTTAATTACATTTTATTAATTTATGAGCCTTAGATAACCTAGGATTAGATTAGTTTACCCTCCTCTTCGGATCGACTCTTCAAATACTACAACTCACAACCCGTGCACTTGTGGTAATTGAGGGATATAAATTGTAAGACTCGACATCTCGATCACAAGACAATGAAAGAAATAAAGGGGAAAGAAAGAAAAACTAGCTAGAGTCTTGATATGGAAATCTGGAATTTGTGGAGCTTCACTTGATGCCTCCTCTTGATCTTCTTTTGATTTATGGCTGCTACCTTTTTTCATGTTTTTCTAGTTTTTTTTATGGTGTACGAGGCTTTTAGGGTTATTTCTAGGGTTTTCTCGCTTAATTTGGTTCCAAAAATTACCCTGATATTTTAAAAGTTAAACTTGCAAGCTAGAAAGACAACCTGTCACGATCGTGCAACAGGTATGATCGTGACCTAAAGGATTTGTTCCTCTTTGTCGCAATTGTCCATGGTGTCACGATCATTACAGAGGCCCTATGCAATTCTATGGACAAATATACACAAAAGTTAAGACCTTAAACTTTTAGATGTGTGTTGAATTATTATTGGAGAAGTTGAGCATAAAGGTAGCTTATATGTATTGTAAAATGACCTTGCTCTATTAACGAGCCATCGCCAGTAGACACATTGTTGCTCATTGGAGTAAAAAGTAAAAATTGGAAATGAGAAGAATTATTCTTGGAGCTTGATGTACTAAATGAAGAATGGAAAGAAATTGAAATTATTCTTCCTTTTTGGTACTTCTTATCATTTGAAAATGGTGTTATTGGCTTGTTGTTGTACAAGAGGTTGAGGTTTGAGTATGGTCCTCTCTTCTTTACCAACGCTGAGAAATTTCTAGAGCAAACAAGCATATGTACCGTAAGCAAAACTAGCAGTAAATGAAATTAGAGATTTTCAAAATTGGAGAAATTATGTTTAAATGTTAGTAAATTTACAAGGTGTTTAGTTCACCTGCAAGAATATATAAGGAATGGAATAGTAATTCTTTAGGAAAAAAATAAATGAGGAATATGATAAAATATTTATTAGTTAATTTGATTTATTCCTAAGAATTTCCAATGATGATATAATATCAACGTTTGGTTTGAAAATATAAATTTGGAATGTAAAAGGAATAATTAACAAAAAGACTAAAATATTTATTATTCCCCACTAACTACATCATCATCATCATAATTATTAATGATGTCATCATAATTATGATGACATCATTAATGATTATGATGATAATGATGATTATGATTATGATTATGATTATAATGATGATGATGATGATTATTATTATTATTATTATTTATTTTTACTTTTATTTTTATATCTAAGAAATTATGTGGATTCCTTAAGGATATTTTTGTCCAACAAGTCCTCATTTTTATTACCAACCTACTTGGAATAGATAAAGATAGGGGAAGGATGAGTTTACTTATTCGCCAAACTCAAAGACTAAGTAAACCCTTGGATTAGATATTCTGTATCTTTTCTTCAACCAAACAAGGGAATAAACTATTACCAAGAGTATATCAAGAATGAAATGGTGATTCCAGTCAACCAAACACCCCTATTAGGCTTTAATGAGATCGCATGCTATGTCAGATTAATTGTCTTGTGACATGGCGGCCCAAAAATATTTAATGTAGAAAAATTTTAACGAAAAGATTAATTTTATATTAACTTAAGAGTCTTTTTAAATGTTTATCAAACTTTTGAATTTTATTTGAACATTTAAAAACATTTGAGTCCAACTTAAATTTTAATGAAAATATTTAACACTTTTTAACCTTTTGTCGACAAGAATTTTGTAATAAGTTTGGTAAGTTGTCATTAATCCTATTGAGATACATGAGAGAGACATTGCCATGAATAATAATAATTAAAATAATTGGAGAGTTATCATTTTGACCTAAAGGAGAAACAAAATGATGCAGTTATAAGACAATACCATTTGGCCTATTGGAGGCATCGTAATTGTAGCATCCTTAACCCCTAGAACCATAATCGACATATAAATAAGGAAAAACATCATCATTGACTATGAATTCAGCTACAACATTAGCAATTTTTAATTGAACAATTAAGCCATGACCGTCATAAAATGAGACAAGATCAAGATGGGTCTTAAAAGAATGAGTGAAAAGTCTTAAACCATTTATATCATCTTTAGAAATTGGACCACACAAAGCATCCTATTGATTATACATGCCTTTCGCTCGCTATATTTATTTAATAATACTTTTCAATTTGTAAAAGTTGGATTTGGGAGTGTGTAACTGTACTTTGGAAGCGGATGCATATGTAATATTTAATTTTTCTCCATACTTCATGAGCAGTGGAGACCTTATAATTTGAGGCACTAAACTTTCAACCATTGGGCCCTATTATTTAACTCAACACTAATTGATCCTATTTAAAAATAACTTGATTGGTAAATAATGAACATTGTTGAATAAGGTTGAAAGCGAGGACAATTGAGGAAGATGGTTGTGTTTGAAGTAGTTGAGTGGTAGATGATAGATGATAGATGCATATTTATTCACATTTATACAGCCCTATTTGTTGTATTTTGATTGATATTTTATTCTTTTATTATATATTTGGTATTTAATTCTCTCTAGGTGAATTTGTAAGTTATAATTGCCTTCCTAAACCAAAAAGAGAAGAATTCGGATGAAAATGTGGTATAAAACAAAGCTTTGAAGCAAATAAGGGATACTGACCATGTCTATGGCCGTTTAAGTGTCTTAGCTCATTTAGAATCATGAATTCTAGAGATTTTAGGTTATACATGATCTAGTCTACCTCCGTGTATCTCCCAGAAACCCTAAAAGTTACTATAAAAAGATGTGAGTGGAGGTAAAATAGGAGAGCAGATTGACAAAGGCAATTCCAGATGTAGAGATCGTTCAGAAGGGCAATATTGATCTGGAGACACAAAAAATGTGAAGAAATCATAGATAGATCTAATAGAGCACAACATCAAACCTCTACCTTGTAAGAACATTCAATTGAAGAGAAAGGAAAATTTAAAATTATGAACTTTTTGTTTTCTATTCTTTTTTCTTCCTATTTATGTTTGATTTTGTTTTCTATTATGTGTAACTAAACATCTTGAGTGTCTAGGTGTGATGAACCCTATTTGTGATAACAATATGGTTTGATTCTTTTATTTAATGCAGTTATTTTGATTGATATATTGTGATTCAATTATGTTTTTTATATATGTTCTAATAGATACGGAATATTAATACATAATCTAATTTCATAACATAAAGATTGAGAAATCTTTTGTATGAATAGATCTATCGTAATTAAAAGGAGTTAATTACAAACCTAGAGATAGGTCAATATAAATCCTCTAGATTAGGGTCAAACCTAAAGCAATCTTAAAATTTTTAACCAGAATAATTTTGATTAATAAAACTAAGATTAGTTGTTAGTTGTCTCAAGTGAATTATCAGCATATGATAGAAATTTTCACAGACGAATAGTCAATAGAAAATTTGCATAATAAACGCTTAATTATTTAATAGTTTAGGGGGATCCATTATCTAGACACTAATTCTTGATATTGATTGGTTTCTAAGTGATTTTCTTTGTTCTCTGCTTATTATTGTTTCCTACTTTATTTTATTTGTTTAACTATCATTTTTAATTAAAATCTAAAATTTAATTCCTAGATTGGATAATAGGATAATGGTAATTACTAGTATTCATTGTCTTCGTAAGATAAGAACCCTACTTATCAGTACTAGCCACAGCTACATCGTGCATTTGCTGTTAATCCAAATATTGACCTTAAGTTTAGATCAATCAAGTTTTTGGCACTGTTACCAGGGACAATGATATTAAAAACACTTGAATGCTATTACTCTAACCATTATTTTTACATTTATTTTATTTTATTTTTATTATATCTTATTATATTTTTGGCACATTCATTTAATTATCTTTTAAACTTCTCTACTCTGACTATGTGTTTGTGGCTTATTTTAGGGATTAAGGTTTAACATCGTCACCATAACTCATTATGGAAGGATGAAGTAGACAATACTCTTATGGGAGCTATGATATGTCTTCGCAATATATAACATCATCATGTTGGAAAAAGCAGTTTCCTTATATGTTTTTGGAAGCTCAACTCACATCCATGTCGTGTTGCAACACTTGTGGGAGTAATAATTACAATCATAAGCACTAACCTATATATAGGAGCAACAAAGCACGCACAGTCAACCTTAAGGTGCACTATATAAGATTAGTTATAATTCAAAGTGGAGCAACTCTTAATAGATGGAATGACTATGCTCTAACTGAATATTAAAGCACCAAGCACCTCAATTTAAAGAACCAACATTGGAAGATATGACGGCTAATTTTATTCAAGAATCAAACATGAAGCATCAGGAAACAGAGGCTAGTATACAAAATGTGGTGAATCAGGTTAACCAACTAGCAGAGATATTATATGAAAAACTATAGGGGAGTTTGCCTATTACTACTAAAATAGATCCTAAAGAATGTGAAATGGCAATTACCCTAATTAGTGAGAAAGAGCTCCTAAAAGAGGAAGAAGAAGAAGAAGAAGAAGAAGAAGAAGAAGAAGAAGAAGAAGAAGAAGAAGAAGAAGAAGAACAGGACTAGAGTATTACAAACAAAATAATGGAACTTTTGGTCGAAATGAAAGCTAGTTAATTTGAATCCAAAGAAAGATTTTCTTGACCTAAATATCTTGAGCATAAAACATAGTATTATTTGAGCTTATCAATGCATTAGAGTGAAGAAAAGACAAGGGTTGGCTTCCTGAATGAAGTCGCATTCCATGAAGATAAGGAGGTAATTGCTGCTATTATTGAGGAAGAAAATGGTATGAAAGAGGTAGTAGACAGAAGAAGAATTTTCATCCAAAAAAAGGAAGTAAAGGAGTGCAAACAATAATTGAAGAAGAAAACAAGTCAGAAATCTTTATCTAGGAACAAAAACGAGAAGAGTGGATGAAGGTAGTTGAGAAAGAACTGGTGGAGGAACCCAATAAGGAAACTACTGATGCATCATAGATAACCACCTTAAGTTTAAAGGGTTTCCACTTCATTCAAAACAAACTGCTTGCATCAACAAAAGTTTCAATGAGTTTTATTATCCCTCATTTTATTAACAGTTTGCCATTACAAAAAGCATTAATGCAGTTGGCAGGATTTATTAATTTGATAAATTATGTTGTTGCTATTATCTTTCAACATATGGCTTACATGTAGGCTACAAAACCTTATACAGAGAAACGGATGGAAATAAATCACTGACTATAGACCCAGGATGAGGGTATCGTGTAAAGTACATGGAGTTAACAATGTTAAACAAGCACTACATGGACGACAACTCGTGAATTAGAATAGGTTTTATTTTGAGTTTTACGTTATGTCTATTTTCATATTTTGTATTTATTTTCTTTATTGTTACTTTATTTTCTTTTATTGTTTTATCCCATTTTCTTTATATTTTGCAAGGATATTAGTTTAATATTGTATAGAAATTATTAAAATCATAATTAAAAAATTGTCTTGCTGAGGAAAGTACTAACTCAACTTTGTCACTTATTATATATTATTGCATTATGTACATTGAGAACAATGTACAATTTTAAGTGCGGGGAAGGGGATAATAGTTTCTAAAGTTTATTATAATCTTTGTTATTAAATTTTATTAATTGATATCTTGAATTAGTTGATATATGTCCATCAATATTGTATTTCATTATTGAATATTGATTTAAATTAGTATGAAAATAGATAATTGTTAGAATAAACATGGTTTTCTAAGTCATATTGTTGGTCATCATTAGGATGGTTAATTTGAATGATATTGCATACTATTTACACATATATAACCTATCTTTTTTGTTATGTTTTAAGCCAAAGAAGAAAATTTGAAAAATTTTAAGCACTTTTATTTCTTTCATGTGTAATATCATGCATTGTGGAATAATTCTAAAAACTCCTTTCATTATACATATTGAGATCATATTTATTAAATTAGCAGCATTGAAGTGAAAAAAACACTTAGATTTAACAATTTGTGTGAACTTACTTCTTTGATAATTACATTACCTTAAATTTATCTTTAGGAATAACCAAGTTGAGTCCTAGCCTTTTTCATTGATTATAACCAATTATTAACCTTTATCCCATTTTTCTTATAGCCTTTTTTTGTTTTGAACCTTGAAGGCTATTTATATAACTTATTTGTTTGATACTTGAAAT
Organism: Erythroxylum reticulatum; assembly: GCA_025504915.1. Classification (NCBI taxonomy): domain Eukaryota; kingdom Viridiplantae; phylum Streptophyta; class Magnoliopsida; order Malpighiales; family Erythroxylaceae; genus Erythroxylum; species Erythroxylum reticulatum. Next base: position 20,394,073 of record JANSVA010000216.1, read on the forward strand.
TCTTGAAAGGTCCATTTTCCTTTAATTATGTTATTAAATGCTCGAATTATTGTGATCTAAAAAAAGCATAAAAAAGAATAAAAGTATATGGTATCGATGGAGTTGTAATAAAAGGACATGTGTACATTGTAAACTAGTTTCTTGTAGTGTCTCTTTAGTAAATTTCCTTTAGTTACCCTTTTTATTAACCTAATCATACATTACATAAGCTCCATTACAACCTGTATAAAGACCTTTTGCTTTTTGATTCTAGTTTGTACATAAATGGTAGAGTTGTGATAATATTGCAAGTTTATAGTAAGAGTCTTACTTTGAATTGATTTGAGAGTTTGATAACTTTCACCCTAAACCTTTGAGTGCATTGAGTGAAACCTTGGTAAGGGTGTAAAGGTTTATGCTTTTGATTTCAATGCAATTATCGATGTGATTACTATTAACATTGAGTTAGGAAGTTAATTTTAGGATACTTTTTTTAATTGTATATTAATTTGATTCAATATGACATGATATTTTATGGTTTGAATGGAGATATCAAGATTAATGAAGGATGGATGTTGTAAGATTTATAATTTTGATTATGGATGGTTAAGAACAAGGAAAAACTTAAGTGTGAGGATGTTTGATCGATATATATTTGATTATATTTATCTGCCCATATTTGATATATTTTGCTTGATATTTTATACTTTTATTATATATTTGGTGCTTAAATCTCTCCAAGTGCATTGATAGCATATAATTGTCTTCGTGGACTAAAAGGAGACGAATTTGGATGAAAATGCAGCATAAAATAAAGATTTAAAGCAAATAAGGGATAAACGGTTGTGTCTATGGCTATATAAGTCTCTCAGCCCATATAGAATCATGAATTTTAGAGATTTTGGGTTATACATGGTCCAGTACATGCCTATGTATTAAACCACCTATTTCCTATAAACCTTAAAAATTACTATAAAAGGACATAAGTGGAGGTAAAGTAGAAAGTAGATTGACAGAGTCAATTCAAAGATCGTTTAGAAGGGGTAATATTGATCTAGAGATGTGAAAAACATGAAGAAATCATCAACAAATCTAATAAAACACAACATCAAACCTCCCTTGCAAGAATATTTGATAGAAGAGAAAGGGAGATTTAGATTTTTGAACTCTTTATTTTCTATTCATTTTTCTTCTTGTTTATGTTTGATTTAGTTTTATATTATGTGTAACTAAACATCTTTAGTGTCTAGGTGTGATGAATGCTATTTGCAATAACAATATGTTTTTATTCCTTTATTTAATGCAATTGTTTTGATTGCTTTATTGTGATTCAATTATGTGTCGTATATATATTCTAATATATCCAAAACATTATTGCATAATCTAATTTTATAACAAAATATTGAGAAATCCTGCATATGAATAGATCTACCATAATTGAAAGGAGTTTATTGCAAACCCAAAGGTAGGTCAATATAAATCCTCTAGATTAGAGTCAAACTTAATAGCTAAATTCACAAATTGGTAAATCAATCTAAGAATCTTTAACTTGAATAATTTCGGTTAATAAATCTAAGATTAGTTGTCAGTAGTGTCAAGTGAGTTATTAGCATACAATAGGAATTTTCACTGTTCAATAGTCAATAAAAAATTACATAATAAACGGTTAATTATTTAATAGTTTAAGGGGATTCATTACCTAGACATTAATTCATGATATTGATTGTTTTCTAAGTGAGTTTCTTTGTTCTCTACTCATTATTGTTTCATAATTTATTTTTCTGTTTAAGTGTCATTTTTAATTAAAAACCAAAATCCAATTCATAGACTAGATAATAGGATAATGGTAATTATTAATATTCATTGTCTTCGTGGATTTGACTTGTAGTGTCAATGTTGGCTATAGCTACATGTACTTGGGGTTAATTCAAATATTAGCCTTAAGTTTAGACCAACTAGTAGACATAATGGTAAGAAAGAAATAAGTTTTTGGGTTCTTATGCCATTTTCTACTCTGATACTGTAAAAGAGTTTATGTGAATATCATCATATTTCATGTTATTGATAACTTTACGTACATATATTGTTGGCATACATAATTAATGGTTATCCCCTATGTTGATAACCAATATTCAAACTCAAATATTAGGATAAGGTAATTGTTGTTAGTTACCATAGGATAAAGCATGTTCTCTCAATCATCCCTATCTCTTTAACTGCCTAATCAATTTTTATTTTATAAGCACGTATAGAGCATACTTAAAAAACAATTCAGTGACTAACTAAAAAACAAAGTTTGAAAAGAGACTAAGTGGAAAGTTATTGGATAATCACGATCTTTCATTGTTGATTAAGCAAAGACACTTGAATCTGTGGAATCAAGTTGAACCTTTGGTAGATTCGACATATCGTGAGTCAGGAACATCGTAAATGAATCCTCCATTTATTGCTTTTGATGTTTATAGTAAGTTTCTATGTAAATCTTCATTGGTATCAGAGCCCAATCACGATTCTTCTCATGTTCCTCGGTGAATCTAGATATGTTGTGCATGGCCTCATTAGTTCTTATACATGACGATGAATAAATGAAAGTATTTATCATATTTGGCTTAAGTATGTATATCTACATTGAACCAAACCTGAGAAACCAATTCTATTTGAAGGAATTATTTGAAAATTTATTTTTTTAATCAATATATGAAAGTGGATCTTATTAGAAAGTAACATTCATAAAGATTCTAATGGTATATTACATGTGTAAATTATATATATAGAATGTGAACTATGCCTTATTAATGTTAACAAGACATTTTTGAAGCACAAAACGTTAATGTCTGTTGAAATATGATGATGTGTATGATAACATGACAGAATGTATGTTATTTGTTGTTTGTGATATGTTTGTTTGAATTTTATATTTATCATATATGATTGATCCTATCACATAAAAAAATCAACATATCACATAAATATGTAACATGTTAATTTGTGACATTATTCGCATAATATGATGTGAATTAACCCATTGATATGGATGTTATTGGAAACTAGATTTTGAGATGACTGTAACGGTATATTACGTGCACAAATCTAAATTTTGGTTTAAAAAATATTATTGTTTGATTGTTTAAAGAGTATTGGTAAAACTCATTTTTACTAATAGACCTACGTGATGATATGTGATAAGAAATATGTCATGGGAGTCAAATGTTCTATTGCTTGAATATTTGATAAAGAGTGAACCTCACATATTTTAAAAGAAAGACAATGACAATTGTTATTAATATGTAATGCTCATTTTTTGTTGTTGTTACTTTAGTGTTTATAGAAATAATAATTTTGAGCACAAGAAACTAATGAAAAGTTAGTGGGACTTTTAAATGTCATATTCTTCCAATTCCAAATTTTAATTATTGGTTTATTTATTTCTTATTTTCATTAAAAAGAAAATAAATTTCAATATATATATGAAAATTCCATAAATTTGTAAAAGAATATTCTTGCTATATTTGAATATTTGCTTGAGATTATTTTTTGCAAATATTGGTTATATGTGATTATTTTGGCATTTTTCAAAATTACTTGATTTAGCAATTTTGTTTAAGGCATGTTTGCAATTGAATGTTACAAAATTTTAAAAACATGCTAGTATACCAAATATGATGTACATATAAGTGGGATTATATTGAGTTGAGTAAAATTTATTCCTCAATATATGATTTTTTTGGTTAGGCAAAATTATTTAAATAATTATATTGGAAAACTTTATGATGTAATGTTATTCTGCAAGTATCAAAGTCTCCTTTACTCATTTATGTTTCATTATAATTATTTAATATGATTGTTGCTACAAAATTGATGTATATATGGTGCTAATCGAGATTGATTCAAATGTTACACTGTATTTATTAGATGGCTTCCAAACAAATCATAGCTGATCTTGACAAAGGTGAAAAGTTTAATGGTGACAATTTAGATATATGGCACCATAAAATTCAATATATGCTTGAGGAGCAAGAGGTCCCAGAGGCCTTAACATCTGTGATGGCTCAACTTGAAGAGGGTTACTGCTTAACACCATCGAGATCATGAAGCTTATGATAGCTGGAAAAAGAAAAGTAATACCACTTGTATCACATTGCTTAGTAGTATTGAGAATGATCTCATGTGCGAGTATGAGCAGTACCCTACTACAAATGCCTTATAGACAACTTTGAATATGAAATTTGGAAAGACTTCCACAACTCAACTATGTGGCCTAACTCTCAAAGTTGAGAGCTACAAAAAGCATCATGATCATTCAATGAAAAAGCATTTGAGAGTCATGTCTGGCATGATACGCAAGCTGAAAGCAATTGGAATAAATCTTTGCAATGAGCAGCAGATCCAGACAATGATTTGCTCACTTCCAGATAATTAGGGGCACATAAGGGTTAATCTAACATATAATGACAACATTAAAACCTTTGAGGCTATTGCACATCATTTAAAGTTAGAGGAAGAAGGCCTAGGGACTGCCAAACCTCCAAATGTGTTAGTTGCTGAGTCTAGTTCTTGTAAGGCATTCAAGCCTAAGAGAAAACAGACTGAAGGTGCTTTCAAAAGAAATGGTGCTAATAAGAAAGCCAAGCACAAAAGGGGAAAACGAGCTAGCAAAAAGGACAAAAGTAAGATGAACTGCTATAATTGTGGTCAAATGGGGCATTTCACTCATGAATGCATTGAGCTAAAAAAGGTACAAGAGATACACCTTGAACATATTCCTTGTGTTACTTATTATGTAGCTACTACTGTGTTAGTTGCTAAATCTCTCTATACATGGATTACAGACTCAGGTGAACTAATCATGTCATGAGGGACCGTGTAGGGTTCGTTGATTATTGTCGAATTCTAGTTAGTAGCATTAAAGCATATATGGGGAATGATTCTAGTGTTGATGTGCATGGCATCAACTCTTATAAACTGGATATGTGAAATGGTCGCCCATTATATCTCCATGATGTATTTTATGCTTTGAATATTCGACAAAGTTTACTTTTTGTTCTTACTTTGCTTAAGCTTAGTTTTCGCAAGATGCTTAAGAATAATCATTTGGATATTTTCTAGTAACAATTTTTTATGGTCCTACTTATGTTATGAATTGCATTATGCTTTTGGATATTATTAATAGTTCTCATATTCATAATAGTTCATTTTTGCTGCTTGCTTCTTTTGATAATAGAAATAATGATTCACTTATATGGCATAATAGATTGGGCCATATTGGGCAAGACAGAATGAAATGGCTAGCTAGAGAAGGTCTTTTAGGCCGCTTGTTAAAATAGACTTGGCCATATATGATCATTTTTTAGTAGGAAAGTTAACTAGAAAACCTTTTGCAAAGGTTCAAAGGGAAAATTTTCCTTTACATTTAATCCATTTTGACATCTGTGGAGCATTAAATGTGAGGGCAAGGCATGGTAATTCTTATTTTATAACATTTATAGATGATTATATGAGCTTTGTTCATGTCTATTTGATCTCCTACAAAGCCGAAGCATTGGATTGTTGTAGAAAATATATTTATGAGGTTGAGAATCAATTAGATAGATAAATCAAAAGTTTAATAACTGACCGAGGCTACGAGTATCTATTTGTTCAATTTAAAGAATTATGTGAAAGAAAAGGAATTATCAAACAATTAACGATTCCAAGAACTCCGCAACAAAATGGTGTAGCGGAAAGAAGGAATCGCACTTTACTTAACATGGTTGGGTCAATGATGGCACAAGGAGTTGATAATTACCACTAAAAAGTGGTTATCCTCAAATTTTGAAATGAAGGACATAGGTGAACCAAATTATATACTTGGAGTGAAAATCTTTAACGATCACTCTAAGAGACTTCTTGGTTTGTCACAAGAAACTTACTTGAGACAAGTATTTGAACATTTTCAAATGCATAATTGCAAACCCATTGATATTCCTATGGTTATAGGTGAATCCTAAAGTTTTAATAACTACCCTAATACTCCTGAAGAAAAGGAGAAAATGAGTTATGTTCCATATGCAATTGACGTAGGTAAATTGATGTATGCCACGATGTTCACTCAGCCTGACATTTTTTTTTGCAGTAGTTTAGTAAGCTATTTCTAAGCAAACCCTGGTTTAGATCATTGGAAAAATGTTAGAAAGATTCTTCGCTACATATAAAGGACTCTGGATTGAATATTGTGCTATTAAGGTTCGAATTTACGACTTGTTGGATATTTTGACGTTGATTGGGGTAGAGATCTAGATGAGCGTAAATCAACCTTTGAATATGCTTTCTTAGTCAATAATGACACTATTTCTTAGATGAGTAAGAAGCAAGCATGTATATCTTTATCCACGATGGAAACAGAATTTATGGCTTGTACATCAATTGTGCAAGAAGAAATGTGACTTAAAAGGTTCCTTGAGGATCTTAATGTGTTTAAAGATGCATCTCAGCCTATCACTATCTATTGTGATAATACGACTGCTTTAGATTTTATCAAAGATCCCAAGTATCATAGAAGAGCCAAACAATTGATATAAGGAATAATTTTACTTAACAAGTAATGGCGCAACGAGATGTGATTTTATAGCACATTTCTATGAACAAAATGGTTGTTGACCCTTTGACTAAACCTATATCAAGAGATACATTTTTGGGTCATGTTAATACATTAGGGTTTTGTAGGATTTAAGCTTATAATGCAAAATGTAAACACCACTTAATCTTTTGAATTGTTGAACAGTATCTTGATTTTATCATATTTATGTATTTACATGCATTGGTGATAGTTAGCATATATATATAT